>OY856410.1:854986672-855586672 GCA_963693085.1 Alisma plantago-aquatica | reverse complement strand
TTTGATACCTATTCACATGTTTCTCGTATGACCACAATCCGAGTGCTTATAACATTGGCTTCCATTTATAATCTCTATATCCATCAGATGGATGTGAAGACCACATTCTTACACGGTGATCTTCAAGAAGAGATATATATGGAACAACCTGAGGGATTTGTGGGTCGTGGGAATGAGTCCAAAGTGTGTAAACTTGTTAAGTCATTATATGGCTTGAAACAAGCCCCTAAGAAATGGCATGAGAAGTTTGATTTTGTGATATCATCGTTTGACTTTATTTCTAATGAATTTGATTAGTGTCTCTACTGCAAGATTGTCAATAATGGATTCATTTTGTTATGCTTATACGTCGATGATATCCTGCTCTTTGGTTCCGATATGAAAGTAGTAAATGAGACAAAGTCATTATTGTGTAGCAAGTTTGAGATGAAAGATATGGGTGTCATTGATGTGATTTTAGGGCTTAAAATCATAAGGACTACTAATGGTATAACTCTCTCTCAGTCTCACTATGTTGAGAAGATACTGGAGAGGTTTGAGTACACATCACGTAAACCTGTTAAGACTCCATGTGATTCATCCAAACTCTTGTTCAAGAATGAGACTGGGGTTCCAGTGTCTCAATTACGATACTCTCAGATTATCAGAAGTTTGATGTATCTTATGTATTGTACACGTCCAGACATTGCGTTTGCCATGAACAAGTTAAGTAGATACACCAGTTGTCCCGACAAGACCCATTGGGAAGCTCTTGATAGAGTTCTGAGGTATATCAAGGGAACACGTTCCCTTGGGCTACATTATGGTAAACATCCTTCTGTAGTCGAAGGATATAGTGATGCAAGATGGATTGCCGTGAATTCTGGGAGTAATGGTGTCTCAGGATATGTATTCATGTTGGGAGGAGGAGTTGTTTCCTGGAGGTATAAGAAACATACCATATTGTCTCAGTCCACTTTTGAGGCAAAGTTGTGTGCTTTAGATGAAATTGGATTGGAAGTTGAATGGCTACATGGACTTATGTCTAGTTTACCTATGGTAATGAAGCCGCTTCCTACAATTTCAATTCACTGTGACAACACTACAATTATTGTTAAGATAAAGAGTTCCAAGTACAATAAAAAACAGCGTAGACACATCCAAGTCAGATTGAAATCTATAAGGGAATTAGTGTCTAATGGGGTCGTGGTTGTGGACTATGTCAGTACCAAAGATAATACATCTAATCCTTTCACTAAAGGTCTTACCTTGGCTTTAGTTGAAAAATCTAGGTTGGGGATGGGACTGAAACCCCTATAGATTTGCAGGAAGTAGCAACCCAACCCAAAAGAGTGGAGATCCCACAAATTGGGTTCAATGTGGTAATAACAAGCTGTCGGGTAAATCAGATGACACTATGTATTCTTGTTTGATGCTTCTTGCATCTGTGTGTCTATCCCGTGGGAAACCTGTTAGTGTCATGACTGCAAGTTAGTAAGAGAGTAGTCTCTTAATGGTGTCAAGTCTGAGGATAGGATGTTAGCAATACATCCTTAGAGACTCCAGCTAAGTGATTGATGTTGTATAGGCCGCAATAGGAGAATTGGGTTGTTCTCTGTTATCAATCATGATATAAAATTTTGTATGCATGGCCTTAATGCATTATTGTCTTTACTACCATGTCTTTATTATGTTGTTACCAACCTATACTCTTGTACCCAAGGTTCAGGTTCAAGACTTTTGTTCACCTACTTCCTATGGGGGTCACACTTGGATAACTCAGGTAGATTCAAACTGAAAGGTATCTGTTGAAAGAATAGTATGGAGGACTGAATGGTAGAGCAGACTACACATTGGACTTTGTGGGGGATTGTTAGATAAATGATTACTGTAGCAGCTCGTTACTATAGCTCAGTTACTATAGTAATCACTTATTTAGCATGGGTTAAGCCGAATGTCGTACAACAAGTACATGTGAGATTGTAGTGTTGTCCCTTGTGCAAATGGCAAAGAAGTTTTATCCTATATTGCTCACTCCTAGAACTTTTGTGGTCCTCATATGTAGGATCACATGGGGCACTAGTGTCCAAAGGAGTCCTAGGAGGGAGGTATGCTCACCTCCTTGGTGGGTGGGGTTACCATATCACAACGCACGCACACACACGCGCACCACACCACTCCTTGCCTAGTGGATTATTCCGTATTGTGTACAAGAGCAACCGAGTGTTTGCTTCTTACTGGGAATAGGATTAGGGACATGCGTGGCTATATATACGCCTCCAGTCATTAGGGTTAAACACACAACAAACAGTCTCCTTCCACCGTGTGTTTGCAGAGCCCTAATCCAGAGCGAGTGCCTTTCGTTCCCTGAGCTGTTTCATGGAGTTGTCCTCCTGTGCGAAGCACGACTTCTTCTTCCCATCACCGAGACGCAGCTGTCAGGCGGTGGTTCCTGCGGTTGTTGTGCTACAATGGTAGCAGTGCAATGAGCGTGAGCGAGACGTGCAAGTTCCAGGTTTGTGTCAGATCAAGACTGGGAGAACGGTGCCTATCTGCGAGGATTTCTGAGCACTGATTTCTTTAAGTAATATGTTCGTTTCGCAACAAATGATCTGGTTTGTGAATCTAACTCCTGTTATTTTATTCTCCTACTTTGTTTGATCTTTGTTTCTTATTTTGGATCTGCCTGAAACTGTTAATTATATTGCACCTGTCGGTGTTGCATGAATGACGTTAATAAATATTAACAACAGTTATCACATGTTTGCACTACTTGGTCGGTTCAGTAAAAGACAAAAGATAATATAGTCATTAGGTAAAAAATATATCATTTGTGGCTCCACCAATCTGGTTATTTGTATAGAGTTTAAACAAATATAACCAAATTATATATTAGATGCATGTGGAATAGTCTACAACTATAAGTCTATACTAAAGTTTGGTCGAAAACTTCTTCTAGGTAACTCTTAGTTTCCCTAACAACAATCTTATATTCCATCATTGATGCCACCCATTGCCTTTCCACTGGATGAACATAATGATTATGTGTGAAGGAGAGTCTTTACAATGTTGCAGGATAGCATCTGCATCCATTGGACGGTTAGGAAGGAATAATAATGGGATAGGCTTTGTGCATAGAGAATGCACAAACATTGCTACTTACAAGTTATGGCACACTGCTTGCACTTCACAAAAGGGAGAGATTGTGGTAGAGTAATATGTAAAATGCATTACCACATTAGGCTCTATGGCATGACGTCTTGGTGGAGCTTGGCATCATCAAACACATAGGCTTTATCATAATGATAATCAATTTTAATAATAGGAAAATGTCTCAAAGATAAACATTAAAGATTGCAGATATTGGTAGTGAACAATGAATTAATTAGATAGTATGTGCATTCTATTTATCGTCCCATAATGCTTGACTTGTGTGACATGTTGAGGTGAAGTGTCGCCATTTACAAGTCTAAAAATTGCCTAACAGTAGCTAGACTTCCATATGATGATCTAGGATTTTTTCTGCTACCCATAGGCAATGTTTCCTTTGAAGGACACACCCAAACACCATAGTCTTTAATTACAAATAAAACTTCATAAGCAGAATGTAACACATGCAAGTACTAATTTTTGCTCCAATAGAAAATACATTACCCATGGTACCTATCTCCGTCGATCTGTTTCTCATTTGGGTGAGCATGATGGGAAACGACTACAAGAGAGAAGACAACGAGTAAAAACAAGAATGAGTCATTAGAAGAGCATAATAAAAACCAAATGCTTGGCGAACTGCCAATGAAAGCAATGAGGTTTCATTGTGGAGATAGAGGGGGAATGGGGATCAATTTTTTGAAAATAATGAAGATGGTGGGGATGAGTCACATTGATATAGGGAAGTCAGTTGTGCTACATGTTGTGCCACTATTCTATGGTGCACGCAACCAACTCAAAAAATGTGGGCATGTAGTTAAGAGTGGGAAGTGGAACGTCATAGAGAAAATCTTGAAGGTGATTATATGATATACTTTCAATTCTGATTTGAATGAGATGACGTGTGACTTGTTTGTCGGCAATTTTTTGTTAATGGATAGTTTTTAAAAAGAGAGAGAGGGAGATGATTGACTATAATTTGTGTTGCACGGAGAGAGTGGGTGGAGAGGAGGAGGTGGAGACAACAGTTTGTTTCAGAGGAAGAGAGAAAAAATCGGGATAAAAGTACTAAAATTCTTGAATATGGGAGAAAAAAGACGAAGTCAAGGAGAGTAATAAATTCTAAAAGTGGTGCATTCTGATTGGCTAGTGGCTTTATTGTAATCAAATAAAATATTCACTCTTTTTATAGTATATATATATATGTATATATATATACACACACACATAGGTGACTAAGAGCCCTAAAATTAGGACTTAGGCGTTGGAAATGGAAAGCAAATGGTAAGGAAATCATTGAAAGAAGATGAAGAGAGAGATGATTGGGGAGAGGAAAAGAGTGTGAGTCCCTACTTGTGAGGAGAAATAGAAAATTTAGAAAGGAAGAAGATGAAGGCACACCCACCGTTTGATCAAGAATTTGATGGTCGTCATTGAATCCCTATTATAAACAGAATGGAAACCAAGTATGAAAATTAAACGCTGAAATACTTTAGGAATTTTGCATTTATATCACGTAATGGAATTCAATTCTAGAACTATAGAAAATCATTGTCATTCAATCATTTAATTAGCATTTTAGGGCTTATTTGTTGTAATTTCGTTCCCTCTTTGTTTGTGGGCTCTAATAATGACCAAAGTATACCGAATCTGGTAGCTAGACCAATTAAGGCATAATGAATTCGTTTTTGGCATCAATTTTTGCTTTTGTTGTTGTATTCTATTTAGTTTAATATGTTTGTCTGTAAGTTATATTCTCTCTCCCAAAATTAAACTAGGGTAGATAACATTGTCCAATTAATGTGAAAATTCACACATAGGCTAATTTTAGTATGTAGAGTTTGAATTTGGGGGTTGCTTCCACTTCTTAAGACATCTAGAATTTTATTTAACACTTTTGGTATTTTATCCTATTTTTTCTTTAAATGAAATTATGATACTTATTATTGGTCAAATATTGTGAAACTTGGCATGCAAGCAATTTCAGACCCAAGGAATATATTTTTACCATTATATTTTACTTTTGAGATTTAATTTTATGAATTATGGCACCACTAGGTTTTTTGGCACATTATCATTGGATTTATGGAAATTCTATTTCTTTATTATTAATATTTACTAATCCGAGTCCTATTATCGTCAATTAATTTCCAAAAGAGTTATGTTATATTATTATGCAAAAAAATTCACATTTTACTCATTTAGCATATTTAGTCCATTAATTCCACATTAAGTTAGATGAATGTTCATGAAAATTCCAATTGTTATTCCAATACATGTATTAAGCACAATATTCCTCTTATTTAACTGTTATGTCATTATTAGTTAGCAAAGGAATGTATGTAAAATATTTCACAAATTAACTTACATGTTATCATGCATTTAAATTAATATGTAAATGAGTGGTGTTGTTTTCAGAACCAATAGTAACATAATATATGATATGTTTTAACATTATTCATTAGAGTACAATTTTATCCTTATTTGGTCAAATCTAGGGAACCGATAATACTATACCTCAAATCATAGAATAGGGTAGGATTCTAGGTTTTGGTTCCTTAGAACACTCCACCCCTTAAAAGGATTTTGTCCTCAAAATCTAACCATCCATAAATTATCAATCACCTATTCTCCACCCCTTAAAAAGGTTTGACCTAAGAAGTCAGACTAAACAACATCCAGCTAGTATGGTCACTTATGCATATTTTAGTTGAGAGTACTTTAGGGGTTTATGTTGTTCATGCATCGAATAACATGTCATATCAAACTAGGGTTGAGATTCAGGTCCTTGTGTTACATAACGTAACAACCCTGAAGGTTCACATAGGCATCTACTATGTCATAGGGTGCAAAAGGTAGGTCACCAAATCTTTATCTGAAGACATATCTTCCTATTCATCACTTCATAGATAATACTAGGGTTCAAATTTCTACCCAACTTATTCTAGGGTTTCTCTACTGAAACTTCTCATATCTCTTCATTGTGACTTAGTTCAAGAAAATATCGATAAAATCTACAAAAACTTTATTGTACATATAGTATTATAAAGTAAAAAAAATTATGGTTAAACTTAGCAATGTAAAACTAAAATTGGCGCCAAAAGTGATGCAAAACCAAGTCTCAATTTCTATTTAAGATCTCCTTATCCTACTGCCTCAACATCCTCATAAGATAACTCCATCCTCAAGTCAAACATCATTATTTTTTAATATACATGTCATAACATCCTACATCATAAGGTATGAGCCACTAGAGCCTTATCATAATAGGGCCAACTACTTTAGACCATCATAGTACATGATCACTTTCAATATTCACCATCCTAAGATCTTTGATTACGTCCCAAGTGATATGTCACCACTAACCTATATAGGGCATGAGCTTATGGGTCACCACAAATTAGGGTTTATGAATCATGACTTTTATATGTATCACGTATAATTATAAATTGACCTTTCATCATCTCATGATTCTCATATGTTGATTCTAGGGTAAACATCTCACTTAGAGGGTAACTATGTAAGGCAATGGTTCTAATTAGGGACACAAAATTGAAACGGTTAGATTCTAACTACCATGGGTTCTGATACCATTTTGTAAGGAGTGGGACCCCAAAGGGGATCCACTTCCTACTTGATTTGAGGAATAAATCCATCTATTCAAAAAATACTAGAAAGACATGCTGGAGTAGGTGTAATTTTTTTTCTCAAATCATTGATATTCAAGATAACCAAAGTAAAGTGGTGGAAATATATTTCATGAATATATTCAATTTAAATAGAAGTATATCATTATCTTCCATAGAAGGTTTACATGAAAGTTACAACATAAGGATCTTAGTAGAGGGATATCCAGCTATCTCAACTCTATCTCCCCAATAGTTCCACATAGTAGGTCCATGTCACCATGTCCATTCTTCTATGTCCTACACCTGGGATTGGAATCATACCCCAAAAGAGAAGAGAAAAGTAGAAATTATCATCAAAACATCTGTATAAGAACAAAGGACATCAAATATTACAATGCTTCACATAGAAGAGGAAAGAACCACCCAGTGGGTATCAAAAGAACAAGAATTACAATAAGATGATAATCAAGAAGAATCTTACCATTATTAGACGATAAGAGTTGTTCCACAAAAGCACATAGAAAGAGTGATTAGGGCATAAAACCCATCACAATAATACTCAACCGGCATGCATGTGAGATAAGAAAAGTAATAGGATAATATAAGTCAATGGCTGTGAGGGCTACAACCCATAACCTGATAGAGAGTGGAATACAAACAAACTCCCTTGGAATAAGAATCATGGTATGGGGTATACGATCTTCCATAACAATACATAAAAGTGTAGGAGGACTAAAACCTCAGTGAATGACAGGAGGAATAAAACCTCAGTGCCTAACAATATCAAAAAAGGGGGATAAAACACCATGGGAATAAAACTCTTGGAAAATCACATATCTATTATCTTTGATTTTGGTGATAAAAGTGATACTATTAGATATAGAAGAACGCCATGATTCTAAAACATATTTTATTTAATTTTCCTGATATGTAAATTAATTACAATGAATTTTCAAAGAATTGACCTATTGAAAATTTGATAAAGCCACATATTTTCATTTAAATAAAAAACCTTGGCGACCCTAGTCTAGGTGGACAAATGATGCTTCGCCACCTGGCTCTTTGGTTGACACTATCCTAGTCGCACAAATAATTCAACACGGAAGGGAAAAAAGACAACAACACCCCGGGAGGAAAAACAAAGTAGCGAACAAAAAACGAGGGGTAGATCTGGAAATCTACTAAGGGACATCCTCCTCCCTTACACAACAAACCACAATTGATTTTTATGAAGAACCAAAAAATTGGAGACATGAAATCTAAGGATCAAGATCACAAACCAAAGCCTTTTGGCAATAGAAAACAATTGGAAGGGGTTCTCTAACTAGTTTTGATCCCAACTAACTAGAGGAGTAAGTTGTAGGTTTCTCATTAGAGCTAAGTGTAGTTGTATTATGGAAGTAGGAAGATGACAACATCAAAAATCCCCAGTAAATTGAAATCTAAAGAGATCAAAGAGGTTGGGTTGGTTGCTTAACCTCGCTCTAGTCTTCCATGAAACAAAATAGGGAGAATCATGGGTAGGTGTTCACGAATTGGAGACATACCTAAAGGTAGCTGAGAAGAGGGAGGAATTGGATACACACCTTTGTATTGAATTGAGAGGATGTGAAGCTTCGAATTTGTTCAAGGATGTTATTATAGGATTTTCATGTGGCATGGTGGCTAGGTTCACCAACACGAGGTCCAGATGACCTTCTACCATAGCTGGAGTTTGTAAATGGCCCTAGAGGGCGAAAGGGATTTCCTAAAGGCTTGATTGAGTCTGAGGGAACCGGGTGTTGCTCCTTGAAGACATGACCATGTATGTAAATTCTTGGAAAATCAAGGGGGATAGAACTGAGGTGAGTACAGTTGCAAAAAAGGAGAGTTGATAGCCACAAACTAGAATACATATAAGAGAAAAACATCCCCAAAATTTGGGCTTACCTGTAGGGGAAATTTGAGGCACAAGTAGTAGAAAGAAAATCATAAGGAAATTATTGAGAGATGATCGAAGAGAGGAAAAGATAGAGCTATTCCCGACTTGCAAGAAGAAATAGAAAATCCATAAAGGAAGAAGATGAGGGAATGCCCAACTTTCTATCAAAATCTAATGGCCTTCATTGAATCCACATAAATAGAATGGTAACAAGGAACAACACTAAAATTTCTAGATACTTTAGGAATTTCACATTTATATCGTGTGACAGACATCAATTCTATAACTATAGGAAATCGTCGTCATAAAATCATTTAATTAGCATTTTAACAATCATTTGACGCAATTTCTTCCCCTATTTATTTGAGGGTTCAAACAATGATCAAATTATACCACATATGGAACATATATCAATTCAATTTTTGGCATCAATTTTTACTTTTGTTGTTGTATTCTATTTTATTTAATATTTTTATCTTTAAGTTATATTCTCTCTCTTAAACTAAACTAGGATAGATGTTGAGACGATCGTCACCAAACTAATACTAATGAAGCGGAATAAACATAAACAACAAATTAACAAAAATAACTAAAAATTAAAACCATTTTGTAAAGAGGTCCATTTCTAGGAAAACTCTTTAAGGAAGAACCAAAACTTGGTATATATTATTGTTCACATTGTACATACACTATACCATCTCTTCTCAAAGATATCATATATTCATTTCTCTATCAAAACACATACGAGAGCAACATAATACCTTGAGGCATTCAAGCCAAAATTTTAGATTATTCATGAAACCAGAATGAACCAACTCTGAGGACCTGAGAGTATAGAGATGACACATAGGACTTCTATCTACAAGACACGACATATAGTAAACTCAACCTGAGTTGTCACTGTTATCCCTACTACTGTTGATGTACCTCTACAGAAAGATCTTCACCACCTCATGCATGTCCACCTAAAAAATGTGGATCCCACATGGTGAGACAATTGTCCCAATGAGAGATATAACTCTCCGCCGACCATATTATTATCATAAATTAAGCATTTATAAACTCAGAAGAGGTTCTTTTTATATTAACAGGCAGGATAATTCACTATATGAACAAAATGAAGTAATCTCCTTTCTTAAGGAGAGCATTGCATCTACACATGGTAGGATAATAAATCATCTATCTACTTTGCAAGGAATGTAAAGACCATAAATGACATCTATCAACTAAGATGTATAATTGAAGTACGCATCAATCAATGTTTTCCTTATTCGATCCTTAAGCAAATATGCTACTTGGTTGATTACATTTTACAATCACACTTATACCCTGACGAGATGAGGTATACCGCTCATACTCCAACCTTCAGTTGCGAAACCCAAAGCCGGTGCCATACATAGGTCATCTAACAGAGCCAACTTCTATGACCTCCCACATCTCGGTCAGTGCGAGACCACAAGAAGGACTATGTCAACTACTTATCGTAGCTGACCAGGGTATACTGCCAACTGCTACAGAGTTACATGGTCAGCTGCCTCTCTTCAGAATCAAGAGATTTTATGTTTATCTCCACATCATCGGACATTCATCATCATCATCGGGAGATTCATTTTACATCCATCCCAGTCTTTATAATGAAGTATTGAGAGATCTCGTGTTTATCTCACATTAATCCCACATCACGGCGTAAGGTATTCGCGCCCATCACCCCCACATATTCAACAATATGCGTTCATCAGGATATCCCGTAGGAAAACCTGTTTCACCATCACCAACTACTGACGATGATGGATCTATGGCTAGGGATCTACATGATAAGATTCCACTTGATTAATTAATTGCATTACCATATTCTTTTAGCATCGACCAAGTTTTAAACAAGAATTATTATCACATATGCTACAAAGAAAGGTGTAATACATCTATCAAGTACTTTTCAAATCTATAAAACACAAATAACATTTAGGATCTCAATCTCTTATTTCATTACTGGGAATTCTCATCCCTTAACAGTATCATCATCATGATTATAGATCTGGGTATTCAAACCCTTAGTTCATCACAGAACACTATTACCACTTATCAGGTAAGTAATACCTCTAGGTCCTCAGACCAAGGTATACATGATACTTGTTGCACAAGCATCTCACATGGCTCAAAAGGCTCGTTAAGTATCTTGTCACCTCTCACTAGGCAACATATTATCACATGGCTCACCAGGCCATTACACATCTTGTCACCTCTCACTAGGCAACACTTATTCACATGGCTCACAAGGCCATTACACATCTTGCCACCTCTCACTAGGCAACACTTATTCACATGGCTGACAAGGCCATTACACATCTTTTCACCTCTCACTAGGCAACAACTTATTCACATGGCTCACCAGGACATTAGTCATTAGACTTTCTATAGAAGTATTTAACATGCCTTACAAGGCTTATACAATAAGAGAATTACAACCTTCCCATCATTTAGGGTTAGGGTTTCCCTTTATAACCGATTAGGGTTTCATGTTCATATTATTGATCCAAACCCTAATTCATTGCTCCACACATCTAGGAGCATATATATATATATATCATAAGTATTCAATCATACTTATTTATTCTCATCATTTATCATTAAATGATCATCAACACAAGGTATTAGTTTCTCTCTCATCATTACCAGAGAATGATTACATCATACTTTATTGACTTGGCTTAACCATTTCTCAAGGTATGTTAGCCGACACTTATCAAAGTCTATTAAACTCATTACATCTCAATGTAACAATTGACATAACACACTTCATGTGTTACTCATCCAAGTACATTGGATTTAGGGTACATCAAGGTGTATCAACCTTGAGATCCTAGATGTGATATCTATCATGTCTTGATGTATCACTTCCCTCATCACTTTTAACTTACTTAAGTTTATCAACTTATCTTGTATTAGGGTATTTCCCATCCTAATACTTTATGCACTAACCTATCACATTTATCATGTAATGTATGGGCCATAAGTCACACATTTGAATTACCCAACCAACATCAATGATATGGACTTATCTCGGGATTAAGGCATAAGGTTGTCCATTATCAAACACTTTAGGAGTTTCACCTATCAAGGTATTAGCCATTATTCCATCATTAAGGTTAGGGTTTCCCTTTCTTATCAATGAGGGTTTCACATACATACCATTACCCTATATTAGGGTTAGGGTTTCCCTTTCCTATCGATTAGGGTTTCCAAATCACATTATCAAGGATCAAACCCTAATTCATACTCTACACTTATTAGAAGTATCAATGTATGCCCATTACATGTTTATCACAAAAGTATGAGTATCCCTCTCATCCTCTCTAGGATGATGAGTGTTCCATACTTTATTAAGTTGGCTCAACCTTTCCTTCAAAGTACATTAAAGTACTTATTCATTATTCATTAAACTCCATATCTCTTAATATATGACTTGATATAAGACATTTGAGGTGTTACTCCATCAACAACATTGCATTTAAGGTACTTTCCTTCATATGGGTTTTGAGGTGCTTGCACCATGTCAGGTTAGAGGTGTGAGCTTGCCATGCACCTATCTCAGGTTTGAGGTGTATGTGTGCTTCCATCTCGGGTTTGAGGTATATGTGTTCTTACCACATCACCCTGGAGGTGTATGTATGCTTACCATATCACCCTTGAGGTGTATGTATGCTTTCATCTCGGGTTTGAGGTGTATGTTTGCTTGCTTCTACCCAATATCGGTTTAGAGGTGCTTGTGTGCATGCTTGTGCCCGGTATCTCTTTTGAGGTGTTTTCTTGATCTCATATCATGAAATAGGCGTATAATAAACCACAATATCGTTCAATAAGGTTTACAAACCTATTCATATCATTTTAATAAAGTAGGTGCATCATCATATCAGGTTAGAGGTGCTTGCACCCGATATCACTTTTATAAGGTGATACCATCATCTTCAAGTCTAGACCTTTGTTATAACTGATATAGTTCATGGAAACAGGTCTAAGAAACGAATATAACTCATAATTTCATCAACTGTTTCAGGAAATTTTGGAATTAAAAGTAATTCATTAAGCATAGCAATTTAGGTGATGAATAATAACATGGTTGAGTTCAAGTTATATAACCTGCCTTAAGAACCACTTCAAAGCTCCAAGCTCCAAAGCTCAATGTTCCTAAGGTTGAAGATGACTTATCATAAGTCCAATGCTCGTCCACAACTCCTTCATATACAAGGAATCACCATGGATAAGCAATTGGTGAAGAAGAAAGAAAAGAAGATCAAAATCCTAAAATCATACTTCCATCCAAGGTTGAAAGTGATCATGTCCTCACCTTAGGGTTAAGTATGAGCTCCTTCTTGCTACTTAACACCTTTGAACGATACACTGGTGTCCTTGCATGATATACCACCCCTCTTGCACGATATGGCACTCACTTGCACGATATGCCACTCAACTCTTCACTCTATGGCCGATATCACTCTATATGGCCAATATCACCTACTTCGTCGATATGCTTTTTCTATGGGAGATATCAAAGGGCCCATGCACGATACCATTCCACTCCTGCATGATACATGGAGCCTACGCACGATACCTTAGGGTAGGAGGGTGGAAAGGGTCGAAAAATTCCACTAAGGGGTGAAACTAGGGGTATATATACTTGTTGCTCATGAAGAAAGGTAAAA
Organism: Alisma plantago-aquatica; assembly: GCA_963693085.1. Classification (NCBI taxonomy): domain Eukaryota; kingdom Viridiplantae; phylum Streptophyta; class Magnoliopsida; order Alismatales; family Alismataceae; genus Alisma; species Alisma plantago-aquatica. The sequence continues at coordinate 855,573,293 of OY856410.1, read as the reverse complement.
ATGAGGTGTCATCATTTTGAACTAGTAGGTGCCACGTGTCCATGAATGGGTGACACGTTTGCATGCATGAATAATCAGTTATTTTGACATGCAAAACAGTTGAGAGTGATCTAGGGATAAGGATTCGTCCATTACTTATCTCTTTGAATAAGATATATCAACAAAATCACCACTTTATTCACAACTCATCACAACGTTGCTTAGGAAGTTGTAACCTGACACACCTCACCTCCTTGATGTGATTTGCATGATATGTACTTTTCCAAGAGTTCACAAAACGATATGGGACACTTCCTTGGGTTCCTTGGCCGATAGGCACTCATATATAAGCTTTTCAACTTGATACAACTCAAGTTAAGCTTTCATATTCAACCCTTTTCTTGGTCATTTCATCACCAAGATTACCATCATTCATAATGGAATCAAGCATGGTGTATCATTCATTCTCTATCCTCTAAATGATACACATAGGAATTAGGAACACTCTATAGGTGGTAATTTGCATATCAACTCCAAATTTTGGGTAAATTACAATTTGTACCAAAATTGGTGCACAAGGTACCAACATTGTTCAAACAAGTTGAAACTTGGAATTTAGGCTTTCCACAAGCCACCAACTTGCATCATTTTCTCTATTATGATGCTAAAACATACAAGGCACGTTCAATGTGAAAATTTGCAATATAACCCCTCAACTTGGGTAATTTGCACTTTGGTCCAACACAAAGGAACATTGCTCAAACAACATTCAATCGGGACCAAACTTGAAGCATAAGTGTGTCATATGATAACAAAACAACTTAGAGGATTATATTAAAGTTCTAAGCACTTAATTAGCCAAAACAAATAGGGTTTCCTCATAACCCAGGTCTGGGTCGTTATAGATGCCCAAAAAGAAACTAAACTAGGATAGATAACATTGTCCAATTAATGTGAAAGTTCACCCATAGTCTAATTTGGTAAGTAGAATTTGAATTTGGGGGGTCATTTCCACTTTTTAAGCCATTTAATAATTTATTTAACACATTTGGCCATTTATCCTACATTCTTCTTTATATAAAATTAGGATATTTAGTACTATTCAAATATTGTGCAAATTTTGCACCCAAGCTAATTGGGACCCAAGGAACAAGTTTTTACCATTATATTTCACATTTTAGATTTTCTTTTATGAGTTATGGATCCATCAAGATTTTTGTCACATTACCACTGAATTTGTCTAAACATTATATCCTTATTTAACATTTACTTATTTGAGTCCAATTATCTTCAATTCATCTCCAAAAGAGTTATATTATACTATTATGCATGAAATTTCACATTTTACTCATTTAGCATATGTTGTCCATTAATTCCACTTTAAGTTAGATGATCCTTGGAAATTCCAAATGTTATTCTAATACATGTATGAAGCACATTATTCCTCTAATTTAACTGTTATGTGATTATTAGTTAGAAAAGGAAATGTATGTAATGTATTTCATAAATTAACTTACATGTTAGTATAAATTTAAATTAGTATGTAAATGTGTGATGTTATTTTCAAAACCTACTATTACATAATGTATTGTATGTTTTAACATTATTCATTAGAGTAAAATGTTATCCTTGTTTGGTCAAATCTAGGTAATTGATTTCCTTATCCTTCTAATAATGTAATAGGGTAGGATTCTAGGTTTTGGTTCATTACACCATTTGTCCCTTTGGTTGTTTCAGGTCCAGTTCATGCAAGGCCGGCTAAGCCTTTTTCATTCGATCCCTGGAAATTGTTGGCTTCCTACAGTGGCTGGCGTTCCCCCACCAACACTACTCACCAAGATGCTAACCTATGTACGTTGTGAGCCATCAATAAGGGTGATGTAGTTGTATCATAATGGTCGTGGGGCTGGGGGATGATAGAGGCCATTCTAACTAGTTGTTTTCCCTGGTCTGATTAATATAGACATAAGGGGAGGTCTCACCATGGATGAAGGTGCATGAGGAAGAAATCCCCGACCCATCCATGGTGACGAAACTACCTTGGGTTCCTATGAGCTAGAGTAAGAAGAAGGAGGTAGGGAGGAAGATAGAGTGTAGGAAAATTATTGATTAGGATAGAAAATAAAAGGGAACAAATAAAGAGGAATAAAGGAAGTTAAAGGGGTTTTTTTATAGGTGTTAACATGTGTCTATATGGGGTGGATATTTTTCTCTATCCACCTAATCCCATCTATGGGTTCAGGTGTAGAAGATGACCTCATGACCATTAAATCTTGGTTGGATCCATGTCCATCCGATCAAAGGGACGTTATCGGCTGAGGGAACTAAGTGGATTGCTAACATGGAAAATCCATGCCTAAAAAAGGATATGTTTTGATTGGTTGAGAGCAGTTGGGTTGGAATGATGATGTGGCACATTTGAATATCAGGACCACTATTTTGAATCATGTTTCTTGGGAAAAATTGTAAAAGTCATATCTCCAAAATCCTATCTTTGACTTATATAAAATTTTGGCTATTTTTATTTTTTTTATAATTATTGTATTAAAAGTTTTGGTCAAAGATGATAATGTTGAGGGCATTGAATTTTGGAAACTAATTTCAAAGTATGATTATGAACTCAACTTTAATCAATTAGATAAGATGTGAGATTTAATAAATTCCAATGCATAAAGTGAGTACAATGTGATTCATATTCATTCAGTTAAGGGTCAAGGAGGTTATTTTATACAATATATCATCTAACGGGTCAAGAAGAACATTAATGGAATGATATAGAAGATTCCAGGTTATCACATCCTCCCAACCTTAAAAGGAATTATGTCCCCAAAATTATACAAATACATCAATCAAGATTGGTATTTCATATTTGGTATCTATCATCAACTTGGTATTCCTTCAACATTGAGACAATTTCAAAATCGAGCTATTGACCATCAAGGTCCATGCATATAATGTTGATCATTGAATTGGAAACATCATCACATAGATCACAATATGGGAGAGATCATCCTATGGATCACCAATTCGGATAGATTCCATTTCAGGTTAACCAAATGGAGTGCTTTGCATCAAGACTAAATCATGACTTTCATTCCCAACATTTAGGGTTTTAGCTTCTACATTGTCCTTTATGGGTTTATACATCCGTGATTGAGATTTAATATTTCAATGATTTGAGACACAAATTATATTTAATACAATAATATCTTATTCAAGATTGATGGAAGCCCCCTCCCTACTCCACATGAGAGTTAAAGTCTTATTCATAAATTTCAAAAATCATAAAAATCATCATTTTGTTTATTTGGGAACATGAAATCATCACTTAGATATCGAGGGTGATCTCAAGATCCAAATTTGGTGATCATAGGACTCAAATCAATATCAAGACCACTAACAGTGAGTCAAGACTTCAGAAATCAATATTGAGAATCAATGTTTGGAGATCAAAGTCATAGGTGTTCGTAAGGTATGCTTGTAGAGCTAATCATCTGATAATTGACATGACATAATTACCTAAAAGGATTTGATTAATAATAACATAGATAGAGGCAATCTTCCAATTCATTTGTTTCATTCAGTTATGAGATAATGAGGATACAAAGTGAATGTCTAGAGAATTATAGTACTTAATGACGTATGTTGTCAATTTCCTATCCATGTGATGAGATAATACGAATATTAAGAGTACATATACATATTCTCATTATGTACATGATCGGTTGTTATTGTGGAAGGTTGATAGACAACAATAACACATAAGATCATAGTGTGACTTGGTTGATGACTAAATCTCATTAGTCATGACATGGAAATATCAAACCAAGAACACATATACATGTTAGGGAACAGTATATTAGAAAGACCCACCTTGAGAGTGACACATGTTTTTGTGGTCACATTCATCTCTCATAATGAAGGTGGTGATTGTGATTCTTAGATCTGAAATCACCACACTCATCACATGCCATTGGGTACACTTTGACATTATCAAACAAAGTCCTAAAACATGGGTTGTTATAACAACGATGATTGGGTGACTTTGACACATGGGGATAGACTGTGAGTGATAGATATGGGATTTGTCCCTCCAACTAGAGTATGATATCCTGGGCACTTGATTAGTGAGACTGAGAAAAGCATGTGCATGCACATGTGAATCAATAGATGATATTTGGGTCACATTATCTCAGATAGTCTTCTGTGGTTTCAAGGAATAAGATTGAACATTGAGAGGATGACCCACCATGCCTCAAGTTCATCCTAGATATCAAGACAAAGGAAGTATACAATCATTGCAAAACCTTAAAGAGATTGTAGTTTGAAGTTGTTTTCCAACATTCTATTTCATTTGGGTAGCACTAATGTGCAACTAGGCACCACTCTTTGCTTGTGATGTCATAATCTAGTTATGGAGATTTACTTCCAATTTTATATGAGACCTATAGGGTCACACACGTAGGAACGCATCTAGAAGAGGAGTTTGATCTTAAATGACAATTGGATTGATTAGTGAAGTGTTTAAGTATTCCCTTCACATAGTTGAATGCTTGATTGGCTGACCAGGTCTGCCAAACAACCATCTCATTAGGTGAGATGACCGTCTGGGCATCCATACGGGTGTCTCAAGTAGTGAGATGGTCATTTGGGGGTTAGGCTAATCGAAGATCGATTTGGCTTAGTTCTACCCTTGAACGGACTGGTTCAATATAATTAAACTGACCGGCTCAACTCAACTCACTAGACAGCCTTCTGTGTGAGTGAGACGAGTGTCTTTCCTGGGTGAGGTGGCTCGATTGGGTCAAATGAAGGTTTGGGATGTTTCCCAAATAGTTTTGATTATTCTTTACTTGAGGAACCAAAAAATTAATATGAAAAATTAATTGGATTTGAAATATCTAAATTCATTTCAGATTGGGAATTGCTAAATGGCCATTTGGTAGTGCGAGATGACCGTCTCACACACGACATGATCGTCTTGGTGTGTGAAACATCCATTTCATCTATTGTAGGTTGCAAAAATTTAGGATCTTCCCATCCTTTTCACTCCCACACATTAATCCTATTTTGGATAGCAATTGGGAACCTTGACCCTAGCCTCTTCTATATATAGAGGGGTGCTAGAGGCTTCCCATAGTACAAGACAATACATACAATTGAGAATTAGCTCCTCTGACAATTGTTGTCCTCACTAGTTGTGGTAACCAAGAGAGACCAAGCAAGTCCTACTTAAAAAGGAGGGATAGCCAACAGAGAGAACATCTGAGAAGTTGTGTTGTGGGAGAGCAGGTCAGTGATAGTAAACCAATGGGAGGGACAACTCCTTCCTATCCGTTCTTGGTGAATGACATGAGTGCTAGTTGGTCTGTGTGGACTACTCTAGATGCATGAGTCCTTTTGCTACTGCTCAGATAGAAAAGTCAACCTACAGTCCATGGAGATACCACTCGAGTCACTGTAGAGGTTGCACAAACGTTGTTTGTGGTGAACACTAGGAGTTGCAGAACCACCATCCAAGGACAACTTATTATTATTTATTAAAAAGAAAGTTTTTTCACTGGACTTGCTCTAGGACAATGTATAACTCAGTAAAACCATCCTTCCTATTTCATGGTAGTTGACTCAATCTTGTTGTTATGGGAATACAAATAGATAAAATTTTATTTCTGTTTCTATACTTTGTGCCCATATTTACCAACAATAGGCCCAATCATTTTAAATCTTGGTTTGAGATTTCTATTTTAATCTTAGGGGTGATCATGCATCCATAGAAAATAATTGAGAAACATTGAGCAATATTTTACAAAAGATTTGCGATATCATTATCAAGTTCATTGTCATGGTATTCAAGGTTTGAAGATGATCTAGACCTAGATCTTTTTAGGAATTTAACCACAATCTATATCTAATATCATCATATTCCAGTATCATCATTGGATCACAACTTCAAAATAGAGTATCAATATCATCATGGATTGACCCATTAGGGATTTAAATCAAGAAATAAAAATTGGGTGGAAGGAGTTACCTTTCTAAACTATAAAAACAAACAAAATAATAATTTAGGGGCTTTATTACAGGTATGTGGCTTAGGTTAGGGGAATCATAAATCAACACTATACTAATATAACACATTAGTCCTCATTAGTGGTGAGAAATCAAGCTTGTCAAAATAGAGAGACTAACAATTATCAAACCATATTCCACAAGGTTGTGAGATCAAAAAATAATATCATCATAGGGAAACCATGTTTTAATATTTTGTAAGATCAACTTCATAATGACATTCCCTTCCATTCATGATCAAGGTTAGGTTTATTTGTAAATTGGGCACTCCAAGAGTTACATCATAAAAAAGAAAGACTAAGATATGTATTCATCAAATTATTCAAAATGGAGATTGCATAGGGGCATATTAATCAACATGGAAAATGTCACTTGTATGAAATACTTTCATTATGATTTTTAGATCCAAAAAGCATATTCATTTGCATAATGATGACTTTACATCTCATAATTATGTTTGAGGTTTAACCAACAATAGGGAAAATTGGACTTAATAAAATAAGGGCCTCACCAACTATGAAGTGTAAGATATATATCTTCTTATTTTATCATATCAAGATTATTATCATCTACCTCAAACATAGGAACCGTGTAGTCAAGATTTGATAAGTCAAGTTTACTTGATGTAAGGGGTCATACATGAGTACTTAACTGCAATGGTTCTTTCATTGGTCCTAATAGAGTTTTCAAAGTAAGGTTAGATCATGGATATATCATCATTTAACTCAAATTTTACCAATTAACCCAAAGTTTAATTTTCCCCATACATAAGGTACCCATATCCTAAATGTCATGTGAGTAGTTGTCATGAGAGAAGAATCACGTAAGGGGACAAGAGAACTAACTAATCCTGTCTACTTTGATGGCTTAGGGAAGTCCTTAAAGAAGAGATAAGATCCTACTAGACCCTTTAAGATATATTTAATTAGGTTATTAAACATTCATAGAAGATATATGATTGCTCTGATACCATTTTCCAAGGAGTCATTTATTACCCAGATCCAAATCCATAATGACTACAGAGTCAAAGGTGAGAGGATCTAGGTATACGTCTCTGGAATGGATCACATAACATATGCATGAATAAAACCACAATAAAAAATAGATAAGAACTAAGGTATGAGACAACACGACATATCAAAAGAAATTAAACTACTACATTACATCAATATCAAAAACCTTCTAGGTATCAAACCATGTGGATGCTTCTTTGGCATATCATTTGTTGATCTCATCAGGGTAAGAGCAACAAATCATTATATATGAATAGAGACAACAATATTAGTGACAGTTATAGTGTACCCCTCAACTCAAATCATAAAATAGATACACATCAGCGCAACTGTATTGAATATGCTATGTAGTATCCCAATGATAGTCATGGAATTGACTCAATAAGTATATATATCTTCATTTTTTACTTAGAAGTGTTGTATGAATAATTCATACTTATTCCATTTGATATACAACACGAATTTCCCAATTTTCACATCAACCATAACTTTGTCTTAATGTATTTCTTTCAAGTTCAGATATTTCTATTATATTAGAATTAAGTGACTAAATTTTTATTTGTTCTCATTTTGATAATAAGTACTCATTACTCATTATTTCTAATTTATATTGTCTATATTTTCTTTCTCACTTTTAAGTACTCTTATTATTGAGAATTTTATGATGAGGCTCATTTTGAAAATTTGAACATAATCCTTCATTTTTTTGTAAAATTGTATTTTATCATAAATTAGAGTAGGTTAAGTTATCTAGTAATTATGTGCAAGTAGTTATTTCTTCTTGATTCATCATTATTTTATTTTTTAAAAAGGACTTTCATTCATGTGTATCATGTCTACTTAATCTTAGAATACACTATAAAATGATATATAAGCTAGAATGTCATTATAGTTTCAGTCATAGTTTCATAGAAAAATGAAATAGTTTGGCATATGGTGATGATCAAATCTAAAAAATATAAAGAGAACTAGATTCTCTTCCACATTTTAAGAAAAATGAGGGAAAATACAAAAGAATTTGTAATATAGGTGGATAAGGAAAGATAAAAACCAAAGATTGAATTTGGCATCGATTGAAGTTTGCAAAAGGTATTAGGCACCCCATGATACCCTTTCAATATCTCAAAGATCAATGAGGTATTTTATATTTTGTTTTGGAAATGGGACTTATATGTTTACAATATTGCAAAATAACAAAAAGCCTATAAAAGATTGACCAGATCTAAACATATAGTGTCAAGGATTAAAAACCTCAGATTCTCATATTATCACACCTCAGTGGTATTGGAAAGGGGGAGTGATCTTCTTAGTTGTTAGGAAAAAATACCAAGATTTGACACTATGTTGGGGGATGGAACTTTCCTCTCTTTCTCTAATGGATTTTTGGATGAGAAAGGATGGATCCAAGTTTTTGGATATGAAGAAGGGTATCCTCTCTTAAGGTGTTAACTTCTAAAAAGGACAACATGGTGCTCTTAGAATTTTTCTAGAATTTCCTTTCTAGTCAATCGTAATCCCCTAGAAATGGTCTATGGGGCACTATATTTGTAGTGAATGGGGAACTACTTAGATTTAGGGTTTAACTAGAGACTACCAAATCAAGAGGCAGTGAAGGTGTGTGCCAAGTGGACACCCTACCTTCTAGAGGTTTTTGGTTGCATTTTTCTAGCCTTCCATTGACTAGTCAAAGTGAATAGAGGGATTGTATGCCTAGTGTGTGCCTCACCACCCTAATCTTTTGAGTGTATTTTATTTTGTGTTTCATTGACCCGCAAAAGAAGAAAAAACAGAGGATGTTTTCTTGGTTCCTAACATGCCTTTTAGGTCTTCCAAGTAAATTTGACTTATGTTTCATTGACAAAAAAGTGGGAAAAAGGGGGCATGCTTGGTATGCATCTCATTATCCCTTGTATCACTTCATGTTGAACTAGTGAGACCATAGACAAACTCATAGTGGGATCTAGGCCCCAAAGAGTTTTGTGCACCTGGTAGGCTCCCCTCTTAACCTTGGTCCTCATGAGTATTTTGGCTAGGATGTGGCACTTGAACCTGAATATGACAGGGGATAATGTAGGTGTGCTAGTTGGTGGTGCATTGCATGGGTTTTAGAACTGGCATCTAATGCTCAGTGACCATGTCATGCAATTGTCTCAAGTTAGGGCCTTAGTAAAAATGTCAAAGAAAGGTAGTCTATAGCAGATTGCCGAATGATTAAACATCCATTTTGATCGAAAGCCTTCCCACTCATGGGCATTTTAATTGTTAAGTTTTTGTTAATGATCTCTAATCATGAAATATTTAGGATCATTTTGGCTAGTTCATTAAATGACTATAATTTTTTTTGATATTTGCATCATAATATAATAAATGCTTATGGATATTTTCAAAATTCTCATGGTTGGTCAAGTTTATTTAATATGGGTCTTTTTCCTTTTCACGTCCTAATGTCGCTAAGACATTAATTGTGGGATATAGATTTTTGTATTGCTTACTCTCATTCTAGGTTGACCTTTAGCATCTTTTGGTCAGATATTGAGGGTGATGGTTGCATAATTATTGTTGGCAAACTATAAAAATTATGAATTGTGCTAGTATATCTTGATTTGATTTTTTAATAACTTGTATTTGACATTTTTCACAATTTCATCCATCAGAAATTGTATCTGGTGGACCCAAAAATGGAGTGTCAATGATCATAATAACTCTTATTTACTTATAACTTAGCAATAAACTATAATTTTAAGATTTTTATCAACTTGTAGGACCTTAATAAGATTTTAATTTCTGCTTCTTAGTTAAACTTGAAAAGTGAATTTTAGGGTTTTCATGCAATCTTATTTGATCTATACACCCTTTTCAATATAATGAACACTTTTGTTCTCATAATCATACTAGGATGCAACAAAAATTTGTTAGGTTTATCTAAAACACTTAGAAACCCCAAATTTCCATTATAATGCAATCAATTTATTATTTATAGACTAACAACATTAAGTTCATTAACTTTAGAGAACCTTTATTTTAACTTATACATGGTAAAATCCATCTTGAATCTCAAAATAATTCTCTTTTACCATAAAATTTTCGTCTCAGAACATATTTCATATGACATTTTAAGAAATTAGATTTCATTGGCAATAACTAAGTTTCCAAGTTTCTTCCTCATTTAACCTAGTTGGGTAATACTAGCATATACAAATGTGAAATCTTCATAATTTATATTTACCAAATCCCAACTAAAAGAACATGCATAAAAGAAACAATCTTTTAAAAAATAATTAATGTTTATAAATGTAATATAAATTTCTAAACATTTCCCCAAATGATTATCATTAAAGTGTATGTAATTCAACTTTTTTTGGATAAGTTAAAATATTACCATTGCTGAAAAAAGGCACATAGGGACACAACTAAATCCACATATACAATACAACGATCACCTAAAGGCCCTTCATTAGGAGAACCTCATGTTCAACCCCTTTTAGGATCCATGGGTTTTCTTAGGAAAACCAAACTAAACTTCTTACAAGTCTATCAAAAACATGAAGGGTGTCAATCAAATTCTTTCCATGGATCTTATTGTTTGTGTCACTCCAAATATGGGCAATGAGAGTTGTAAAGATAACTCCAACCATCCTCCTCATCTATGTATTGCATCTAGTGTGGTCAAAATCCACTACATACTTCCTTGTAGACTACTTGGGGCACACCCTTGTCACTTGGCTTTGAGTGTACTTCTTCTCCATAGGTGTTACAACCCCAATTTTTGGTGAGAAATGTAATTTCTCATATTAAAGATATTGGAACAAATAGTACAATTTGTTGTGAATAAATGGATTTTGTTTACAATAGCCTTGATGTTTGTGTTGTGGGCTTTATTGGCTATAGGGCCCATTAACAAAGAAATTCAATTAATAAATGAATAATTGAGTTTTGAGGAAAGAAAGGTGTGGAAACCTCTAGAAGGCAAAAGAACTTAATCCAAAGGTGGATTTCGTCCCACATGGGTTCCTTGGATTCCAAAGAGTCCAAAGTTGCAAAGAAAATGCAATAAGAAAAGAAAAGATCAATTAAGTATTTCTTTATTAAGAAAAAAAATTGAAAATAATGGTAAAATGTGGAAAACAAATGAAAAGAGGTATAATTGAGTTATCCTTTGTGGAATTTCGTATCCCAAGGATTCCTAATGATAAAAGGAATACTAATGAGGAAAATAAAAGAGAAATAAAGAGAAATATTCAAAAATAGATATTTTAATGAGAAATAAGTAAGATAATAGGAAAAAAGATGAAAGATAGGGAAAGAGGCTAAATAAATATTCCCAAGATGGGATTTCGAGCCATTAAGGTTCCTTGAGGTTCAAGGAACTCAAAATAATAATTTATTATCAAAGGAAAGAGAAAATAGATGAAAAATATGTATAACTAAGAGATATCATGCATTTAAATAAAAGGAACGTTTCCTTTGAGATAATGAGCCCAAGTTTAGTATAGAGGTATATTAAGTTATTATGGACTTTCCCTCCAAATTTGAGATTAATTGGATTATTTTTTTGGGAGCTATAGATTTTACAATATTTCTTAAAGTGTTGGGTTTATAATAAATGTCACAATTTTGAATACAATTCCCTTGATCTGGCACGTGCATTTAGGGCCATCAGATCTGGATCTGACAATGATGAGCTTGTCTTCCAGCTCGCGTCTGGTTAGGAAAGCAAGGATAGAACTCTGAGTTTCCTTGATTGATTTCCTTATCAACCAATAAGTGTGCAAAATCGGAAACCTGTTAGATTTATTCGTGAGTTTCTTGCGGACAGGTTAATCCTAGGTTTTGCCTAGCTTAGGGGTCTCTAGAAGAATCCCCTAAAACCTAAGACCCCACCGGATGTGCACCATAGCCACATTCTATATAAGGGGTGGACTCCCTCAGTAAGATGATGAACAGATCCGCGAGATGTTGTATGACCATCAGGGTAAGTATCTTCTACCAATTTCATCTCTCGAGCCCTCCTATATCTCAGACCTCCTGGGCTTGCCACCGGGAGAACCTCTGTTAGGTCTAAGTGCGTTTTGCCATGATTGGAGAGATTTGGACCACCGATGAGTTCGGTTGGGTCGGGCGGAGGTGGAGGACCAACTCTGACCAGAGAAGGAGCCCTTCCAATGGAAGTCAACATCAGAGTTGACCTTCCATTGCTCAACATCGAGCAAGCAAGGGAGGAATACGAGCAAGGGAGAAAAGAATCCCCTACCCTGAAAGCCATGAGAAGGAAGCAAGGGTAGAAGGGTAATCAACCATATTGCACAGAATTAAAGTAAGTCCCGCTTGCCGATGTGTCACTTTCTTATTGGATTAAACATATTTATCTTGCATAAATCACAACTAAAGATTGGTAGCCCTGATGAAAATAAGTTATACATGAAAATTGATCAGAAAAACGTGAGGAAGCCAATAAAAATATATTTGAAACCTGATATTGCTTGCAATTGAAAAAGTACCCCAAGTTATCTCCTTTGATGTAGTAAATTATGATGAAACCTTAATTTGATATGGAACTCGTTTTTAATGACTCTTTTAGGTTAATACTAACCTATTAAGAATCAAAGGGAGAGTTAAATTTGAATAAGGTAGTTACATGATTGTTTTAGAGTTAGAAACCCTAATTGGAGAAAATATAGGTTTTAATGGGTTAAATCCGAAAAGATAATTATAGAACTGAGTTTTCATAATAAAATACCCTTAACTTGGTGATTAGGGTTTTCTAATGGATAAAGGGGGAATTAATACTAAATGGAATACACTTATGAATTAAATCATGATGAAGTATGCATTATCAAATCGAAGGAAACTAAAGGTGGTAATTGAGTCTAATGATCATGAAGTAACTTAAAAGAGATAAACATGGTAGTTTTAGTATAGAAGAGAAATAATGGACTTTAAATGTGCCTATGATGTTGAAATTAGTGTTTGTGAAATAAGAGGGCATTAAATGTGATAAAAGTATTATGCAGGCTAAAACCCTAATAAAACCCTAAAGTGGCCTAAAAAGCTTAAGGTGGAATCCAAGTTTAGCTTTAGAATGTTTTGGATAAGCTATAACACTTGGATGTCATGCATTAAATTTCAGGATATTGTTGATTGCTTGTTGATTGTTATTTATCATTATTACTTGGACAACAAGTTACTCTGGATCAGGTATGTGGTTAATTGTGAATAACCGCTTTAGTTTCACAGAGAATTATGAATGTTTCCTCACATTGAATGCAATCTAAATAGTTTGGATGTTCATACTGCAATTATAAAGTCACTATGGCTATCACAGTTTTGTATACATGTGAATTCTCACACCTACATGCCACCATGATGGAAGATGCCATAAAGGTCAGGCCCAAGAGGGTAGACCCATGGGCACCATGAGAGGTGACCCCAAACACCAAGCTCGGGAATGAGAAGGTGGTATATAATGCATGACTATGGAGCACCATGAGAGGTGACTCCCAGGCACCAAGCTCAGGATTGAGAAGGTGGCCTTAAGTCAATGGAAAAAGAGAAACCCTAGAGGGGTATGCCAGGATTAGGGCAAAAGCGGTGGAGAATTACACATTAAAAATGTAAATTGTCTTGTTAAATAATTTGATTGTGATTATTAAATTATTAGCCATATTTGCAAGAATTTGGTTGTTCCCACATACCAGTATATTTTGATATACTGACCGATGTTTTGTTTGTCGGCGTTTTAGGAACAACAATTGAAAGAACAAACAGTAAAGTGACACATTGTGGAAATAAGAAATAAAGTGCAAGGAGGATTAGATAGAACTATTCAAGCTCTGGATAGATAGATTTCCAAAGTTTTCAAAGGTAAGTAAAGTTTTAATTTTATAACAAATTCCACTTAGTTAGTAGAATTTCATAATTATTATTGATTATTTGTCGAACCTTTGATCCTATTAATTGAATAACGATTCTAACCTTCAGGTCTCCTTTAATTGGGGGTTATCGGGAGGCGGGGTCGTTACAATTGGTATCAGAGCCAATTCCCCTCTAGTATGTGTGCCCACATGGGCATGTGGCATGCCAGTCTTGAGCCGTGTGGTCTAGGTAGGTATGAAAGGGTTGTCCATGGTTGATGTAGCCACCCCTGTGCTGGTATTCCGTGATCGGGGGCTGGGTGTCCATGGGCCATTGTGGGTCTGCACTGAAATGGGGTCAGATTATGAGGCGATATAGTTGAGCCTTGACGAGGACGTCAAGAGTTTAAGTGGGGGAGATTGTAACATCCCATGATTTGAGGCCTTGGATATAATGATCTTAAAAGGAATGATTGGACTACCCATATCACCAAGGTGCACCTCCTTTTCCGAGAGCCCATCACTAAAGAACTCCATAGTTAAGCGTGCTAACTTGGAGTAGTACTAGGATGGGTGACAATGGGCCCAGGCGTTACAATTGGTATCAGAGCATAGGTTCCTCACTTAATTTTTAATAATTATTAAATTTTACAAATTTTGTAGAACCCAAGGGAGTTATTAGAGGAATATCTGAAATATAGAGGTGTCTAGAAAAGGATCACGACCAGGGGCTGACAATATTTTCCTCCGCACCACTAGTCAGAATACGATGACTCCCGACTTGTGTGACTTCCTGGCCAATGTCTTAGGATATGACTCGAAATAAGATACCTTTAGGACTCTCTCATCTTGTTCATCCCTTCTCAACTCAAATTTTGTTAAGGACCTTAAGAATTAGGGCTTTCTCTCTTCTCCTCACCCTCTTGAGGTATGGGTAAGGTTGATAAGGTTTAAGGAATCCTCCACCAAATTAATAAAAAGCATGTAAATAAGATGTCATGGACATAAGTTTAATAGATTAAGCGTAAAGGAATAGATACATGCTTAGGTCGTATGACATAAGTTGTCATGCCCTCAGGAGAGACCTGAGGATAGACCTCCTTGGCAGGAGGATGAGTAGAGAGAGTTGGTCTTGGAGGCAGAGACCTCCATTAAAAGTAGAGACCTAGCACATCCTTGGAGGATGATGTTAACCCTAACTCTAAGTGAAGGTTAGAGAGAGAGATGACATGATGAGTTAGATGTCATGGTTGACTGGGTGTTTGGTCAGACATGCCTTGGGATCGCCATACGAGCCATGAGAGGTTGGATAACCTGGTACCTTTAGCGACCCAACCCTGGAGAGGGTCGTGCATGTTAGAGCGAGAGATAGATCCTTCATGGATGAGGTTAGAGGAGAACCTATAGAAACCCTATGGGCTTTGGCAACTAGGGTATAGCTTGCACCCATAGTGCATCAGTAGTGCTGACACTAGGTTGAAACCTTGGTCAAGGGAGTATACTTATGTGATAAACATAAAGAGATAAGGATAATCTTGAGCCAAATATGAGTTGAGAAAAGGCTTCACCCAGGTAGGGATATGCTTGTGAGCTTCATCCAACTTCATGTAATGAGGCTGGATGTGGAGTTAGATCTAGAGAGAGAAAGTAGGACCCAAGAAAGAAGGTTGGAAGCTTAGATTCGGAGACATGAGGAATAGTGGGGAGTCAAGGATGATGCGACCTAAGTGGATGATAGTGGTTGCCTTATGGTTAACCCCTGGAGGATGATGATATCTTGGTTTCCTTTAGAGGAACCAAACCCTTGAGAGAGGATGATGGTTCTGGTACCTATGGTATAAGTGATTACCTACTGGATGAGATAAGGAGTGCTTTATACCCTGATGAGGTTTAAGTCACCAGTTGTGGGGCTTTATACCTAGTTGGTTGTCCTAGAAGAGGAATCAACTCCAAAGTGTTGCTCGAGTAGAAAGATGATGGAAGTACATGACATATCTTGGACATGCTTGATTCATGGTTAAGAGATTGGGCATGCAGTGGACACCCGAAGGTGAACCTAGGGTTCCTAGGCCTAAGAGGGGAAGCAGTGTATCTGATACTCATGATGAGGTTTGAGTCTCTATAGTTTCGAGCATGATACTCCTCATGTGTAGAGGTAAAGGAAACCCCTTAATTTAAGGGTATGTTTGATGAATCCCTCACAACTAAGTTGATCTAATGTTGAGGAAGAGAACAAGTATGACCTAGCATGGTTTAATAGGTGGTCTGCTTGTGCCTTAGTAGCTTCTGGGTTAGGCATGCTCATGTGAATGTAAACCCTAAGGACGGTTGTGACCTTGTTGTCAAGAGTTGTAGTTTCCTCCCATCCTGGGAGAGGACCGTTTGGTAGGGTGTATACCGATTTTGTTGGTTTTCAGGTAACCTAAAGAGGTTTCATAGGATCTTGAGAAGCTAAGTGAAAAGTACATGGTATGAGAATGAACCTGTAGACCCATAAATAACCATCTCTAAGTGCATGTGGATGTGTTACCATGGAGGTAACCGGTATGGGGCCTGACCAAGGTAGGTAGGTTGCCATGACCCCTATGAAGGGATGAAAGTCAGTCATGAATGTAGAGAGAGATGATGAAGGATTGGGTAAGGTTCTAAGTTGAACATGTATTATGTTATAATCCTAAGTCTATCTAAGGGTCAGTTAGGGATAAGACAGATGGAAGTAGGAGTTGCCTAATTCCCTAGTTACACATGACCATAGGGTCATGAGGTAACAACTATCATTGTCTGAGGGCCATGGATTAGGAGATTGATCACCTTCATGAACTCATGGGACCCAAAGGGCGGATGAGTAGGGCACTCTCTGGGTGCATGAGGGAAGAGGGGTGACCCCAAAAGTGTCGGCGCCCTAAAGACCTAGAGGAGATGACCAAGGATTGTGCTGGGGCCAAATAAGTTCGAGACTAGTTCCCATGGAAGTAATTTTGATATCATGATGTTTGTGATGTAGAGACATAAGTTGCACGTTCTAACTTATATTTGAAGGTGTACTGGCAAGGTGGGATGTACCATCTCTATTCTTGGAACAGGAAGAACTCTATATTTGGACTGCAGCCAAATGCTTATTTCCTCTTGTTATGGGAAAGAGAGATAGGATAGTACGCATGTCATACACCAAGGATAAAGGTGATGTAAGTTAGAATGTTGCTATAAGGTATAAGGATAGAGATGATAACATACCCTTGTGCAACGAATGATATATGGATGGTTTACTAACACTAATAGTATTAAGGAGATCATCTTGTGAGGATGTTTTATCATGAGCTATGTGGAATTTGCAAGTTATGCAAAGTTGAGTTTGATCACCATGAGGATGAGCTCAGAGTTTCTTGCTGAAGACAAACTTAGAGTTTGAGATGAGATGATAAGTAGAATACATGGAGGTGTATGTCTTCAACATTACCTAATACCTAAGGATGTGAAGTGGTAATGGATTCTATGGTTGAGATATAGTTGCCTAGCTAGTTTAGCAGGAAGTTAGAAGAAGTTGAGGTTGTTAGGCTAACCTTAAGATGAGGAAAAGATATAAGTTTGGCTATCACCCAGATATATCAATAGCGGTTAATCAAGTAAATGATTGTTTGGTTAGCCAGCCTAGTCTGTGATATAATGAAAGGATGGTTGTAGAACCTCAGATGTACTTATTTGGAAAGGAAAATGATGAAACCCTGATGAGAGTGGTTTAGGGTTTTTGAGGTATCAAGCTTCAGGAATCATGACATACAGGAGATCATGGTTTTAAGATCATTGAACACCATTATACTACAAAGATAGTAAGTGATAGTAGTACTTGGGATGCTTAATATGGAGTTGCATGTGATAGGTGACCATGCAAGCTAGGGGTGAAGGACGAAAACCAGTAACCCAGTGCTTTGACATAGAGGATAAAGAGTCCTTCAGAGGGAATGGGAGTTCACCACTATGGATGTTGTGGTAAGTCTTCCCTTGAACAAGAAAGATCAAGATGCAATATGGGTTATGGTAGATCGCCTTACCAAGATAACATGTTATAGAAAGAGTACTTTCAAGGGATAGATCTGGTTGAACTACTTATAAGAGTGAGATGGTTCAACTACACCATGATGCGAGTTCAAAAGTTCTTGAGTAGGACCTAAAGGTTCACTTCCATGAGGTAGAAGTGGATACGTGAAGAACTCGATGATAGTACAATTTATCACCCATACTAATGGTTAGTATGATCCCTACTAGAGGGTATGATGAGAGCATGTGTGCTCATTCAAGGTGATACATGGAGATAGTTGTTAAGATTTTATGTTAACCACCATAGCCTTTATTGGGATGCAAGAAATTTTAGTGAGAAGTTGTGTCGGTCACCGCTTCATTAAGATGATGTTGGTGAAGGAGGCCTCACGAAGGTCAGAAAAGAACCACAGTGTGTGCATATGAAGTCTCTTTGATTGTGCAATGGGTGAGAGAGATCCCAGTGGTGACATGAGTCATGAGATGATGCAAAGCAGACTAACATGCAGTTCACTATGGGAGAATATGTGATGTGAAAATCCGACCCCTCTAGGCTACAACTGAGGAAGTTGAGTCCCCGATATATGGGTCCATTTGAGATGGATTGGTGGGGATGGTTTTGTTTAGCCTTTCCCCTCAGGATAACATGATGTGAAATGTGTTCCATGAGTCCGATCTAGAGCACTATGTGAGGTACCCAAGCCATGTGTTGAGCCTTGAACCTATTTAGCTTTTGAGAGGCTGAAATGTCTTGAGTCACCTATGAGGGTATGATATACCAAGGTAAGAAACAACTCAGACGGAAGAATATGAGATGATGAAGGTTCTTGGGAAGCACCATGGAAAGGGTGAAGCCACATGGGAGCCATGATGGACATAAGAAACGCTTATCCTATTTGTTTTCTTGCTTGATGGAATTTTGATGACAAAATTCTTATAAGAGGGGAAGGATGTTACAACCCCAATTTTTGGTGAGAAATGTAATTTCTCATATTAAAGATATTGGAACAAATAATACAATTTGTTTCAAATAAATGGATTTCATTTACAATAGCCTTGATGTTTGTGTTGTGGGCTTTATTGGCTATTGGGCCCATTAACAAAGAAATACAATTAATAAATGAATAATTGAGTTTTGAGGAAAGAAAGGTGTGGAAACCTCTAGAAGGCAAAAGAACTTAATCCAAAGGTGGATTTCGTGCCACATGGGTTCCTTGGATTCCATAGAGTCCAAAGCTGCAAAGAAAATGCAATAAGAAAAAAAAAGAAAAGATCAATTAAGTATTTCTTTATTAAGAAAGAAATTGAAAATAATGGTAAAATGTGGAAAAAAAGTGAAAAGAGGTATAATTGAGTTATCCTTGGTTGAATTTTGTATCCCAAGGATTCCTAATGATAAAAGGAATACTAATGAGGAAAATAAAAGAGAAATAAAGAGAAATCTTCAAAAAAAGATATTTTAATGAGAAATAAGTAAGATAATAAGAAAAAGGATGAAAGATATGGAAAGAGGCTAAAGAAATATTCCCAAGATGAAATTTCGAGCCATTAAGGTTCCTTGAGGTTCATGGAACTCAAAATAATAATTTATTAGCAAAGGAAAGAGAAAATAGGTGGAAAATATGTATAATTAAGAGATATCATGTATTTAAATAAAAGGAACGTTTCCTTTGAGATAATGAGCCCAATTTTGGTAGAGAGGTAGAATAAGTCAGTATGGACTTTCCCTCCAAATTTGAGATTAATTGGATTTTTATTTGGGAGTTATAACTTTTACAATATTTCCTAAAGTGTTGGGTTTATAATAAATGTCACAATTTTGAATACAATTCCTTTGATATGGCGCGTGCGTTTAGGGCCATCAGCTCTAGATCCGACGATGATGAGCTTGTCTTCTAGCTCACATCTGGTTAGGAAATCAAGGACAAAACTTTGAGTTTCCTTGATTGATTTCCTTATCAACCAATAAGTGTGCAAAATCAGAAACCTGTTAGATTTATTCGTGAGTTTCTTGCAGACAGGTTAATCCTAGGTTTTTCCTAGCTTGGGGGTCTCTAGAGGAATTCCCTAAAACCTAAGACCCTGCCGGCTGTGCACCATAGCCACAAGCAATATAAGGGGTGGACTCCCTCGGTAAGACGATGAACAGATCCACGAGATACTGTATGACCATCAGGGCAAGTATCTGCTACCAATTTCATCTCTCAAGCCCTCCTATATCTCAGACCTCCTGGGCTTGCCGCCGGGAGAACCTCTGTTACGTCTAAGTGACTTTGGCCACGACTGGAGAGATTTGGGCCACCGATGATTTCGGTTGGGTCGGACGGAGGTGGAGGACCAACTCTGAGTGGAGAAGGAGCCCTTCCGATGGAATTCAACAACAGAGTTGACCTTCCATTGCTCTACGTCGAGGAGGAAGATGAGCAAGGGAGAAAACACTCCCCTACCCCGGAAGCCATGAGAAGGAAGCAAGGGTAGAAGGGTAATCAACCATATTACACAGAATTAAAGTAAGTCTCGCTTGCCGACGTGTCACTTTTTTATTGGCTTAAACATATTTATCTTGCATAAATCACAACTAACGATTGGTAGCCCTGATGAAAATAAGTTATACATGAAAATTGATTAGAAAAACGTGAGGAAGCCAATAAAAATATAATTGGAACCTGATATTGCTTGCAATTGAAAAAGTACCCCAAGTTATCACCTTTGATGTAGTAAATTATGATGAAACCTTAATTTGATATGGAACTCATTTTTAATGACTCTTTTAGGTTAATACTAACCTATTAAGACTCAAAGGGAGAGTTAAATTTGAATAAGGCAGTTTCATGCTTATTTTAGGGTTAGAAACCCTAATTGGAGAAAATATGGGTTTTAATGGGTTAAATCCGAAAAGATAATTATAGAACTGAGTTTTCATAATGAAATACCCTAAAGTTGGTGATTAGGGTTTTCTATTGGATAAAGGGGGAATTAATACTAAATGGAATACACTTATGAATTAAATCATGATGACGTATGAATTATCAATTCGAAGGAAACTAAAGGTGGTAATTGAGTCTAATGATCTTGAAGTAACTTAAAAGAGATAAAGATGGTAGTTTTAGTATAGAAGAGAAATAATGGACTTTAACTGTGCCTATGATGTTGAAATTAGGGTTTGTGAAATAAGAGGGCATTAAATGTGATAAAAGTATTATGGAGGCTAAAACCCTAATAAAACCCTAAAGTGGCCTAAAAAGCTTAAGGTGGAATCCAAGTTTAGATTTAGAATGTTTTGGATAAACTATAACACTTGGATGTCATGCATTAAATTTTAGGATATTGTTGATTGCTTGTTGCATGTTCTTTATCATTATTACTTGGACAGTAAGTTACTCTGGATCAGGTGTGTGGTTAATTATGAATAACTGCTTTAGTTTCACAGAGATTTATGAATGTTTCCTCGCATTGAATGCAATCTAAACAGTTTGGATGTTCATACTGCAATTATAAAGTCACTATGGCTATCATAGTTACATATACATGTGAATTCTCGCACCTACATGCCACCCTGATGGAAGATGCCCTAAAGGTCAGGCCCAAGAGGGTAGACCCATGGGTACCATGAGAGGTGACCCCAGACACCAAGCTCAGGAATGAGAAGGTGGTCTATGATGCATGACTATGGAGCACCATGAGAGGTGACTCCTAGGCACCAAGCTCGGGATTGAGAAGGAGGCCTTAAGTCAATGGAAAAAGAGAAACCCTAGAGGGGTATGCCAGGGTTAGGGCAAAAGCGGTGGAGAATGACACATTGAAAATGTAAATTGTCTTGTTAAATAATTTGATTGGGATTATTAAATTGTTAGCCATATTTGCAAGATTTTGGTTGTTCCCACATACCAATATATTTTGATATACAGACCGATGTTTTGTTTTTCAGCATTTTAGGAACAACAATTGAAAGAACAAACAGTAATGTGACACATTGTGGAAATAAGAAATAAAGTGCAAGGAGGATTAGATAGAACTATTCAAGCTCTAGATAGATAGATTTCCAAAGTTTTCAAAGGTAAGTAAAGTTTTAATTTCATACCAAATTCCACTTAGTAGAATTTCATAATTATTATTGATTATTTGTCAAACCTTTGATCTTGTTAATTGAATAACAGCTCTGACCTTCGTGTCTCCCTTAATTGGGGGTTATGGGGAGGTGGGGTCCTTACAATAGGTACTTAGAGAAATCACAATAAAAAAAAATTTGAGTGGGACTCTGACTCCTTCATGCAAAAGGGATAGGAAATCCATGTTAAAACTCCACTTACATAGCTTATCTCTAGTTGTCAACCTCTACAAGATAGCTTTATACGTCCAAAATTATACTTGGGGCACTGGATTTTACTCCATAATAGTTGAACCCAACGATTTTAAGGCAGGTTGTAGTTGATGAACTATGGTTTACTACATGTAACCATCATATAGTTTTCATTGAGGTTTTTGTCAACTTAAGAGTGTATAGGCTTAGGCTATACCGTAATCATTCTCATTCAAACTTTAGAAGTTCCTTATGTAGTTATAATATCATCATCGTCATTATCAAGGAAGTGACCATATCATCACTATATCCGCTCACCTACTGCAGTCTAGTTTCATCAAGAAATCATTAATTCTTTTTTATGTAGCCATCCATGCCATGTCCCTCAATTTTGTGAGGCCAAGGCCTCCTCCATGTCTTGGTTGTAACACCATAAACAAGGAAATCACATGACTCCCCCACTCCAAAGGAAGCCAAACACAATGGATTTGAATTTGTCAAGCATGTATTCATGAATCTCAATCAACCTTCACTAATATCCTATTTTGATATTAAGAATAGTCTTATTAAGAAATATCCTACGCAAGACAAAAAGGTTGATACCACTCCAATTTTTAACTATTCCTTGTAGGTTGTCCATACAGTCCTTAAAATCAGAACCTTTACTGACTCTCTCAAATTTAGTGATGCCCAACTATCTAGTGGGGAACTGGCCCTCTTCCAATCCAATCACCCTCTTCAATCTCCCTATTATACCATCACATGACTTGAATAGGAAAAAATGACATTTAATATCACTGATGTGGAGGCAGGATAAGTCTACAAAATCTTTTAGAATGCAACTAACTAGTATTACATACTTGGTATGTGCAACAATAAAGAAAAGGACATCACTGGTGACGATCTTGTATGAAAAAACTTTAATGTCATCAAACATATATGATTTGATCTTTCCTTCAACTTTAGTTGTGTTAGTAAGACTGGTGAGATTCTCAATGACCAAGTAGAATAGGAAAGGGGATAGGGTACCCCCTTGACTGAGCCTATTGGATACTAATAAAATACCTTTGGAGCACCATTGATTAACACCGAAATGGAAGTTGTTTCAATACATTGTTTCAAGACTTCGATGAATCTAGTCGAGAAGACCAAAGCATTCAAAAAATCTGTAAACAAACTATGTAGACCTCTCCAACTGACATGGTCATAGGCTTTAGGGATTTCCAAATTCAGACAAGATTTTTTGGATTTTTTTTACTTGAAAATGTAGGTGAAATTCAAATGCAAATAACACATCATCCAAGATTTCTTTCCCTTGAACAAAAGTTTATTGGTTGGAAGAGATAATCTTGGGTAAGATGCTCTTCGATCTTCTCGATATCAACTAGGAGCTAATCTTATAAATTACAATAAAAAAAGCAATTGGCCTAAATCCATTCCTGGATGAAGCAACTTTCTTGTTGGGAATCAGCTTGATAAAGTATTGGTTAACTTGACAAATCATCCTTCCATCCACCAAAACCCATCTCAAGGCCCTATAAACCTCACCACATATCAAAGGCTAGTAAGTGTAATAAAAATTCACATTGAATCCATTCAGTCATGGGGCTTTGGATGTCCCTATAGAGAAAGCATCAGACTTGATTTCTTTATCTATGCCCATCCTCAAGAGTTCTTTGTTCTTATCCTTGGTAACACTTCTCTCAATTGTAGAATGAACCTATGTCTGAAGGACGGTTCTGTCATTGTTGTACAACTTTTTCAAGAGGTTCACCTCCATCACATCTATCTTAGATTCTTCATCCACCAATGAACCCAATGCATAAATAAGATTATGAATATAATCTGTAATGTTATTTATCTTCACAGTAGAGTGGTACACATTTGATTTCCTATCCCCTTCTTTCAACCATTTAAGATTATTTTTCAATAGTCATATCGTATGTGTTCTCCAGTAGTACAACCCTTTTACTGGTGCTTTCTATCACAAGCATGAGTTCAACGGAAGTAGGAGCAAGTCTAAGATCTATAATAGCAATTTCAAAGGCCTCTCAAGCCTCTTTGATAAGATTGGGTAGGTCCATAGGATCTTTGGGCCACATTTTTAGAGACAACATAGTCCTCTTGAGTTTCTTGGTGACCAAAAAGAAGGGGTTTCCCTTCACAACTTGGACCTAAGAATGTTTCACCACTCCCTCAAAAGTCAGCTAAGAAATCCAATTGTTAAGAAAGAGAAATGGTTGATTGGATTTTTGATGAGAGATCAACTCAATCTCTATACAAGAGTGATCACTATTTGAATGTGCACCTAGATTCATAGACACCTCAGGGAAAACATCCAAACAAGCTTCATTCACAAGTCCCCTATCTAAATTATTAAAGATCATCCTTGGTGGGGTTCCTTTTGTTGTGCTAAGTGATGAGAGACCCCTTCATGTTCAACTCCATCATCCCTACAACATCCATGACATCATTAATTATCTAAGAACTGAATTAGAGATTGGGAAGCCACCCCATTTTTCTTTGGCTTTTCTAACATGGTTGAAATCACCCACCGTCAGGTGAGGTAGATCATACTAAGTTGTGTTGACCATATCCTCCCACAAACACCTTCTTTCCATATCAGAATTGGAGCCATACATTGTTGATATCACATAGTATAACCCCCCTTAGTTAATGAAACTGAAGTAAGCAGTTGATCAAATTCATGAATCATATGAGCATACTTGGTCAAGGGATTCCATCCTACCAAAATCCCCCCCTTCAATCCTATCAAGGTTATAACAAAATCTCCACCCATTGGGAAATAAACCTATAACCATGTGCCTATATATCTTCTAATCCTAGTTTCAAAAAATGATTAGATGAGCATCCCTCTCTTAGATTATATGTTTGAGGGTTCTTCATTTTTAGGGAGTGAAACCCCCCTAACATTCCACACCAAAATCTTCATTAAACCAATTTTGTAGCACCCTCTTCCTAGGGAAGGTCCTTCCTCTCCCCCTACCTCTACCCTGGTAGGACTTGTCATTTCTTACATTACTTCTAGTTGCAGTCATGCTTGTGTTGTGGATCACCACCTCCTCAGATTCCTGGTGTTCAAGTATCTGAAAGGGATTAAGAAACCCTTCTAGGAATTCACCATCCTCCTGAATAGATTTTGGCAGTTATTCCAACACCACCCTAAAGTAATTCAACTTATTAGCCTTCAATTAGATTAGATTAAACTTTGACATATTCGAATATTTGAAAAAATCTTACACCGTCCACCTTAACATGCAAAAATGTCTAGTACGACCTCATATTCTTAATGATCTGAGTACTTGAACAAACACCATCACATTCTTCCTCTTTCATTTCATTTGGGTTAGAGCTCATTAATGGGTGACAAATTGGATTTAAATTAGGTTCCAAGGGTTTATGAGAAGGATACCATATTAATCTTTTAAATCACAATAGATCATGAATAATAATATACTCTTACCATTAAAACCTAGCTTTGCATTTAATGTTACCACAATGATCAAGGTTGAACACCAAACACCAGAACCCTTGCTTCCTCTCTTCAAATCTAAGCTTCAATCTTTTAACTCCATCTACAGCTCCAGGCCACATGATGAATTATGAAAGGTGGTTATGTGTTAGAAAAGTAATTAACTTTGAGAAAGTTGTGTATAACATTTATAGCTAAGTATAAATAATTTAAGTAATTAATTTTCTAGCCAATGTTAGCACACAGTTTACCATAGTCATGTCAACCATGTGGTTTTGTGTCATCTATGAGGTTATAGTTGTATCGTTGAATTTAGTAATCCTAAAAAGTTAAAAATATCAATCAAAATCAATTTTTGGTCATCTTTTTTTCCACAAAATGATTCCATCAACCAAAGAGTCCTTTTGCAAAAATTTAAAGTCAACTCAACTTATTTTACAAAAAAACTGATCAACTAACTCAACCTATAACATTAAAACCCTCTTATTTGGTCTTTTGAATATGTTAGAAACATGATATAAATCAAGATATGAAATTGGGTAGGGTTTCCTTCTTGTTTCCTTTTGTAATTTCAACAAGAGACCCTTAAAAGATTCAAAATCCTAATCTTCAAATCTGAAGTTATTGTATCAACCCCTACTAATCTAGTTGTCATTAAGTTATGAATCAACATATAAGTAAATTTTGTAAAACATAATAATATTTATTACTAGTTTATCATCATATATATTTTTATAATAAGATTTTTACAAAAAAAATACAAAATTACAATTCAAACCAAATAAGGGTTTCGGTTAACAAACCATGATTGGATTTAGCCAAGGCATGTTTCAAAGAAATTGATAAGTGCAAAACCATAAATGGTAACTATGATTAGTCAATCAAAATTAGTAAAAGGTTATACTTGTAAGCATCAATAATCTAAGTAATCCATGACACATAGCTAAGTTGATTTATCCAGAAGAGTGACACTTATAGCATCCTGGACGAAACCTATGTTTGACCTTGCCCACATCATTTAGGTATGTATGTCCATCAAAAACATTGTATCCAAATCCTATAGTCGTCCCCTCTTGTCCTACCTCAAGTGAAATGGGGGAACGGAAGGAGAAACAACAAACCAACCTCCTCACTCGGCCAACATGTCTATCTTAAAAATCATGGGAACCTTTGGTGTAGGCATCACTACATACTTCATGGGATTTGATCAACCTCTAAATCATTCATACTAGTATAGTTATGAGTGAGATCTCCCCCACCCACCTTGTGACCATATCCATGCATGTGCATAAGGGTTGTACAATGAAAGTGGGTGTAAGAGAGAAAGAGATAAAAGAGGTGTGGTTGTAGAGGGACACCTACGCTAGTTGGCCCACACCTTGGAATAGGTTTAGAATTGTTCCAATTGGATCCCTCTGAATATATACAACCTCGTGAGTCCAAATGAACCATGTCAATAAATGCCTTCCCCACGTATCCAATCATTTTGTTCCAGAAACCTCCTAATTTATTTCCAATTTTGTGGCCCTTTTAACTCTTTTGATGAGAAACATCATGGGTTCTGAGCCTCATCGTGACATGAAGCTATTGGATATTGCATGTTGGACTCGTCCTCGGATTTTTAGCTTCATGGCTTGCCTAGGGAAGGCAATATCCATGAAGACTTAAAGTGCTAGCAAGGCGAAGCCTATAAAACTATTGTTGCAGTAGAGCAAAAATAGAAGGACATCAAATATCAAGTCCTTGTATTCCTAAATCTTTACAACAATCCCACAATGTCCACTACTTCCTAAGAGATGACCCTATAATGTCCAAATAAACCTAGTGATATCTCCCTAAAAGTTGAGATCATAAATCACCTCTAAGGTCCTGAGACATATAAATAGATCAAAATAGGCGTGGATAATGTGATATACAATATTCAATTCAAAAAGAAATTTCATTCAATGTACGATCTGATGTTTAAAATGTGTAATATAATAAAATTAAAACTTGATAGGAACTTATACAACATAAAAAAAATCCATACATTTTATGTTAATAAATATAATATATATATATATATATATATGAAATGTGGTTACTACATTAAACATATATATGATAAAGTGTATCTATTTTCATTATTATTTACATAAATAAAATTCTCCTTGTATATTTGTTAAATTTAGTTTTCTTTCAGAGTGGATGAAAAAATATCCATTACCAGGCCTAGAATTTTCAGATATGAAATTTCATATATGAAATGAGATCCTTATACAATGGATTTTTTTATTTGGACTCCCATGTGTCTTGAATATGAAAATTTTAGATAATTTTAGGTCTAAGTATCCAATTTCCTCTTTGATTTATTTCTTGCCATCATGTAGTATAAGGGTGGTTTGTAAATCTAGACCCCTCTGTCATCTCTCCCAATCTTGGATGTGAGTGTTTGAATTTGCAATATTTGTTTACATGTCAAAGAATTCCTCTTCCCCTCTAATCTATTCCTTGACATTGTGTAGTATCAAGGGTATTTTATAAATCTAGTATGTTTGATGACATTAGAGGAAGTATACATCATTTTTGGAAATGTTTGAACCTAAATGAAGGTATGGCCTGGTTATGGCCGAAGATGATGAGTTATACTATGTTTGGTCACCTTGATGCATGATCTAAGGCTTGTATATATACTTGGGTATATTGTACTCGATTTATGTGTTATTACATCCTAGGCTCTATTGGTACCATTATTTGTTTTTATGATATGAATAATTGGCCTAATTAATCAAATAAAACCCTAATCAAGTAGTGGTATGTGACTGTAAGAACTATCTAATTACTTGTAAAGTGAGATAGCGAAATGAGGATTCTTGTAGAAATCGTAAATTCTTAGTAAGCACTCAAAGTCATATAATTTGAGTACATGCATGAGATGGAGATTTTTCAAAACCGAAACGTGGACATGTGTGTTAGCATGGTCGAGGTTGTATCTTCAATTATATGATGCATTGAAATATGTTATATTTAATATGAGGGTTATTATACCCAACGTGATGAGGTGTCATGGCTTGAGTTCCCATGATGGTCCTAACAATGTAGGTTGGATTTTGTGCTCCTACTAGTAAGATCTGTCTATTGTGCCCCTACTTCTTTAGACTTGCATTAATCAAGGTGTTACTTGGTCTTATCAGAACCATCAATCCTATGACCTCATAGAGTGAGCTAGGGGACTTCACATTCACTAGCTAGTGTTTGAGTGGTACACCTCAAACTACATAGGGATTAATAATAAAATGAGTAAAACAAATTGTGTAGAGACATCTATCTAAGTAAATTGATGAAACAAATTTGATGTTTGTATTTCTCTTCTATACGTTAACAATATTGTTTCTTGTACTCATATGGTTCATCTACTATTGATTATGCCTTGTGGATATATACTCTATTCAATTAAACTTCTGCTATTAGTAAGTTAATAGTAGTTTTGTAAGAATATATTATATCTACTTATATATCATATTATTGTGAAATAGGCCTCTTCTCCATGGTTATCCACATATTTTAGATGGTTTACATTGTTCCCATGGGTTCTATGAGGAAGAGATTCTCTTTGATGAACAACAATAGATAAATGTTGGTGATGTCGTTTTGGAAGAGTCCTAGAGTTTTCTATATCTAAGGGGTCTAGAATAGTTCATTTATTATTCAATATACCAATAAGTTCGGTCTTTTGCTTTCATTCCATGTGTATAGTTGTTCATATATATACTTTGGTAGATATTTTTTTTGTATATAGGCTGGAACATAGGTCAACAAATGAACTCATGTACAATTACATGTCAATTAATGAAAAATATGGCCCATTTATGTAAGTATTTATGAATAAGAAACCAATGTTTTATTCCACATGAATCTATGCTATTGTGCTTAATGGTGGTGACATTAATTCGGATCAACTCCGAGTTTTATTTTGACTAATCCTGATCTTTAATGGTAATTTCTTACAACCATACATGTAAGGAGGCTCCACTATTTTTATATGTTTCTACAGCCTCAGTTGGAGGTAGGGTCACTTGTTTCACCATGCATATATAGTGAAATCTCATTAATGTTCAAGTACTTGGAAAATACATATATGGAACATGTAGAAAGTAACTTTAGGAGGTAACTATTCCAAATGATAAAATATGACAATCATAATAATAGTAATAAAAATAATAGTAGTAACAATAATACCAAACATTTCAAGTGGGAAGATATAGCTTCTAGTCCAATTGTATTAGATAATCATCAAGGAGTACTATGCCACATGACTTAGTTTAGATCCTATCAATATTAGAACTTAGTCTGCCTAGTCATAGGTAAATCATTAATAAGATTTTATAATAAAAGTTATTAGGGACATTTCCATGTTTTCATGTAGTTTTAGGATCACCCGAACCCAATCCATACCCCATATTAAATATTACATGTCACTTTATGCTTTTCATCAACACTATGGTTACTAGAATTCATTTCACTAAAACGGTGAATATGTTAAGATCGTGTACAATAATCATTTGATAAACATACATATGGTTTCATAATGATTTATTTCAAATATAACATTCCAAATGTACATCATCTAATATTATTATCCATGTTTGTTCAAATTGTGCACCATTTCCTATGAAAATGTTGTGTAATAACTCCTGAGTATAAGGAAGGCATCACTAGAATAAGAATTTGCATTTAAGTTTCATTTGAGGTATAAAGAGCTAGCTTTAGCTATAACACCTAAGTTCAACAAAATTCAAACATTGCATCTATCAGGAGAACAACTATTATTCACCTTATATGATCATCCAAAAAGGAACTAATAATCAAGATTCTAATTTTACTCTAGATGGTATCAGATGGCCAATACAAGAGGCATTTTAGAGCAAAACATGTTTATTTCAAAATTTTAGCCTTTTGGCCTCTTAAAGGCTTACATTACCATCATGTTTCATCACTTAAGTGAAGAAGTACTAATTAAAATTCTTTATTTCTTATTTCCTTACTATAAAATCCAATGAAAAAATTATTTTTATATGCATACAAGTCATGCTTCTAGAAATTGTATGGACTAAATGTATAGAATGTAGGAAAAAAAAGAAGTTATACCACTCACCTCCAGATGAAAAAAATGATCTCCAAAGGAGATGACCACGTTCAAACCTTCAAAACACCTCAACCAGACAACCTAAGCTCCATGGAAATTGCTTCTATCAAGAGGTACATCAAAAAGAGAGAAAAGGAGGGATTAGACAAAGGGGGCAAGATTCACTATCGTTCACCATGGATTTTAGACAAGAAGTTAGATGATAGGGAAATTAGAAATAAAATAGAAGAAGATACCATACATTATATAGAGAAGAAGCCAAGTGATATGTCTTTAGATCCACCAAAGGAAGCTAGATCTTCCACTTTCATGCACACATGCAAGATTTAAGCCTCCCTCCTAGCAAGCCATTGACGTCCTTTGCTTCTCTGCCTTGATCAAATAGCTCTATTGGGTTTAAAATGGGGCTGTAGGTGATAAACATGGGGTATACAAGAAAGGTGGTGGAAAAACCCAAATAGCCCTGAACTAGTGCACCTACAAGCCCCAAGCAAAAATAGACCCATCGAGGCACTTCATCATCCAACCTAACAAGGGTCACCCATTAAGGTCCAAACCATCAATGTACCATTCCTCTAAACCCATATAATCTCCATACAATAGTCATTGATGTCGTTCACTACCTCATACATCAAGGTGCACATCAACCTCACTCATCAAGGTGCACATCTAGGGCCCGTCGAGGTCCAACTCATCAAGCCCATTAAGGATCTACCTCATCGAGACATTGAGGCACTTGACCCATTGGTGACTATTTAAAGGAGGCCATCAATGTTGATCAACCTTATATTCATCAAGGTCTAGGGTTAGTCATGGAGGATAAGCACCTTCAACCACTAGACTAAATGTAGGGTTAAGTGTGCCAATCAAGGATGAATCATGGTACAACAAAGATACACAAACATCAAAACTGCATCAAACAAAGTGCATTCATGGAATGAAAAATACATTAATATGATTTTCACAAATTTTGCAATTAAGTCCTCATATTTTCAATTAATCATGAAATTGGGACAAACAAGGTACAATTAGACCAAATTAGGGATTTATATTAATCAAATAAGTCAAGATCTTAAGAAGGCATCAAATTAGGTTTAACTAGAAATTTTAGGGTGAATCTAGGTTAGGAGCCTTACAACCATAAACCTCTAACAATGGTTTTGCTACCAAAATCCTAGAAAAAAGTTGGGTACTGTAACATACCAGATCTTAGACCCTACCCTAGAAGTTTGACCTTTTGTGTTTAACCAAACAAGGTTGCGGATAGAGTGATCCTAATAATCTAATGCATGAATAATGTAATCTAATATATCACATAATTCATTTGGATGGTAATAAGAAGATACACGACTTAATTGGTTAAGTAATGTAGCTAATGGGCCATATGACAAAACCCATGTAAGAAAGCCGCATAATAAAGAATAGACTTCAAATTCATAATCTACACATTAGAATAAGCTCACATGTCAATTTTCATTTAATTAGGACAACCTTGAAATAATATGGTAAGTTAGGAGAGAGAAATGGCCTAAAAGGTGTAATTAATAAATAAATATAATTCATGACTCCAAAAGAGGAAAATAATCTTAGATTCGTGATCTACATAATAAATATAGCCTTTGGGTAATTTTTTTGTCCAATTTGGAGAAAGTTTGCTTAAAAGGTAAAATCTGGAGAGAGAAAGTGTGTAGAACCTTCAAAATATTAAATAAATATTCAAACAACTCCAATATGTAAAATTGATGGCAATTTTTTATTCAACGTACTAAATATAACTTGTGCGTTAAGTTTCATCAAATTTGGATAATCCTCATGCCATTAATGAAGGAGGAAAGAGAAAATATGATTTGATTTATTTGACACAGTAAAAGTTCTCAGAAGGATAATCTAATTTTATATTCGGAATCTACATGCTTTAATTAGCCTATGTGCAAAATTTTACCTAATTTGGGGCTCATTTGCACCCTCAAACAAAGATAGAGAAAATAAGAGATTAATGTGAATACACTTAGTTCGATTTGAATTTAAATTTGCATTAAATGTCATTGTCACACTAAGGTTCATTGTTTCTGGATTTTGCTTATGAGCCTATCTATCATGACCATCAGATCATGGA
Organism: Alisma plantago-aquatica; assembly: GCA_963693085.1. Lineage (NCBI taxonomy): Eukaryota > Viridiplantae > Streptophyta > Magnoliopsida > Alismatales > Alismataceae > Alisma > Alisma plantago-aquatica. The sequence goes on along the minus strand of OY856410.1, from coordinate 855,540,312 downwards.
TGGACGACATCTGGTCATCTCCTACCTCAAGTAGGAGCTCAACCCAGATATAAATAGTAACTGGGTTTTTGATTTTGATCGTTCTCCCTCTTCGCTCCTCAGTTTGTCTTGATTTCTTTTCCAATGAGACGGGGAGAAGATTTTGCTTCCATAGATCCATACTTTCCCTACCTTAATCTTTCCTAAATGAAAATACCCAAATTGTGATTTCCAACCCTATTTTCCCTTTCACTCTACACCTCTCCTTATATATATGTACTTCGCTTGAAAGCATCTCTGGCGCTTACGAAACATGTTTCCCTTTTCAATTTGCTCACCCCACCTTCTATCGCACCTGGCCTACTCCATCTGCCCCAGACAGTTCCAGAGTCGTGGGCATGGTGGTGGGTGATTCTTTGCCCAATTCCTTTCCTATGCACCTTCCATGGGTGTACATCTTACTTCCCAGGGCATTTTTGAGGGTTGTGAGAAACTCTCCTTCTTCCCCGATTTCGGACCTCTCCTGCTTACCATTTGACCTTGGTGTCTGGTCTCTAGCTAGACTTTGAGTGTGGGTGTCAGCTCAATGAGTTCAGGAAGGACTTCTGAGTCTTCAAGCTCTGTTAGCCGCCGTATTCTTGGATAAGAACCTATTTTTCCCTTTCGTCCCCTTTGTTTGCAACTCGAACCCTTTTGATGTCTATTCCCAGTGGTTTTGCGAGGTTCTTTCCCCTGGTTTTTTGTGGGGTAATGGTGATGATATCTGGTTCTTTTCTCATGCTTCTTTGCCCAAATCTGCCTACTGGAATCTTGACTCAAGCAACTTTGTGAGCCATGGTGTGGTGTCTCTCTTGGGATTAATCCCCGATTGATTTTCTCCTCTTTGCCCTCCTGTTTTCTTTTTGTTCTTTGTTTTTCGCTGAGGGGCAAAATTGACATTTCTCAATGTGTCTTCTTTTTGGATTTACACTTGTCTTGGCTTTGCTAGATGAGGGGTCAGCCGAGTTGGCCAGCCCTGATTGGGCCAACTCAGACCGCGTTCCCTCTCCCTCTCTCTCTTCTCTCTCGCCTTTAATTTACTGACATGTAATTTTGTGATTGGCCGAAATCTGAAAATTGATAACTAATTATTTGTTAATCAGAAAAATATGGGAAAATACTCATTGGAATCATAAAAATAATCCCTATCTAATGATATTAGCTTTGACAGATAAATACACTATTTAATAACATGTATTTTCATAAATCTAATTAAATATGAATTAACTTGCAAAATTCATAACTAATTATCTACAAGTCACAAAAATATAATAAAATATGTTTTGGAATCCTAATAACCTAATATAAAATATGACATGGTTTTGGAAACCTAATTCATATATTAATAAAAAGTTGTTATTTAGGGTTTCTGAAATCAATATAAATCTAACCCTAATCCCACATATATGCTAATAGGTGCTTTGGAAGACTAGGTTTGGACCTAGAAGTGGCTTTGGATCATTTGGTCCTGAAGTGGAGGTATGTTGTATCTCCTATCACTTAATGTTGAGCAATTCACCTATAGTTTGTCTTTCTCTTGGTCCTATGGACAATAACCTATACACATTGCTCTTATCTCTTGTTATCATAGTTTGTGTGAACAATATTTCTTGTTATGTACTTGGATATTCTATTGATATCTAACTTGTGTGTTGGTGCATGCTAGTTTTAAATAATGTTATGTAACCACTTTGAAGTGGATGTTATATGTTGTGTTGACCATTATGTGATGGCAACATTGTTTATTCTGACCATACTTGTCTACTTGCCTCTACATTAAACATGCTATGTGATTCAATAGCACTAGATTAGTGTAATTGCATTTGTTTTATTTGTAGTAGATGTGATATTTCCTGCTCTTTTTGGGATGCCAAAAAACCTCATACCCTGGGCAAGATGTGTGATTCTTGGCCCATGTTTTTATATATATTTGGGATATTGGAAGTATTCCTTTCTCTATGAGGTTTCAACTTTATGAGGATTGGCCGCCAATTTTGTTTATATTGTTCTAGGGCTATTCTTATCTCACATGCATGCAGGTTGATGATGATTAAGATGGGTTATGTGCCCAAAAATATTGATGGGTTATGTGCCCAATTCATGATATGTGCTTATGTGGTGCTAATTTACTATTTTTATTATAGCAAGTATCTTCTTTTATGATGATTATTTTATTTTATGCTCAATTGGGTAGTCCTTATATCTTGCATGGGAAGCCTTTTATTGTGATGTCCCTTATTCTTTATAAATTGCTCAATTTGCCTTTTTAGTATGCACATGCCAGCCTTTGATGATGTCTCCTATTGTTTCTCTTTTGTTGGGGTATGCTTCCAACCCTAGGTGGAGGACTGGTTGAGAAGGCATATTTCCCTAGACATAGATTGTGAAGTTAAAGCTTGGAGACAATTTTGATGTGGTTTACATTTCCTCTTCATGGATCCTTGTGATGTAAGTTTGTAACCCTTTGTTTTAGAATTGAATATAGTCATGTTTTCATTCCGTTGCTATACGTTGGTCTTTTGTTACCATCATATAAAGATTTGAAAATTTACACCCACTTCATCATACCTTCTGAGTATGTTTGGAGTGGAGGTTCAATTGTTCAAATTTTTAGTAAGGAAGTGATTTCACTTCTTTACATCATGGTATCAGAGCCCATGGTAGTCAAAATCTGACTATTTCAATTTTGTCTCCCTATAGAACCCTTGACTTTGCTAGTTAGCTCTAAGTGATGTGTTGACCCTAGACTTGATCAACAATGATCTTTATATGGAATAAGGTTTTGTTTGAGGATAAGATTATGTTATGAGGAAGTATTCATATGGAAACATTGTGACTTGGTTTTCATATTGATTTTGTGCTGGCATATGTTGGTTTTACCTCGTAGAGTTTTCATCTACAAAAATTATTTTCATTACACTACTATATGCACACAATTTTTCTGGATTTCATCAAAGTTTTCTGAACCAAGTCACAATGAAAGTGATGTGAGAAGTTTTGGTATTAAAACCCTAAACTTAGATCTAAACTTAGTTTTAACTTTAGCAGTTGTGACTAGAAATGATATAAAGGTGTAGTTGACCTACCCTATGAATTTTTGGATTATATTGTAGGGTTGATAGGTTAGAGACACGAGGACCTAAAGCTCAACCCTAGATGGTGACTTGATAGTTAGATACATGAGAAACATAAATCTCTAAAACTTTCATAGATAAGAGATGTGGGTAGCTCTAAAAAGTTGTTTAGTTTGATATTTTAGGTTGAACCTTTTTAAGGGGTGGAGAGTAATTAGTTGTTGATGTTTTGATCTATAGATTTTGAGGAAAAAATCCTTTTAAGGGGTGGAGTGTTGTAACATACCAGATCTTAGACTTTACCGTGGAAGTTTGACCTTTTGGGTTTAACCAAACAAGGTTGAGGATAGAGTGATCCTAATAATCTAATGCATGAATAGTGTAATCTAATATATCACATAATTCATTTGGATGGTAATAAGAAGATAAAGGACTTAATTGGTTAAGTAATATAGCCAATGGGCCTCTAATGGGCCATATGAAAAAAACATGTAAGAAAGTCTCAAAATAAATAATAGACTTCAAATTCGTAATCTACACATCAAAATAAGCTCACATGTCAATTTTCATTTAATTAGGACAACCTTGAAAAATATGGTAAGTTAGGAGAGAGAATTTGCCTAAAAGGTGTAATTAATAAATAAATATAATTCATGACTCCAAAAGAGGAAAATAATCTTTGATTCATTATCTACATAATAAATATAGCATTTGGGTAAATTTTTTATCCAATTTTGAGAAAGTTTGCTTAAAAGGTAAAATTAGGAGAGAGAAAGTGTGCAGGACCTTCAAAATATTAAAAAAATATTCTAACAAATCCAATATGTAAAATTAATAGCAAATTCGTATTCAACACACTAAATGTAACTTGTGGGTCATGTTTCATCAAATATGGATAATCCTAATGCCATTAATGAAGGAGGAAAGAGAAAATATGATTTGATTTATTTAACACCTTTAAAGTTCTCAGAAGGTAAATCAAATTTTGAATTCAAAATCTACATATGTTTATTAGCCTCTATGAAAAATTTTACCAAATTTGGGATTTGTTTGCACCCTCAAATGAAGATAGAGAAAATAAGAGATTAATGTGAATACACTTAATTTGATTGGAATTTCAATTTGCATTAAATGTCGTTGTCACACTAAGGTTCTTTGTTTCTGGATTTTTCTTATGCACCTATCTACCACAACCATCAGATCATGGATGGATGGAATCTGGTCATCTCCTACCTCAAGCAAGAGCTCGACCCAAATATAAATAGTAACTGGGTTTTTTAATTTTATCGTTCTCCCTTGCCTCTCCTCAGTTTCTCTTGAATTCTTGTCCATCGAGATTGGAAGAAGATTTCACTTCCATTGATCCATACTTTCCCTACCTTAATCTTTCCTAAATGATAAGCCCCAAATCATGATTCGCAACCCTATTTCCCCTTTCACTCTACACCTCTCCTTATATATATGTACCTCGCTCGAAAGCATCTCTAGCGCTTATGAAACGTGTTGCCCTTTTCAATTTTCTCACCCCACATGCTATCGTGACTGGTCTACTCCATCTACCACAAACAGTTCCAGACTCGTGGACATGGTGGTGGGTGATTCTTTGCCCAATTCCTTCCCTATGCACCTTCCATGGGAGTACATCTTGCTTCCCGGGGCATTTTTGAGGGTTGTGAGAACCTCTCCTTCTTCCCCTTTTTTAGACCTCTCCTACTTACCGTTTGACCTCGGTGTCTGGTCTCTGGCTGGACTCCGAGTATGGGTGTCCTCTCAAGGAGTTGAAGAAGGGCCTCTGAGTCTTTGAGCTCTGTCAGCCGTCATATTGTTGGGTAAGAACCTATTTTTCCCTTTCTTCCCCTTCGTCTGCAACTTCAACCCTTTTGATGTCTATTTCCGGTGGTTTTGTGAGGTTCTTTCCCCTAGTTTCTTGTGGGGTAATGGCGATGATATCTAGTTCTTTTCTCATGCTTCTTTGCCCAAATCTACCTCCTGGAATCTCGACTCAAGCAGCTTTGCAAGCCATGGCATGGAGACTCTCTCGGGATGAATCCCCGATTGATTTTCTCCTCTTTGCGCTCTTGTTTTCCTTTTGTTCTTTGTTTTTCGCTGAGGGGAAAAGTCAATACCTCACGCTGTGTCTTCTCTTCGGCTTTACACTTAGAATGGCTTTGTTGGATGAGGGGTCGGATGAGTTGGCTTGCCCTAATTGGGCCAACTCAGACTGTGTGCCCTGTCCCTCCCTCTCTTCTCTCTCGCCTTTAATTTACTGACATGTAATTTTGTGATTGGCTGAAATTTGAAAATTGATAACTAATTATCTGTTAATTAGAAAAATATGGGAAAATAATCATTGGAATCAGAAAAATAATCCCTATCTAATGATATCATTTTTTATGAATAATCCAATGTTTAATAACATGCATTTTCATAAATCTAAATAAATATGAATTAACTTGCAAAATTCATAACTAATTATCTATAAGTTAGAAAAATATAATAAAATATGTTATGGAATCCTAATAACCTAATATAAAATATGGCATGGTTTTGGAAACCTAATTCATATATTAATAACAAGGTGGTTTTAGGGTTTCTGAAATCAATATAAATCTAACCCTAATCCTACATATATGCTAATAGGTGCTTTGGAAGACTAGGTTTGGACCTAGAAGTGGCTTTGGATCATTTGACTCTGAAGTGGAGGTATGTTGTATCCCCTATTGCTTCATGTTGAGCAATTCACCTATATTTTGTCTTTCCCTTGGTCCTATGGATAATAACCTATACACATCACTCTTATCTCTTGTTATCATAGTTCGTGTGAACAATCTTGCTTGTTATGTACTTGGATATTCTCTTGATATCTATCATGTGCCTTGGTACATGCAGGTTTTAAATAATGTTATGTGTCCACTTTGAAGTGGATGTTATATGTTGTGTTGACCATTGTGTGATGGCAACATTGTTTATTCTGACCATACTTGTCTACTTGCCTCTACATTAAACATGCTATGTTATTCAGTAGCACTAGAGTAGTGTAGTTGCATTGGTTTTGTTTGTAGCAGATGTGATATTTCCTGCTCTTTTTGGGATGGCAAGGAACCGCGTACCCTGGGCAAGATGTGTGATTCTTGGCCCATGTTTTCATATATATTTGGGAGATTAATAGTATTCCTTTCTCTATCAAGTTTCAACTTTATGAGGGTTGGCCGTCAATTGTGTTTATATTGTTCTAGGACTATGCTTATCTCACATGCAAGCATGTTGATGATGTTTAAGATGGGTTATGTGTCCAAATCATGATATGTGATTATGTGGCACTACTTTGCTATTTTGATTATGGAAAGTATCTTCTTTTATGATGATTCTTTTCTTTTATGTCTGATTGGGTAGTCATTATCTCTTGAATGGGAAGCCTTTTATTTTGATGTCCCTTATTCTTTCTAAATTGCTCAATTTGCCTTTTTAGTATGCACATACCATCCTTTGCTAATGTCTCCTATTGTTTCTCTTTTGATGGGGTATGCTTCCAACCCTAGGTGGAGGACTAGATGACAAGGCATATTGCCCTAGACATAGATTGTGAAGTTAAAGCTTGGAGACAATTTTGATGTGGTTTAGATTTCCTCATCATGGATCCTTGTGATGTAATTTTGTAACCCTTTGTTTAATAATTGAATATAGTCATATTTTTATTCTGCTGCTATACTTTGATCTTTTGTTACCATTATATAAAGATTTGAAAATTTTACACCCACTCCATCATACCTTCTGAGTATGTTTGGACTAGAGGTTGTATTATTCACATTTTTAGTAAGGAAGTGATTTCTCTTCTTTACATGTACTTCTTATGTGTCTCATCCTCTAATTCCCACATGGATTCCTACACACTATGATGATTCCAAAAAAACATCTATAGGACTATATCCTTCTTATTTAACTTCTGTAAAGGTCTATTCAAGATCAAAACTACACCCTCAACATTAGGGATGTGAGAATGTTATCATATGGTTATACATCCATTGAGTATAATATATGATTTATATGTAGGTGACACTTCCTCAAGATATAAATGTATAACAACATTATTGAATGACTATATTTTGGTGGTAGCTTTAATAATAAGCCACTTTACTAAAACACACAGGGATAGGGTAAGGTCTGATAAACCTAGGAGCCAAGTTATGATTCTTCTTGAACCACAAGACACCTGTATAAGGTGAGACCTTGAGATAGATAAGATCCCCAATCTAGAAATCAAGTGGCTTCCTATGTCTATCCTTTATTGCTTTTAGTTGTTTTTACTGACCTTGATCTTCTTTTTCTTCTACTACACGAACTCAAGATCATAAAGATGATATTCACATGTATCATACCAACAAAGAGGCAATTTGCAACTCCTTTCATGCAAATCCTTATTCAATTCCATGTCTTTACAAATCTTATTAATATTATTATATTCAAACTATATCATGCTCAGGTGAATAACCCAACTGGAAAGCAATTGAAGCACACAAACCCTCAAAATATCTTATAAAGTATGTATCGTCATTTTTGACTAATAATTTCTCTGTGGGTGAAAAGATATGTATAACTTCAAATAAGTTCCCAAAGATCCATGCAAAAAGTACCAAAACTTGAGCATGAACTGAAGCCCTTTTGTCAGACACTATAATAGTTGGTACATCATGCAGGTTTGCTACCTCATCAATACAAATTTATGCCAACTTTTGATTAAAATAGGTATTCGTGATTGGTAGGAAGTGAGGAAAATTCATCATATGTCAATGATTAATGAAATAAAATTAGACCCGTATATGTCATTGGAAGGCCAACCATGAAATCCACACTTACATGATCATATATCCACTTGGCATTTGGCAATTTTTGCTAAAATCCTATATATTTTTGATGATCCGCCTTGATATTCTACAAAACTGAACGCTTGTCCATGAACTATGCCACATCATGATTCATCCATGGTAAACATTACTAAAATTTTAGGTTATGGTACATCTTGGTACTTCTAGAATGCATATATTGAATCTAGGAATATTCTTTTTCAAACATCATATTTTCCAAACGTCCAACATCAAGAACCACCTTCATCTTGGGAAAACAAAATTTCCCATCATCTATTTCATGAAACCCATCATGCTTCTTATTTCCAAACTATGATGTAATACTTCATATCACAATATCATCTCTATGTGCATCCTTGAGATATTGTTCTAGCCTTGTATTAATCTACAACTATGCTAACAAGTAACTCAACAAAGAAAATTATTCCTATACGTTCATCTTTAAAATAGATAGAAACATGTACCTCTTTCTGCAATCCATGGAAACAACTATATTTTGCCTGAAGTAAAAGACAAAGATAACTTTCTTATCAATGCATTATCCACTAAATTCACCATTCCTATGTGATAATTATTTGTATAGTCATAATAATTGATCAACTACATCCACCTCTATTGCCCCATGTTTACTGCAAACATATATACTTGAGTTTCTTGTCATCCATGAAGATATGACACTTAACTCCACAATGACAGTACATATGTACCTTCAAATCTAGAACTATTGGTGCCAACTCTAGATAACAAGTCAAGTAGTTCTTCTCATTATTTTTTTGCTGTCAAAAGTAAAGTAGATTGCATGCTTGTCCAACATCATCACAAAACCTAACACATTATTTACGTCATCATGAAGACAATGTGGCATTTCCCATTCACCCAAAGAATAACCTTGGTTGTGATATCTGGTTCTCCTTCAATAATGAAAAGTTTTGCTAACACTTCACGTTCCAAAAAAATATTAAATCCTTCTTGAGTAGCATGGTTAACGAAAAATTTGTCGAACTGAAGTTCCTAATGGAACTTATCTAGTTACCATCTAAACCAAGAAACTTCAAACTTTTGTAGGAGTCTTTGGCTTCTTCTTCTCCAAAATTGACTCCACCCTCTTGGGATATACAAAAGTTCCATTCCCAAAAATGACATGAAAAATAAAATACACCTCACTCATCCAAAACTCACACTTAGTGAAATTTGCTTACAAATGATGCTATCATAATAACTCCAAAATCATATGTTGAATTTTCTCATGTTGATCTCAATCTATAAAGTATATCAAGATATCATGTTTTAATACCACTACAAATCGATCTTGATGTTGGATGAAAACTCTATTAATTAGCTCCATTAATGGTGGAGGTGCATTTCTTAGTCGAATAGGCATAACCATGAACTTATAGTGACCATACCTAGTCCTAAATGATGACCAAGGTATGTCATATGCCTTGATCCTTAACAAATGATACTAATGTCTCAGGTCTCTCTTGAAAACAATGTAATATCCTTCATGTAATCAAATAAATCATCTACCCTCAGTAAATAAACGTGTTCTTCATTGATACCCTTTTCAACTATTTATAATTTATTAATAAACATGTATATTCATGCTTCTTTATAATAAACAACCTAAGAACACCTGGAGGAGATGTGTTCAACTATTTGTACCCCTTTACCAACAACTCCTAAAACTTCTCCTTCAACTTGCTAATCTTGGCATGTGCCATCCTTCATGGTGTTGGTTTTACATATAAATCTCTTTGCGCCTCAATTTTAGATATGATGCATATGTTCTAACGTGTCTTTCTTTATATTATCAAAGATTTATTGATATTTTCTAAATAATTTAATAACATTATGATTCTATTTTATACTTCTTCATTCTTCATTCATCATTCTCATGTCTCATTCACTATTATTATAATTATAATTCACCTATTCAGGGTGAATTTCATCGCCTTATATTCATTATTAGGCGAATATTCTTCTTATTAGATTTTTTTTCTTACATTAAGAAGATTAATTTATGTGAGTTTCTAAAACTCATTCCACTAATGATCACTTATGTGAATGGATTCATACTCTTCTTCATGGTAATATCATTTATCTTATGTAAGATTTAAATAACACCTCATTACATAGATTAAACCTACTTTTCTCACCTTTCCTCTTTATCTTCGTCATCTTGACATTGTTCTATGGCTAGAAAATGTCCTTCCCTGACAAATTTTAGTTTCAAAATGCATAAATCTTATGGTTTCCTCTTTTATTATAGTAATGATTTATGACAACATCATATCCAATTGGCATATCAACACATACTGATGTTTCCTCATATAATTTCCATACAAAATCCATATTTATTGGAGAGAGATTGTGTAGTTCTACATCATTACATCCTACAAAACCTTGAACATGATCTCATCCACAATCATTAGTCACTTTCTTTCATGATAATTTCCTAAGTAGGCTTCATTAATCTCTTCATTATCTCATTTCACAAATGGTGCATACTTCATGTGTGTTATTTGTTCCCATATATATGTCTTCCTCCTTATATTATGTATTTTTACTACAAACCTTCCATACGACTTGTCAGTGGGTCTAATATTAACTCATGTTCCCATACTTCTCATTCTATATCTTTCATCTTAATCCTACTTTATATATGAGTTCTCTTTATTTTATATGGGATTCATGCTTAAATTCTTGTTATAACATGTACGCATCATTAAGTTCCGTAAATATCTAGGCAACATGGCACTTCTTCATGATTCTCCTAACTATCTCACACATTTAATACTTATGTAAGATGCATAATTCATGTGTATTCCTGAAACTCATTCTAACATCGACAACATATCCTTGTTCTTCACTATCACCATGTTCAACTATCTATAATCTAAGCATAACAACATATATCTAAAACTGCTCCTTTAGCTTGTTCATCATGACATGTGTCAGCTTATATGGTGTTGGCTTTATACATGACTCCCTCTCTCTTTCAATATATTTGATATATGACTTATATATACTTATGCATATTTCTCAATGTTATCAAATCTACATGATATTATGTTAAGATTTAATGACATTAGCATTTTCTATTATACTTGTTCATTCTTTATTTTAACCTTTTCATGTCTATTTCATGATCATTATACTTCCCATTTAGACATAAAGGGTAGTTTCATCATCCTTATTTTCATTCCTAGGTGATCATTCTTCTTATTAAATTTCATGTTTAGGGTTTATTGCATAAGGATATTAATCTATGTGTTTTCCTGAAACTCATTCCATTAACATTCACTACTATTCAAGGATTCATTCTCTTTGTCCTAGTAACATCCTTGATCTTGTATTGAATATAGATAACTCGTTACTTTGATAAAACCTACTTTTCTCACCTTCCTTTTTATCCTCTCCATCTTGAGTTTGTTCTATTGCTATAACATGTATTTTCCAAACAATCTTACTTTCAAAACATATAATTCTAATGTATGTTCTCTATCATAATAGTAAAGGTTTTTCACAAGTCATATCTAATTTTCATGTCATCATTTGTTCTTGTCTTCATTGCATTTCCCTACTAAATCCATGTGTATCATGGAAAGATATTGTAGTTCTTCATCATTATATCCTATAAAAATCAAACTTCATCTCATCCACAATCATTTGTCATTTTCTTCATTTTTCATGTGATCATTTCCTTAGTATTCTCTCCCAAAAGGTTCATACTTCATGTGTCTTCATCTTTGAAAGACTCTTCTTATCCTTTCCCATATGTGTTCATCCTCATGTCATGTTTCTTACCTAAAACCTTCCATAATACTTGTTAGCTAGAATGAGACTACCTCATGTTCCCACACTTCTCATTCATCATCCTTCATCTTACCATATCAAATCATACTCTAAATCTATGTTTTCCTTCCCTTATACAGTCATGTTGAACTCCTTTTATTACATGTATATCTCTTGAAGTTACATATATATCTACGCATTTGATGCACTTCTTTAAGATTCTTCTTACTATCATACACATTAAAGACTTCATATTCTTAGTTTATTCTCCTTAATTACATTCGTCCTTAAAATCGCGTCTTCAAACACCAAAATCTTGTCCATAAAAGGCATCATTTGAGTTTTAGGAACATCTTCATATCTTTTTCACATTTATATTACTCTTTAATGTATGATATCTCTTTCTATAATTTAGATAATTATAAAATATTGATGACTTGAAAGATCAGTATGTGTTCTCCTCCAGGGATTATATTAGTATGTTCATCACAAATTTATCGAGTTTTGTATTTAGTTCTATTAAACATTTTCAAGCTTACACCTACTGTACATCTATCATTGTCTTTCATCTCATTCCTTTTTCTGTTATTTCATGTTCTTATTCTATTGTTTTTGTTGTTTCTAATTGATTAATTGGTCAAAGTAACGACAAGGATACCATCTCCATCAACACTTGATACCTAACTAGGACACCCAAAAACTAAGTTTGAGAACTATATATCATGGTCATGTCATGTCTATTACTCAACCTAAAACTTAATACTTAATCCTATATCCTATTTTCCATGTAGACTAAGTGGACATAGATCGAATACAAAACTAGTATGAACACGCCAAATAAGAGAAATATTGCTAAAACCAATTCTAAATCAATCCAATAAGACAACATCAACATTATCCGCAGGTTACAAAAAAATGTTATTTAAAATTTTGATTTAATGTTCAGAAAGATATATGCAAAAAATCATTTTTCGATTCATTAACTAGTAGTTGCACAAGAATTCATTGATTGTCCTCTATTATAAATTGTATACAAAACACATGTCTAACAAAGTTTATACATGAGTAACTATACACATGGTAGGCAAGACAAAAACTATACATGAGTAACTATACACATGGTAGGCAAGACAAAAACCTAAGTCATATATACATCCATAATAAACCACCCTATTTGTACTTTAGTGAATATGGATGTCTCTAGGACTGTACCAAATTACCACCACCAACATCTGTCTACTATTATCTATCACGATGAAGCTCCTCATCACTAAAACTCAAGAACTAGACCACCTAAAACATTTGGATAACCGCATAGGTGAGACCCATATCATAATGATATGATATAGAAATAAATAGAATTCTATGCTTACAAGCCTCCTATTAATAGAGTAATAGAGGCAGATTACTTGAATATCATAAATCTTGAATGCAATATCAATAGTAGATACAACATGTGACTAAAATTGGAAATAATGGTAAATTATAGAAGAGAAATAAGAGCAGCCAATGTGATTCCCCAAATTACTTACACAAATATCTATATACAACCTGATGAATCATTTGTTAGAGCATGATGAATCATTTCATTAGTAATCCCTAGGAAGTTCGAGGTGTACCACTCAAACCTCAATCCAGTGACTATGATCTCCCCTTTCACACCAAATTAGGTCTTAGGATCACTATTCTCCATAAGACCCCTCCACACACTCGGTCAGTGCGAGTATAAACAATTAGGAGCTTGATAGGTAGAACGTACTAGTTTACACTCAAAAGACAACCTAATCTATTAAGTCTATGATGGGTACTCAGGCCCTGACACCTGAACACATTGGGCATAATAACCCTCATATAACATATCATATATCTCATTGCTTCATATCAATGGACTCATACTCATATCCACAATAGGATTTCGAAAAAACCAAGTTCCAATCACTCACATACACTCAAAATTACATAATTCAGTGTACCTTCTCATAATCCAAGATCTCGACAAGGATACCTACTTCAGTGTTCAACTTTCTAAAGACTAGTGTGGTTTTGTCTATGATGATAAGGGTTTTTGTTGATTAATTAGAGAAACTACTCATCTTTTAAGAAGAGACCAATGTACAACAAGGCATAAAATACCCTAGAACTAGACAAGTCCCATATCATGCATCAAGGTGCCCTAACTTAGCACAATTCATCATTTTCATCCATAATAAGGACATACCAATATAGAGGTTTAAAACTCTCTTTTAGAAATGTATTTTTCCTCTCATATATGCAATAAAATATCATGAAAAATTTCATATACAAACTCCAAAGTATGAGGATTTTATCTCGAGAAGAAGAACATACATAAAAATGAAAATTTTAGGTGTAAAAGAGACATCCTCTGGCATTTAACAAAACTACTACTAAATTCCATAATTATATATATTGTGATATAATGTTATTTTCACCTTGTATGATCATCAAGTAGAAAGGAATAATATTGATTCAGGCTTTGCTCAACATAATATTAAACTACCCATAAAATAGGTGCTTTAGGGCATAAACATGTATATTTTGAATATGGTCACATAAAGGATTAACATTACCACCATAGATAATTACTTATGAATGAACAAAATATGGATAAATTGTGCTTTATCATTTATGACTATAATAGTGCATAAATACCATTATTATATACATAGAACTCAAATTTCTAGAAATATTAGGATTTGCATGTAGAGAATGTAGGCAAAGAAAGCTATATTGCTCACCTCAAGAAGAAGGAAACAAGCCTCAAGAAAAATAATCACCTCTAAGTGTTCAATACACCATCAAACAACCCATAAAAGCTCTGTAAAAGCTCTTCCAAGCTAGATCTGTGAACAAATATGTCAAACTGAGAAAAAAGGAGGGACTTTAGCCATATGGAGCAAGGTAAACCATTTTTCACCACAGATGTCATCTAATAAGGGAGAGAATAGGGAAACAACAATAATTGAGAAGAAGGAGAATAGGACTTGCATGATCTAGGTATGAAACCAAGCTATCTCTATTTAGATACACATAATTAAGTTTACATTCTTATTCAATGCACATACTATAGGGATTCATGGAGGTGATATGCATAACACAACCAACAAAAAAATTCACATTCCCACAAGCAGATATCATCAACAATGATATATAAGAAAGTATGGGATGACCTTTATCATAGAGTGGATCTGGTAATGGTGCTCAAATAATTTTGACAATAGAAGATGTCAATGACTTTCTCCCAATGTAGTCACCAAGGAATATACATCTCTATATCATCCACATTGAATAACCAAGAACTTTATGTTGCGTTCCACGAGCTGCTAGGAAGGAGAAGCCTTTCCTTTAGTAACATGCTAGAGTTGCACATTCTCTTACTCTCTCTCGACTTGTGGGTAATTATATCTAGAATTCACATGTATAAAAAGCTATAACTAAATACCTGACTGTCATGCCCCTACATATAGGAGAGAAAAAGAACTATGTTTCCTAATAAGCCCTAGGAAACAAACATACAGTGTTCTCTTTTTAGTAGTAGTCTGCTTGTACATCTAGTTGGGCGACTAGCTTAGTCTAGTTAGGTGACTAGCTTAGTCCAGTTGGGAAACTACGTTGGGTTAGGTTGCTTTTTAGTGCCCGTCCTAGAAACAGGTTGAGAATCTAGCTAGTCTGATCAGACAATTGGAGTGGTTCACAACATTCAGGATCTAATTGGATGATTCACTAATACATTCAAATTGCAAGACCAGACCAGCCATTCGACCGATTGGCTAGTCTAGTCTAGTCTAGTCTAGTCAAGGGATTGGGCTAGCTAGTCATCTGATTGGGAGGATCTCATCATGGTCAATCAACTGGTTGCTCCAGTCAATTGACTAGTATGTCTATTTTTCTGACTAGGCTCTCCAATCATCCAACTAGGCATCCAATAAGTCTATTAATTATTTAGTTGATTACCTAAACCTTTTTGTACCCAAATTAATCATGTTTCCATTATTATACTCCTCTTCCATATGCATCCTATGTGTGTGATCCTACATGCTCCAAATTACATTGGTAGTGATGTAGATAATCATAATATTAGTTAGAATAGTGAATAAGTAATTGGAGAAGTTGGAGAACAACTTCAACCTAGTATTGTGACCGATGTTGTAGTGATCATATGATACCTTTTTCTCTAATATCTTGATTGAATTTGAGGCAAGGAAATATCATCCTCTTAATCTTCAATCTTTGTCCCTTGATCTATAATAGACCGTTTGAGATACATATGATCTCAATATCATAGTATCATATATTGACTCACATGACCATAGTCATGCATTGCATAGTCTCACTTATCATGTGGTTGTAATATCACTCTGATGGGGGGGGGGAATTCCATCTACATCACCCATAATAATCAACATGTGTCGTAATGCACCCAAGAACTACCTTTATGATAACCCATATTCAAGGTCCCATTGAGTAGTGTTAAGTAGACTGAAGAATTTGTGATTATTGTAGTGACTAGAGGTGTAAGGACCACAATCACTATTTCCGCATACAAATATGATTCTAACTTCCATATATTGCTTCCATGTGTCACACTCAAGTTGGGTTTGTCCAATACACTTGTTCATAACAAATATCTATGTGTTTTAATTGGTATCTATTATTGTGACTAATGAGATGTAGTCACCAGTCAACAAACATACTAGTCTTAGTGTATTATTTGGTATCATTATTTCCACAATAATATCTGAATAGGGATCTATAAAAGAATTGATACTCTTAACATGCACACGATTTGATTCTTAGGTCCTCAATCTAAAAATCACATGTCATTGAGTCATAAATTCTAAAGACATTATTATATTTATTCATTATCTTATATTGAAGAAAACATAATAACTAAAATTTCCTTTATTAATTAACATATCATTTACAAGTTGTGTCACTACACTCATTATATGGCTAGGTCTTATGGCATACTACCAACATACAAAAGCTTCAAACCTTCCTCCTACAAAGCCATTCACCTCCTTGACTCCTTATCCACGACCAAGCAAATATTTTAGTAATCAAATGAGGGATAAAATTTACAAGTATCAGTATATATAGGAAATGTTGAGGGAAAGCCCAAAATATCCCCCAAGTAGTGCACCCACTAAACCCCAGGAAATATAAATCCATCGGGGCACTTCCACTTCAAACCCATATAGGTTTCCCATCAAGTGTCCAAACCATATTGTTATCTTTTCTTTAGACTTGTTGAATCTACATCCATGACTCATTGAGGTCCTCCACTACCCCACCCTTCAAGGTGCACATCAACCTCACAGATTGAGGTGGACATCCATGACCCATTCAGGTCCAATTGTCCAAGTCATCAAAACTCACCTCTACCTCACCCATTAGATATCCACCCATTAAGCCATCAAGGCACTTGATCCACTAAGGCGACACCCATTAGGCTGGTTTAAGGGATTCAACCTAGGCTCCTTAACCTTTTAGCCGTCAAGGTCTAGGTTTATCCATTGAGGCTAAGTACCTCACACCACTACACTAGGTTAGCAATAGAAATCAATGATGAACTATGATAAAACCAAGTATCAAAGGCATCAAAATGAAATCAAATAGAGTGGTTAATGGAGTAAACCATGAACTGAAATGTTTTTCACAAAATTTTCAATTAGTTCTTTATATTTGTATTGATAAAAAATTAGGGTAAACAAGATGCACTTGGAGACAAACTAGGGCTTTCTTTTATAAAATGATTAAACATATTGATCACGAATTCATTTATGACTAGTAAGAAAATGTTTGGTTCAGCTAGGTTAGTGGCCTGATACATGCTAATCTAGGAACTTATGTTAACAAGGGAGCCTCCCTCCAAGTGAGGTTTATGTTGAAATGTATGAAAACAAGATAGCTGCCCTTCAAGTGATGTTCATGTGGAAACTTATGAATAATAATGAGAAATATATAAAGAAAATATGCCTTAAAATATATAATTGTTTCACATAGAACTATCAAAGTTACATTATTGATATTGTTAAAATTTGTCAAGTTGTATATCTCTATTGTGCAATGATGCTTCCTTTTTCCGTATCTAAGACATTTATGATAACTACATTGTCAACATGTTTTTCTTAATTTTCCCCTATTTTTTGTATTTTAGGTGCAACTATAGTATGGATACAAGATTTATTACATGTTTAGAGTGAGAAAGTGTTGAGTGGATAGTTGTTGTAGATCATGTTATATAGTGATGTACATGTTCATTCACAATTAACCTTAAATATATAATTCACAATTTACAATGATATCATGTAACTCTTTTATATAAGTGCACTATGCATTGTTTGTATGATTATGTGATTGTTTCATGTGTAATGATATCAGCCACAACATAAACAACATATGATTACCTCATAGTTCCTCATGACACAAAAATTAAAATTAAAATGAAAACATGAATATTTGATAACCTTAAGTAGCTTTTATGTTATAAATTTAGCCTCTAAGATTAGAAACCTAAATGCTCTAGAACTAAGTGTAGAATTGTGTATTGAGTCCTTCTCATTTTCTTCTAATGTTTTGTGTTATGTGACCAGATTCTACATAGTGATGGGTGGGAGGTACTTAGAGACTGCAAACCTTAGTCGTGTAGGCCAACACATATTTGGGGTTGCCACACAAATACACATCATGTTTTTACTATTTATCTAGGTAAAATGATACTAAATTGTCTACTTTTGTGGTAACTCCCTTATATTTTTTACTTGGTTCCATAGTAGCATGGTGGCTTTTCCATCATATATTTAAATGTTTCATAAAATCTATTTCAAGTGTGTATGTATATAAATACAAGTATTGAAGTGTTACTATACACAAAAAGGCAATTGGTGTCCATGTAAACAAGGAGAAAGAGATATAATATCACTCAATATGAGAGATCCTAGATGATAGATGTAGTATCTACATCATCTAGAGACTTGATAAAAGTTATTCTAGTAGGTAATGTAGTAGAGATAAACCTATTTTATGATGATATGAGTTCTAAGAATGGAAATTCAATTGTGATGATTAGAGACAAGTTGAATCATGTAACCTATCAAGTCAAGAATCATATATGATACATATGTCTAATTGAATAATCTTGTTATGTACACATAACTAGTGGTATTACATGCTAAATATGTATTGGTATGTAAGTTAATAAGTGAGATATGGTCTGGAACCAACCTAGGACTCAAGTTATTTACAAAGGAGAACCACTAGTATCATACATGTGATAGGGTGACTCTTGAGATGTTGCACTTCAGTGGGGGAAGGTCAGAGGACTCAAACTTTAAAATATGAGAATATGATGTATGTAATATGTGATATATGTAAAATATGAGATATGTAAAATATGAGATATGTGATAATGACTTTCAACCTAGATAAGTTGAGTTTCCTAGTGTTTGATCCCTAAGATGTAATTGAACCCTAGACTTCTTGTTGATGTGATCCTAGACATAAGAGGTAGTTGAATATATGCAAAACATTGGGTGAGAGTGAGCCCAAAACCCTACAGGATGTATACAAGATGTTGTTCTGATGATTATCATCGTACATTGGTCAGTGGTTCCTTGTAAAAAATAAAGTGGTTTCATTCACAACGGTGAGTTGGGTAAAATATATGAAATGAGTAGAAAGCATGTGGTTATAGGTCATGATTTGATTTAGATAGGTCTTAGATTGTGTGAATCAGTCTTGTATATCTTATCTTGAGCTATAAATTAGAAAATTATGATACCCTGGCATAGCTCATGATGTTTTTGTTAGATTAAGGATGATGCATGAATATATCTCACTTAAGATATAAGCTTGATATATAGATGATAACTCACATGCATAAGCTTGATCAAGTATGTGTACCCATACTATACATGTACATTTTAAGTTGACAAATTGGTCTTGATTTAAGGAGATCATTAGATTATGGATCACTTGATCACAATTTATAAACACCTAATCTCAAGTATAATGAAACATAATGAAGAATGATAATAACTATTGATAATTCACAAGAATATGAGTGCGTACTCTTATTTAGTTATTGAAAAACCTATGTAGTTCAATTTCATGAGAATGCCTAGTAGTGTGATTCATGTGGATCCTTGCAAAGGTGGACTATATAAAGGTGAAATGATGACCTTGCAAACACCTTTTTTTGAAATAGCATGAATCTTGATGATAAAATTCATTTTAAGGTGTCATGAATGGAATATCCAGAGTTCTACGATTAATGTTTCACAAATTATCTTAGTTTAGTAAATAATGACTTCTCGAAACAAAGGATTTCATACAATTTCTCAAAATATTTTGGGAAAATGGTTCTAGTAAAATGTAGTTACATGGATATAATAAGTAAATTTATTTTCATGTTTTGAAATTGAGTGATTTCTTTATTGCTTTTTGACCAACTTAATAGTTCTAAATAGTGAAGTAAATTCGAATGTAACTTAAAGAATCATATCCATTGTGCTTATTCATAGTTACTCGGTTGGTTCATGGTAATTAGTTTTGAGAAAGATGTTGTTTGAAATAATCATTGAAATAGGATTAATTACATAGTCAAACAAAATAATATTGGTATGAAGTTTGGTCAAGAATGAGTTCACTTAATAAGGATTAAAGTTTAGAAAGAAGCTCTAGATTGTAACTTATATCATTTTAAAATACATCCATGTTTGTTTGGTACCACACTTTGGTTGATTAATTTATCAATCAAACTCAATGTTTATAGCCTGGAACTATGTTTTTCCTTTGGTGTGTCATTTAGTATGAGTGTCGTTGAAATCATTGGGTCCAAATCTTGGAGATACTCCATATTGTCCTACATCTTGTTGAATAAGTTAAGGGTGGGAGAAACATTAGTCTGTCATTCTCACCCACCCAGTTGGAAAACTTAGAAATCTAGAAATTTTTATTGTAGATATCTTTATAGACTTAATGGGAGTTGATAGACACTTAGATAAGGAAAAATTGTATATTGATGAGTGTTATTTCCCCCACCCACATTGTAACCATCCCCATGGTTGTGCACATGGTCTTCTCAATGACGAAGGTCACAAGAGAGGGTGATATGAGAGAGAGTTCATGATTTAGAAACCACCCTAAACACCACATTATTCCAAGGAATGGATAAGAGGGTGCATGGAAAAGTGATGGTGGATGCCAGACCCATAAATTATAGAGATCTCATAGAATTTGGTTGGTGTAAGAGGAGGCCTCAAAGGTTGACTCTTAGATTGTGGGTGATTTATCACATTCATTTTAAAGCTTTGGTAACCCTTAGACATGAGTACAACTACAAGGAGTAGTTTTCTCTTTTTCTCTATATTGTAGTAGCAATTGCAGTAGTAGAGCCTTGTTGGATGTTTGTGATAGATGCATGTTCATCCTAGTTTTTCATTCAAATTCCTCTTTTTACTTTAGGAAAACTTCCATTTAGTTTTTATAATTCATTTAAATTTGTATGTCTTTGATCCAATTCCTTGATTTCCATGGCAAGTTCGAGCTACATATCCTGCAAACCAGCATAGGATTTGTGGTCCCAATGACATTTTTGATATTTTATTGTATTCAATTGATTTGTTCTTTTATAAATTGATGATATTCATTAGCATGTTTCCTTATCCACAAGACACTAAACCATTGAGGTAGTTATCTTAGTTTGAACTTCCATTGGTTCACTTCATCTGCCTACTGATAGAACTCACTTGGTCTCTTCATCAATTCATGCATTTACTCAGTCCTTCCATCAATTCCCATTTCCCTTCCTTTTCATCACTCCTTGGCATCTCCCCATGTCTTCCTTCCAATGAGAGCTCAATGTCCTCCAAATAGATGGGATTTGTGTTTTCACTTACTAATAAAAATCCTTGTGCCTCCTAGAATCAAAACCCAGCATGGAAGAATTCTGATGAAATCCACTCCCACACTTCTCACTGTTGGAACTCCTACACTCAACCATCGATGGAAGTTTTTCTCTCATCAATATACAAGAACTCTACTCATGCACACTAATGATAGCCCTACAACTATCTACCAATGATCTTCCTACCCACCTTTTACTGATGAGATCCAGATGTCACTAGACAATTAAGCTTATGCATCCTTCTTTCAATGGTAGTTATGCACTTTGTTAATTGATGATGACATACACTTCTCTTTGAATAAAACCATCTCCAATTCACCTTCTAATGGGAGATCAAGAGTCACACAATATGTATCATCTTCCTTGAGTACATGCCTCTTGGAATCCTTAATGACCAATGTCTTAACAAGAGACTAATGAGAGGGTTCAACACCCTTGCATCCGTCTATACATACATGCCATTATCTTTATTAAAAATGATCCACTCTTGATGCCACCCCAAACACATTCCTAGCATCCACCTCTAATTTCCATAGGTTATTTATATTAGTGGACGACACCTCCACCTCTATGATAGCTTGAAGCTTTTGATCTCTAAAGAGTGTATGACCAACTATGTCCTCAGTTCCATTCATTGACAATGCCACCCTCTATCATCGATCATGCTACATATTCATCACCTAAAATAGATCCATATCTTAAAGATAGATGACGGAGAACTCCAAGTCCATCTCTGAAGAACATCAAGGGGTAAACATGCTACTGTGTCATCAACCATCGATTCCCAACACAAATATAGGATTCAACACTCCATGGTCGTGCCTTCATATTCTACTGTGATTATGGCTCTCTTCCTTTCTTTCAATGTCAATCTTACCGTCACTGCCTTTAAGGGGTAGTCTTCTAGCTGGGGTGTGGGGAGTAGATTTGCTAGCTATTTTCAATCTTGTTACTGCATCCATTATTGTAAGAACCATGACCTTTTTGAATCAAACAAGTTGTGCATGAAAGTTAAGTTTGGCCAAGTAATTTACATGATTTTCATACTATGAACCTAAGATCTAGGATATCATCTGTTTCATGTTAAATAATCGATGAGAAATTTAGATAGGTGCTTTGTGAATAGATAGATGTATGACCTCTAGATAACATAATGGAAAGCTTAAAATGACATCTGTCTAATTTTAATCAAAACACTAAAATAGGGATTGGCCTAAATATAAAATTGTTTGTACTGTTATGGTGTAGTGAGAGAGTGTATGCTAGATAGCGTTGGAAAACCCCACACAAGCTAGTGTTTCGATTACGCATAGTTAAAACCTTAATCGAGCCTTTTTTACTGTATTCTTAGGTTAATAATAAAAACCATCTTTTGTGATAATTACTAGTTTTAATGGTTACATTGAACGATAAAATCTTAAATGTTGTCCTTTGGGTTTGATCCTAATACTATACACAATAATATATGTCTACTTGTGGGTGGGATTGTCGTGCACTTGGTTTAGGTAAAACCTAGGGATTTCATCCGTTGGGTATCTTCATGTGTGACAAATATGCAATCAATTTGCATTTACAATTAACCACCCTTACCTGGATAATTCATGAGCGTGTCGATTAAAGAAGTGGACCAACAAGGCAATATTCAACAGCTTTCTGGGATGAGGAGGCATGGATACCATGGTGTTGCTCATCATAAGAATCATAAGGTTGACAAACAAGTAAAAAATACATGAGGTTACATAAAGAAGGAATTGGGGACTTGGGAAGGTATGTGTCAACCTGGTTTATTTAGACCCATGAGGTAATACAACCTTGGAGGTAACTAGTTGGGCTAATTCCACCCCGGGTCTATGATACATACTATTTGGGTTATGTGACCCTCTATAAGAAACCAAATGGTCCTTCCAAAAGCCACATTTTATCAACCAAAGTTATTTGTAATTAATTAAATAGATAATACATGTAACTTAAAAATCTCTAATAAATACTAGAATGGTTAGAAAATATGAAATTCCATATTGTTTTGATATAGATAACATGATCCTTAACCCTATGGCCTTAGATTCAGATTATAAATATGTATGTAGATTGGTTTATAAGAAATGGTGCTTAAGTTAAATAATCATGGATAATTATGTTATTTGATGCACTTTTAGAATGCACTTTTAGAATGAACCATTTTAAAATATAAGTGATGATAGCCAAAATACTATTATCCTTGATCTTGATAGTTTTGGAAAGGTTGTATGACATGAATTGTACTGACCCTAATCTTGATGAAAACCCTTACTTGACATGTAATATGAAATATGGTTTATGGATTCATAAGAATGACCCTAATACTATAGGAAAATATGAATATAATCCTAATGACTCTAAACATGATATCTAGTACATGATATACCTTTGACCTTGTTGACTAAGTTCATTAGTCTAAAATATTATGGATCTAAACTAAAGTATGTGGCACGATCCTTCTTGGTGAATTTTTAGTCCATTGCAACAAGAAGCATTTTGTTTGTTCCCTCTTTAAATGTTTGTTATTATTCTCATATTGATTGGAATATACTAGTATTTGAACTATATGTTTCTTGTGATTACTTTTTCACGTGTCAGATAAATATTTTGCAAGAATCTAGCCATGATGGTAATGACCCCACTTCCGGGTAACCCCCAATTAAGGAAGACCAAGAAAAGTCAGAGCCACTATCCCGAAATAGGATCAATTGTTTTGCAAATAATAAAAATAATTAATAAATTCTACCACAACTAACACTAGTACATAACTGACCTTTAGTGTCGATTATTTAAGGCCTTTAGTGTCGGTTTCTAAGCGACAACTATGTGGGCGACGCTAAAAGCCCATCCGTTACGCGTTGGTTCAAAAACCGACGCCATAACCCTTCACGCGCCACCGAAAACGCGCCAGCAGGGCACTATAGGCGTCAGTTATTCGATAACAAACCGACGCCATATACCTTCGCGCCACAGAAAGGGTGCCATCTTGGGCACTATCAGCGTCAGTTATTAGATAAGAAACAGGGGCCATACGCCTTCGCGCCACAGAAGGGCGCCATATTGGGCACTATCAGTGTCGGTTATTAGATAAGAAACCGACACCATATGCCTTCGCGCCACAGGAAATAGACGTCGGTTATTTATATAAAACTGACACTGTAACTACGTGTGTCGGTTTTATACAAATAACTGATGCCGATTTTTTGTTTTTTTTTCTGTCAGTCTGCAGACCTGCTGTATGGCTGGTCGCAGGATGAGAAACATGCAGTTCAGTTATGAACTGTAGGTTTTACGACATCCATTGATATCATCCAACAACAGGCCACAAACCTGCAAAATTAACAACAAAAATATTCACACATTTAGCAATGCAACCTACAGTTCCATTTGATTTTCACACATTTAGAAACATTCATGTAGCTAGCAATTTGTAGTTCCATTCATTTTCACATTAACACATATAGAAACATTCATATAGCAACCAACAGTTTCATTCATTTTCACTCAGACACATGTAGAAACATGCAGACATGTAGAAACATTCACACATATTATTATTCAGAAATTCATTTACAAAATATCATTCTTTAGTCATTATTCGCTATCAACATCCCAATTATATCTTAAATCCCCCACTACTTGTATGGTTGTTGCCCATTCTTCTCTTCATTTAATTCTCCCATCGTATAGGGAGCATGTACATCTGGTAAGGCCGTTCATGTAGTGTGGTTAGTTTTAAACACCTGTAAAGAGAATGATGTATATATATAATTAATGAGCTATAAATAAGATTGATATATTTCATGTTATCTAATGAGACTATATAATACCTCAGCAATACAATCGATGTCCATTGCGGCATATTTGATAATCATGTGCATAAATCGCATCACATAGTATCCACATGCCCATCCGTTGTCTTGTGTAGCAAACTATAAATTCAAACATACAAAATATTGAAAAATACAACTAATTAAGCATTGTTCACATAAATAATATATACATATATTGCAGTCGGGAACTTAAATTCACGTTCTTCCAAATTATTGGCTGGTTCTTTTTTGTGGGGACCTTTCCTCCAGCCTTTTTGAACTCATCAAAACCCCTACATGTTAATGTAACATAGTACATTGCATAATTAAATAGTAATGTAATAACATATGTTAACGAATATGAAAATGAAATATTTCTCACCGGAATAATGCCATTTTCATTATGTGTCCATATTTTGTATTCAATTTACTCCCCTTAGGATCTAGCTAATAGAAAGTGAACATCTCGGGGACAATAACCAGTAACTCCCAATGCATACCACTAGAGGTAAAAAAGTTAAAAATTAATAACTCAAAATCCACAATTAAAATGTAATTTTCTTGATAAGCAAAGTAAACTTACTCTACATTGAATGGAGCCATTATCATCATCTTCTTTTTTTGAGCAAAAATTTAAAAAGCCTCACAGCAGTATTGTTGAACTGATGGAGGGTCTTTAGCTACTAGACTAATCAAAGATGGAATCAAAAATCCTACATGTTCGAATGCAAAATATGCACATATCTTGTCCAAGTAGCTGCAAAATATGTATTACGTATGCATTAATAAATAAGAAACCAGATCACCAGATCCTACACAAGGTATATGGATGTATAAAGAAGATCTCACCTTATCCATAGCTGTATCACAGATGTATTCAGCCAATCATATCGAAACAACTCCAAAATATCTTGTATAAATAGTTTGCTTTCGTATGATTGACTTGCAGCATCTACATCTATAGAAACAGTTATAGGGCAATTTATATCATGTTCGCCTAACCATATTGCCATACCCCTACAGTTAGGACCTAACGGGATAGTTAGGTCATGTGGAACCCAACTGGGTAATGTAGGAGGTGGAAGTGGAGGCCTAGATGTTGTGGGTGTCTTCTTTTTAACCTGTATATATATAATAATAATTTCAGATCAACTGACATCATATACACACACTAACAATTTAACGTAATGTAAATTTACCATACAATGTTAGTAAAGAGGACATCCACTTTTAGCCACAATATCACTCCGCCTTCTGCCTCACCAAGCGTTTCACAATCTGGATGGGCATATGGCAATGGAAGATCCATCCACTTGGGGAATATATGTATCGGGCTCACACGAATCCAACCAGCTGGTAATGGAGACCCGTGAAACATTTCCCCTGGTAGGTATGGGTAAGCCGATGCCTCTGCAATGACATATTCATTAACTTTTAGACGGCATGGCTTCGACCCCTACAAATTTTTGTGTAAAGAATGTTATATACATATATACATATCATCTTGAAAACATATTATCTTGAATTAAAACACTAGTTACTATGTCATAAAAATACTTACAGTGGATGTCCTAGGTGGTGGGTCTACAGGATTACTCCCAACCTCTGCAGTAGGAGTAGTGCGAGACGCCATAGGTACTTTCTGGTAAGTGGCAGTCTGAGATGCCTGCCACTTTTTCATTGCTTCTTCTAGTTTCCTATCAACTAGCTTATCTACCTATACATGGATAAAAGAAACATTAGATTCTAATTATTGAATTCTCTTTTACAGTAACATTATAAAGAAAGAATATGTTACCTCCTCTTGTGAAAGCCCCACTTTTGGGACATGTTTGCGCTGGGATGGCCCATAAAAAGCTTTGATGCCCACACCAGCGCCTGCAGCCCTAACACGTCCAGGATGCTCTGGGTTACCCAGAGCAACTGTCAATATATCCCTTGTGCCCTCAGGGATGAACTTTCCTTGTTTCCTCAGCTCGTATAGCTCCCGCTAATCGCCAAAACAAAAATTTGTAATTAAGTAAACACCACAAATAATCAATATTCGAACGATTGCTGTAAGAGTTGTATTTTACCATTTTTGCAGCCGCCTCAGTAGTTGCGGGCTTCCTTATTTCTCCCTTCTTATTTTACCTCCCAGCTATCCAGACATCATGGTGAGGCAGAGGTGTGCTACCTATAGTGGAGGACTCCTGAGTAGCAGCAGACTGAGAAGTAGCCTCAGACTGTAGTCTTTGGTGAATGCCTGCATACCCCTTTGGACCCATTGTGTGGTCATGCACATTCAGTGCACGCCTTGATCTATGTGCCTCACTGAGGGCCTAGTTAGTATGCAGATTAATGATTTGGTTAGTAACAATAAATGTTAATCTTGAATAAGTGAATACAACATATATTAATGAGATTGGGACTGACGCCTAATACCTTGAATTCATCAGTTTGTCTTGAAGCAACAATTGTGTCCCATTCTTCTTTATCCAGGAAGTTCCACTATTCAGTGGTTGTCTTCTTCCTCTTGTCATCTTCTTTTATGTATTCTCAAGTGAGATTTGTCCTATAGTTCCTTAGGACTCTCTCACAGCGTTGCATCATGCATTTACGATGCAACTTTTCATCCAATTCAAATATACTCTGCAAAATAGAATTCCTATTAACTAGTATCCAAAAAAATAGCAATCTACAAAATAGAATTGCAAATTAATAATAACTCACGCATAAATCCTTCCATATTATGTCTTTCTTCTCCTTAGAAACCTTATGCCCAGAATCTATCTTACAACCTCAATGGCTACGAGTAACATACCCAAGATATGAAACCAATGAATTGCGATTCACACTAGATGCATTTCCTGCATTATCAAAATCCACAACAAGTTTGGGTCCATTGCCCTTTTGTGCTATTAACTACTTCATCATAGTTATGCCCCTTCTCTTGTCAACTGTTTGGTGTTTCTGATCAAGTGCCTCAAGTGCTTCAGATGGTACATGTGCATCATCAACCTAAAATTTGACATAATAAACACATTTACAAGATATAACTATAAATGGACATATAGATATAAATATATGATATATTTTTAAAACTTACATTGTGAGTTGCGCATTGATGTCCTCACCCTCACGATAATCATCAGCACGGTCATCAGGAGAATGCTCAGCCATCTGAAAATTCACAATCACATTGTAAAGTTCACATTGTAAAGTAATTCAAATTGTAAAGCTCACATTGTAAAGTTCACATTCACATTGTAAAGTAATTCACATTGTAGGTGATTATTGATGTCTTTAAAAGCATGATTGGCAATTTAGGGAAAAGTTCATCATTTACATTCCAAGCATGTCACATGTGTGCATTACAGTTCATCATTAAGCAAGAAGGGTGATTAGGATTCTCAATATACTCAACAATGAAACAAGTTTCCGAAAGAGGTTTGGTGAAGATATCTATAACTTACTTAAACATTCAATTATAAAGTACATATACACTTAATTCAGAATAGCATGACGCACAAAGTTGCTGTCAATATGCTTTGTTCTATCATGGACTATCAGATTGTTAGTAATGAAAATGGCAGTCTTTCTTTCTAGTGATATAAGAATATCAAACACATATACAAGAAAATGCTACTATAGTTTCATCTGTTGTGTAGCCTACAACAAGGTATTCAACTTTACTACCCACTGTTCTTTGTGCTTTTTATGATCTTTTGTAGCTATTACTACCCACTGTTCTTTGACAATTTTTATTATTATATAAATCATGGGAAAGAAGAATGTATATGGTTGTGATAATAAAACATTGTCATCAGATTTTCCACCTGTGGGGCTATCAACATGACCCACCTGCAGATGGTTCCCATATCGGCACTCAAAATTGGGACAAACGAGGAGTAGAACGAGGAGAGGAAGAAGCCGGCGTACCTTGAGGGCAATGGGATGAAGCTGGCAGCACCGGAGCAGAGGAGAGCAGTTGGAGGTGAAGCTGGCAGTGCCGACGGCGAGGATCAGAGGAGAACTATGGCGATGGCGGCGAGCGGCGACGGCGATGAGGAGAACTACAGTGATAGCAGTGAGCGGTGACGGCGACGAGCGGCGAGCGGTGACGAGCGGAGATGAACGGCGGCGGGGAGCAATCGGGGGAAATCACCATACCTAGCACAGAGTCGAAATGAAACAGAGACAATGGGGAGGAAAAGTTCTGTTTGCGGGGCTATTAACTGTACCATAGGCATCGGTTATTCAAAAAAACTGACAACTAAAACTAACAGTGTCGGTTCCGAACAACAACCGACACCAATACTTGAATATAGTCGTCAGTTTTAAATACAAAAAAACCGACGTCTATATTCATATGCCGATTAAAAAAATCGTTCTCGGTTTATGACCATAGTCGTCAGTTTCTACTTAAAACTGACGCTTAAAGGGTGTGAAAAGTTCCCTACAGACAGCGCAGGAAAACTCATAAGCGTCGTTAGTTGTACTAAAACCGACGACCAAAATGTGTCTCGCGAATAACCTTTAGTCGTCGGTTTTTTATTTATCAACCGACGCCATATGTCAAATTTTGGAGGTATTTTTTTTCGCTGGAAATTTTGGATTTGGCGGTTAATTTTAGGTGTCGGTTTTTTATTAAGTAATCGACACTTAATAAAAGCGGTACCCATTTCTGGTCGCCCTTCATAGATTGGATGTCGGTTTATGTTATGAACCGACACTATAGAGTTTAGGTGTCGGTTTATTTATAAAACTGACACCTTGAAAAGTGACTTTATAAGCCATTTCTGTAGTAGTGTAAGCTTAAAACAAGATAAAATATTTCTTTTCACACACCTTGGAATATATATGATTTGAAGGACTTTATCTAGATAAAAACTATCTACAATCCTCCAATTTTGGCCAGGAAGTGGAACATAATCTGAGAGTCCTCATAGACTGACTACAGGGGTGGAGGAAAATCTTGCCTGCCCTCGAATTGTGATCCTTTTCTAGACACCTCCATCATTGGAAAATACTCTAATAACTCCCTTGGGTTCTAAAGAGTTTGTAAAATTTAATAATTATTAGAGATTAAATGGAAAACCATGCTCTGACACCAAATGTAATGACCTCACATTCCACGTCCCCCAATTAAGGAAAGACCTTCAAGTTGAGAGTCATTACCTAAATTCCCAAGGATCCAGATTAGTCAAATAACAAATAAATGAGAACAATTTCAATTAAATCATAGAAATATGAGGTTACAATTAAAGATGTTGAAGATGCTAAAGTTGTTCATCAAGGTTTAGTCATAATGGTATATCTTCACACATGTATAAGTTAATTCTTTCTAAAAGTTATACAACTCCTTAGAGGAGATTTTTATGCAAACATGTAAATATTTGATTATTAATTGAAATTTTTCTATTATTCTATATTATTTTTTGAATCTGATCTTGGGGTTTATGATTAATGGTTAATGACTTTAAGGCCTTTTAGACACACAAAAGTGTGGGTCATTACATTTGGTATTAGAGCCCCAAAATTTCCAAATAATATTTAATAGTTTATAATTTCAAGTAATCTATTGAAATATGAGGTTACAGATAAAGATGTTGAAGACACTATAGTTATTCATTAAGGTTTAGTTATAATGGTATATCTTCATACATGTATAAGTTAATTCTTTCTAAAAGTTATGTAACTCCTTAGAGGAGCTTTTCATGCACACATGTAAATATTCAATTGTTATTTGAAATTGTTTACTATGTTGTATTATTTCTTGAATCTAATCCTCGAGTATATGAGTAATGATTCATGACTTTAATGTCTTTTAGACACTCAAAAGTTCAGGTCATTACAATGATACATACATGTTGAAATATGTTATCCTTCCTCCAAGAGAGGTTGATGTGGAAACGTATGTTAAAAAGGGATCCTTCTCCAAGTGAGGTTGATTTGGAAGATAGGTAGTAAGAAACCCTCCCTTTAAGTAAGGTTGATGCGGAAATTTATTATAATATATAAGTGATTCTCCCTCTTGTTGAAGTTGATGTGAAAACTAACGCTAACATGAGATCCTTGATGTGTTTTTACTACATGTATAAGATACAAGTGCACATATCATAGTAATATAGGCCAAAAGAGGCCCAGATATTGAAATCAGGAAAATGTGAATATAGAAACTACTACTAACTATGATTCGATCATGTAAGATATGATTAAATTATTAGTTGACTAATTGCAAGAATTAAAACTAAATTACTGAGGTTGTGATCACAAATGGAAGAGATTCCTTAAGAATATAGTTTTTTCATGGCTTATACTACACTTAACATTATTTATCAATATCAAGTTTTGCTAACCCTAGACCAAGGGACCTGTGACAAGAATCACCGAATCTCGCAGTGTAAATCACGACCTAATCTAATATAAATCTCACTCTTGTAGCCATTTAATTATTAGTTTAGTTCTTTAACGAATCCTATGTGTTATACCCTTAACAACCGTAATCCCTCTCTCCAGGTGCGATCTAGGATATGTAAATATATGACCCTCAATCCCTCTCTAAAATCAATTAATGGTAAATCAACTATGGTGATCAATCATATATAATTCATGAAGCAATCACAGA
The DNA here is from genome assembly GCA_963693085.1 of Alisma plantago-aquatica. Lineage (NCBI taxonomy): Eukaryota > Viridiplantae > Streptophyta > Magnoliopsida > Alismatales > Alismataceae > Alisma > Alisma plantago-aquatica. Next base: position 855,508,195 of record OY856410.1, on the reverse strand, counting down.
GTTATGTCCAGAAATTAGGAATAACATAAATATCAACTTGTAATTGTCAAGTACAACACATAACTGGGCTACTCTGTGATCATAAGGAATTTAGGGGATTATCACTGCATGGTTTCATTTACCTTGCACATATACAAAAAAGGGAAAAGTGAGTAAAACATTAAAGAGTTAATGGAAATCCCTAGAGAAGATGAGCAGGATGACTCCTTCTGACAAACATGTTCATTTGTTGTCTTCTAGATGAAAATCCATCCACCAGAGGTACTCGAGTCATTTGGAACATTGCTTTCTCCTATCCTCTCTCTTCTCACGTCTCTCCTCTATCATGTAGTGAACTCTAGTGTGATTATTAGTTCTAGCCAAAAATCCTCCCTAGTCATAAGAATTACTTACGGCGTCGTTAAGTTGTGGCCATTGGGTTAATCACAATCTTTAATCTCATCTGATCGGTGACAAATCGGTACCACTAATAGGAAGTTAGTGGCATCGAGTCCTCTTCTGGCACATGACTCCATGTGTGTGTCGATACTACCGACTGAGGAGTCGATAGCACCGAGTTGCTTCTTGAAATATCCTAATGATTTTTCCTTGTAGAAGTTAGTACCACCGACGGGAGGTCAGTGGCACCGAATGAATTTTGTTGCATTACTCTTCATCAAGTCGGTAGTACCAAATTTGTTGTCAATACCACTAAGCATCTTTGACTCATGCATGTCCTTTTTGTCCATTATCGGTACCACCGACAATGCTGTTAATAGCACCAAGCTGATCTAGGATGTGTCAATTCACTTGAAATTCAAATAATGAACAAAAGTCCCATAAATTATGATAAATCAACATGAGACAATATAAATAGCAAATATTAGATGAAAATTTATGTAATAGGCCAATAATGATAAACTATGAATAAACAATGCTAAAATGAGCAATTAAGCAAGAAATACATATTAAAATAACCTGTGAAAAATCTTGGATGGGTATTTGAAAATTAGTAGTCGACAAAGGTGCAGAGGAGGCGTCTGCTGTGTTTGGTTGTGACTCCATAGACAAAGGTGCAGAGGAGGCGGTTATCTATCATACAATGGATGAACTGCTTGTGCGATGCGAAGATGTCGACATGGGTATTGGCTTTCCATAACACCCAGATGCCCATTAGGGTTAAGTTATGCTTCCTTTTACTTGTCTCCACTCCTATATATAAGAGGGTATCTGATGACAAATATCCCATTTATCCTCCTCCTTATTTCCTACATGGTATCAGAGCATCAATACTAACTTAGGGGGGCAAGAAAGAGCCTCTGCCTATAGGTGGCCAGAGTGGATGGCTTCTTGACTTGGTTGCCCTTCAGGAATCATCTCGACCTCAATGGTTATCTTCTCTCTTCTTATTTCATAAAAATCAAATATTTTTGTCAACGCTATCTTTTCTGGTTGTCACCACCACAATAGAACTCCCTCAAGTCTCTATCTAGTCCTTGCTTCCTAGATCCTCCTCAAGACTCTTTCCTAAGAAAAATGGTTGACATCTTTTTCCAATCTGGTTTCTAAAATATACTTTGTTGAGCAGTTAACACCATCTTGCATGTCTCTTCTTCTCTGACTTTGACCCCTTATATTGGCAATCACTACTACGATCCGGATCATACTCTTGGAAGTACATAAGAAAATTGGCATGAAGAGTCATTCCTAGTTTAGTTGTTGTTCCCATCATGCTACCCTCATAGATCCCCTCCAAAGTTGTGACTAATTTCCATAACATCAGTGATGATTAGTAATCAGCGACTCCATCACATATGAATATTATCCCTCAACAATACAATATCGAATAAAAAGAAAACAACCTTTGAATTGCTTCGTTCCTTTCATTTGTGATTAAGTTTGTATTGCTAATCTTACATTTATCAAGGGTCTTCACATGAAGTGGATATCATGAACAATCCATGAGGTTGATAATTGATTTCCTTTTTAAATATTACTGACCATCTCTCTTCCAGTCAATTGTCCATGAATTCTCAACGTAGCTGAAAATGTTGGTTGGATCCTTGTAACATTAGTCAGAAGTTTCAAAGCTTGGTAATCAAGTTATGCAGGCCTATTCTGACAAGATTAAATTACTTCCAAGCATTACATAAGTCAAAGGAAAGGAACCGACAAAGACTTTGACCATTATTTGATTGGCAAAGACTTGATCTTTTAATTTTTTTTATAGAAAAATGACCCCTTGCTAGTTTATAAAGAAGTACAAAAAAAGAATGTGAAATGCATTAATTTTATTTCCTACCATGCTTATAGTGGTAGTTCTTTGCTTTTCCTACCGAATTTTATTCTGGTAGTGCTACTTCTCTTTCTATCAAGTTTTCATTCTGATAGTATTTTTTCATGTTATATTGTGCTTATTATGGTAGTACTTTGTTCTTCCTATTGTGCCTTTATACTAGTAGTGCTTTATTTCTATGCCTCCATTCCTCTACTAATATTCATAACTCTCCACCCCAACCACTCTCACGGTATTTATTGTGGTTGGAGTGAGAGGGAGAGTTGAAGAAGATGAGTAGAGGAGCAAGATGAGATCGAGGAGAAAAGACCGAAGAGAAGAAGCATATTAGTTGACCATATTGTCTAGTTTCTACATATGCATCAGTGTTGTTGACACCTACTATAGTGCACATTCCTAATAGCACATCATAGACACATGCCCACCTACTATGGTGCAATATTCCTAGTGTAGTGTTCTTATCCCAACTACTATGCACTATTCCAGTGTTTTTTATTCTTGTGCCAAAACACTCTGACAACAATAGCAAATTAGAAGACTTCTATATATTTCCTCCACCATATACATTACTCCAATTGTTTGTCTATGATTCAAAAATTTATTTGTGGCTACTTCAATGAGTATGACATTCTCAAGAAGTGATTCATGATTAATTCTATTCACAGAGAGTGCACTATACACTTACTACTTCTACATTGATCTTGTCATCATCAAGGGGAGAAGACTTATTTGTTGCTACAAATTATTTGTTGGGTTTTATGTGGTCATAGTAGGGAGTAGAAGCAAAAAAAATACTTGACCATAAACCCATAACCAGCCACTACTACAGAAGTCGCCTTTGGCGTCGGTCGTTTAACCCCATTTGGCGTCGGTTTTCGACCGACGCCTATGTGGGCGCCGCTAAAGGTCGAACACTTCGGCGTCGGTTGTTTAACCGACGCCTATTTAAACTATCGGCGTCGGTCGTTTAGTCGATAACCGACGCCAAAGGGGTTCGCGCCACATAAAACGGCGTCAGCTAGGGCACTTTCTGCGTCGGTTATTTACTAACGGACCGACGCCTATACTACTTATAACGTCGGTCTTTTAGTAGATAACCGACGCATAAAGTGTCCTAAATGACGCCATTTTTTGTGGCGCGAACACTTTTGGCGTCGGTTATATACCAAAAGACCGATGCCTCTAATTTAAATAGGCGTCGGTTTGATACGTATATCCGACGCCATTTCGAGGACTGCTTTGGCCACATAAGGCGTCGGTTATCTATAAATAACCGACGCTGTAGATCTTTGCTGACGGTTTTTATAAATAACCGACGCCTTTTTTTTTCATATCAGTTTGCAGGCCTGCTGTGGCTGGTCAGCAGGATGAGAACCTGCAGTTCAGTCCATTGATATCAGCCTACAAACAGGCCGCAAACCTGCAAAAGTCATAAGCAAAATTTCACACAAGTACATACATTCAGACATCAATTCAATTCTCACATTCACACATATAGAAACATTCAAATACATGTATTAACATTCAGAAATATTCATTTACAAAGTATCATTCATTATCGCTATCAACATCCCAATTATATCTTACAGTTGCCACTGCTTGTATGGCTTTTGCCCATTCTTCTCTTACTTCATTTAATGCTTCCATCGTATATGGAGCATGTATATTTTTTAAGCGTTTACCTGTAGTGTTGTCAGTTTTAAACACCTGCAAAGAGAATGATGTATATATATAAGTAATAATATAAAAATAAGATAAGATTGATATATTGCATACTAACTAATGAGAGTATATATAATACCTCATGTATGGTATCGATGTCCAATGCGGCATATTTGATAATCATCTGCATAAATCGCATCACATAGTATGCACATGCCCCGCCATTGTCTTGTGTAGCACACTATAAATTGAAACATACAAAATAATACAACTAAGCACAATTCACATCAATAATATATATATTCGAGTCGGGAACTTACTTGTACGTTCTGCCAATTTATTGGCTGGTTCTTTTTCCTTGGGACCGTTCCTCCAGCCTTTTTGAATGCATCTAAACCCCTACATGTTAATATAACACAATAAATTGCATAAGTAAATAGTAATGTAATAAAAGATGTTAACGGATATAAAAATGAAATATTTCTCACAAGAATAATGGAATTCTCATTACGTGTCCAATTTTAGTGTTCAATGTACTCCCCGCAGGATCTAGATAATAAACAGTGAATGTCCCGGGGACAATAACTAGTAACTCCCAATGTCTACCGCTAGAAGTAAGAAGTTAACAATTAATAACTCAAAATGCAAAATAAAAATGGAATTTTCTTAAGTCCAAATTATAAATAAAGTAAACTTACTTGACATTGAATGGAGCTATTATTATCGTCTTCTTTTGCTGACCAAAAATTGTAAAAGCATCTATACAGTATTGTTGAACATTATCAGGGTCTTTAGCTACCAAACTAATCAATGATGGAATCAAAAATCCCACATGATCAAATGCAGATTGTTTGCAATGATCTTCGACTAGGTAGCTGCAAAACATATAGGCGTATGCATTAATATATAACAAACCAGATCACTGGATCTTACACAAGGTATATGGATGTATAAACAAGATCTCACCTTATCCATGTCTCTATCATTGATGTATTCAGCCAATCATACATAAACAGCTCAATAATATCTTGTATAAATAAAGAGCTATCGTATGATTGACCTGCATAATCTGCATCTAAAGAAATAATTATAGGGAAATGTACATTATGTGCCTGTAGCCAACATGCCATTCCCCTACAAGCAGGACCTAACGGGTATGTTAGGTCAGTTGGAACCCAATCGGGTAATGCGGGAAGTGGAAGTGGAGGCCTAGGTGCTCCTGGTGTCTTCTTTTTAACCTGTACGTATAATTTCAGATCAGTTGACATCATATATACACATTAACAGTCTAAATCAATGTAAATTTATCTTACAATTTCAGTCGTGTAGACGACATCTGCTTTGGGCCACAATATCACCCCACCTTCTGCCTCACCAAGTGTATCTATATCTGGGTGGGCATATGGCAACGCAACTTCCCTCCAATCGGGTAACACACGTAATGGGCCCACACGAACATAGCCCTGTGGCATTGGAGTCCCGTGAAACCTTTCCCCAGGAAGGGACGGGTAAGCTTGCGCCTCTGCAACAACGTAGTCTTGCATTCTTAAGCGGCATGGCTTCAATGCCTACAAATTTACGTAAAGAATATTATACATATATACATATCATCTTGAAAACATAACAACTTGGAAAGACTAACTACAATGCCATAAACAATACTTACAGCAGACGTGCTAGGCGATGGGTCTCCAGGATTACTCGCAGTCTGTGCATCAGGAGAAGAGTGGGTCGCCATAGGCGTATTGGAAGCCTGAGATGCCTGCCACCGCAGCAATTCTTCCTTGACCTTCTCAGCAACTACATCGTTGATCTTCTTAGCAACTAAATCCTCAACTCTCTTATTCTCCTATACATGGATAAAAGAAACATTAGCTTCTTATTAATGAATTTCCTTTTGCAGTAACATTCTAAAAAACGAATAGGTTACCTCTTCTTGAGAAAGTCCCGCTCTGGGTTTGCGCTGGGATGGCCCAAAGAATGCTTTGATGCCAACACCAGCGCCGGCACCTCTAACACGTCCAGGATGCTCTGGGTTACCCAGAGCAACTGTCAATTCATCCCTTGTGCCCTGAGGGAAGAAACAAAATTGTCCCAATCTTCTTTGTCCAAGAAGTTCCATTGTTCAAGGGCTGACTTCTTCTTCTTATCACCCTCTTTTATGTATTCTCTGTTCAGATTTGTCCTATAATTCCTAAGCATCTTTCCAGCGCGTTGCATCACATTTTACGATGCAACTTCTCATCCAATGCAAACAGATTCTGTAAAATAGAAATGTTATTAACTAGTATCCAAAATAGAATTGCAAATAATAGAATTTGTAATCTACAAAATAGAATTGCAAATAATAATAACTCACGCATAAATCCTTCCATATCAAGTCTTTTTCCCTTGAGGAACTTTATGCCAATTGTCATACTTAACACCACAATGGATCCGAGTGGTACACCCAAGATAGTTCACAAAATTATTGCGGTTCACTCCAATTGGATTTCCTCCATTATCAAACTCCACCACCAATTTGGATCCACTACCACTTAGCGCTAATAACTTCTTCAACAGAGTGATGCCCCTTTTCTTGTTAAGTGTCTGGTGTTGCGCATCAAGTTGCTCCAGTGCTTCAGTGGGTACAGGTGCATCAACCTAAAATTTGACAAAAATAAAACACACTAACTTAGCCCAATATAGAAATATAGGATATATGACATAACTAGAAGATAATGAATTTTATAGAAATACAAGATATGTTTTTAGAACTTACATTAGTATCCTCGCCATGCTCGTCATGGACAGCATGCTCATCATGGACTTCATGCTCATCATGGACATCATGCTCATCATGGTCAGCCATCTAAAAATGTCATTAAAAAGGCAAACATTTAGCATTTCTATTAACTAGAAAAAGGCAAACATTTAGCATTTGTATTAACTAGAAAAAGGCAAACATTTAGCATTTGTATTAACTAGAAAAAGGCAAACATTTAGCATTTGTATAAACATACATGTCTCTAAAATTGTGATCTTTTATCAATTAACAATCCTTCATTGTGATCTCCGCGCACATATAAGTCATCATTAGCTTCAATATTTTGTGGAGTTGGCAACCCAACTGAGAATGGACTGGAGTCATCATACTTATCATAGTACTCTTCTTCATCTATAGGATCTTCAATGAACTATCTTTTACCATAAAGAACAACCGACCATTTATTATTTGCAGGATCATCGATATAGAATATTTGTTTCGCCTGTGATGCCAATATGAATGGTTCACCCTTCTCGCCAATCTTTTCAAAGCTCACCAAAGTGAAACCCAATTCATCCACTATAACTCCTTTGGTGTTATCAACCCAATTACATTTAAAGAGCGGAATTTTGAAATCTATGTAGTCAAACTCCCAAATGTCCTCAATGACACCGTAATATGACATTTTAGCTTCACGTGGACTCTTATCCTTTGCACTTGCAAAGTACATAGTCGACGCTTGAAGAGTGACCCCACTATTTTGGACGACACTCTTATCATCTTGGCGCTTTGTGTAATATGTGAATCCATTAATGTCAAACCCTTCATAAGACATAACATTCGGTTTTGGTTTAAAGGCGAGGCATTTGATAGTTTCGGTAATATCATTTGGTGTTTGAGATAGTTGATGTAAGACTTTATCTTCAAACCACTTAGTAAAAGTCTTATTATGCTCTCTAGCAAGCCACATTGAACTTGCTCGAGGATGTTGTCTCTTTATGAAATTGGTATGTTCCTCGATATAAACACTCACTTCGTCCATATTGTGTAAAATATACAAGTGAGCTTGTTCCAACTGCTCACGGCTGATTACTTTCACCCGTGATCCCAAAATTCCTTTGCCCTCCTCAATATTCTTGTCATTATCAGGAGTGTCATTACCACTGAGAAAGTCATTGCAAAAATCCATAACCTCTCTCGCCACATAACCTTCAATAATACTCCCTTCAGGCCGATAACGGTTTCGAACATCACCTTTAAAAACGCTCATGTATCGTTCAAAGGGATACATCCAATACAAGAAAACTGGTCCCAAGATTTTCACTTCCCTAGTCAAGTGGACAACAAGATGTACCATGATATCAAAGAACGAAGGAGGGAAATACATCTCAAGCTGACATAGGGTAACAACCACTTCTCTTTGCAAATTATAGAGAGTATCAGGGTCAATAACTTTGCTGCATAGACTGTTGAAAAAGAAACAAAGTCTGGTAATTGCAAACCTTACATGCTTCGGCAATATAGATCGAATTGCCACGGGCAATATTTGTTGCATTAGAGTGTGACAATCATGAGATTTAAGACCTATCAACTTCAGATCTTTCATTGATACCAATCTACGGATGTTGGATGAGTAACCATGTGGCACCTTAACATTTACCAAGCATTCACAAAAAGTTTTCTTCTCCTTTCTAGACAACGTGTAACAAGCGGGAGGTAAGTATGTTCTTTTATTACCCATTTCACGTAATTCTGTTAATTCTGACCTTATTCCCATTTCACGTAGGTCCAGTCTGGATTTTATCCCATCTTTAGTCTTACCTGGTATATTTAATAGAGTACCAATGATGCTATCACAGACATTTTTCTCAACGTGCATTACATCGATACAATGCCTGACTGTCAAAGAACTCCAATAAGGAAGATCCCAAAATATTGACTTCTTCTTGAATGAAGAATTGTCACTCCGTGTGGCCATACTACATTGTGATTTCTTACCAGATTCATTGACAATGTCTTTTACTCTTTCATAAACAACATCCCCTGGTATAGGTTTAGGTGCACTCCGTTCATCATTCCATCCATTGAATGCTTTGTGCTTCCTACGATACGGATGGAATTTTGAAAGAAACCTTCGATGACCAAGATATACAGTCTTGCCGCCATGTTTTAGTCTTATTGAATCAGTGTTTTCTTCACATATAGGACACGCTTTAGCTCCTTTGACACTATATCCAGACAAATTACCATATGCTGGAAAGTCATTAATAGTGCAAAACAACATAGCGTGCAAACGAAATGTCTCTCTTGCTGAAGCATCATAGGTCATCACACCTTCAGCCCAAAGTTTCTTTAAGTCATCAATCAAAGGTTCAAGATAAACATCGATATCATTTCCGGGTTGTTTAGGGCCCGATATCAACAATGACAACATAACGTACTTATTTTTCATACACATCCAGGGAGGAAGATTGTATATAACAAGCATGACTGGCCAAGTGCTATGTTGGCTGCTCAATGTCCCGTACGGATTCATCCCATCTGTACAAAGCCCAAGTCTTAGATTCCTATCTTCTTCACCAAATTTAGGGTACAATAGATCAATCTTCTTCCACTGTGGGGAATCAGACGCATGTCGTAGGATCCCATCATTATTTTTCTTAACATCTGCATGCCACCTCAAATTCTTCGCATCTTTCGGATTTGCAAACAAGCGTTGAAACCGTGATATTATAGGTAGATACCACAACACCTTGGCAGGAGAACCAGTTTTGGACTCCCCCGAAGTCGTCAATTTATACCGTGACGCACCACATTTTGGACAATCTTTCAAATCTACATAGTCCTTTTGAAATAATACACAATCATTCGGGCATGCGTGTATCTTCTTGGCCTCCATTCCCATTGGGCACAACATTTTCTTTACCTGGTATGTTGAGATTGGAAGCTCGTTTCCTTCAGGAAGAATTTCTTTCAACAAAGTCAACAATGAAGTGAAGCTTTTGTCGCTCCATCTATTGTTAGCTTTCAACTTATACAATCTCAACACAGCGCTAAGCTTCGTAAACTTAGCACAGCCTGTGTATAACGGTATCTCAGCATCATGCACAATGTTTGTAAAGATAGGAGGTGGATCGGTGTGCTCTACCCTACAACTATCCAGCATCGCATCAACGATGTCTGCTGGAACTGGTTCGTTCACATTTATGTCATCAGAGGCAATTTCTTCTTCCACCCAAGCACTGCTATCGACATCTACTGGTTTCGATTTTGAAATCTCTCCATGTCAGTGCCATTCTGTATAGCCTTGTACAATCCCGTTGCACACGACATGACTTTTGATTTCCTCACCAGTGTTGACTTTCAAGTTGTTACCGCAATGCCTACATGGACAGTAGAACCTATCTGTAGGTTTTTTCCTATGTTCCTCGGAAAATCTAATAAACTGATCAAGACCAGATATAAACTCTGGGGTGCAACGATTACGAATGGACATCCATGATCTATCCATTCTATGATCAGAGAAAACAAGTATATATTAGGAAACAAGTATATATTAGGAAAAGATTAGGCAGCATTTCCCCGCTGTTCTCTAAGTACATATATACTTAGAGAACAAACGGGGAAATGCCAACAAACACATGTGATGTCATTCTTATATATAATAAATGTGTACCACCTATCCCATCCTTGAACACCTAATCTCACTAGTAAGTGTATAATGTGTATTGGGTTTTCGAGAAAATTTCGGCAGCATTTCCCCGCTGTTCTCTAAGTACATATGTACTTAGAGAACAAATGGGGAAATGCTACCAAAATTTTCTCGAAAACCCAATACACATTATACACTTACATCCTAAGTGAGATTAGGTGTTCAAGAACAGTCCCAAACCGGGGACTATCCAAGATTTACTCCTAATGAGTCAATCTTGGACGGGTTTCTAGGCCAACAAACACAACAATAGATATCTACAATGAAGCCGGACTCCATACAAACAGTATATAATTTAGTGATTGTTCATTCTAATTTATACCAATGTACAAGTAATATAAAAAACAATGATTGTTCACATTCTAGGCCAACAAACACATGTGATGTCATTCTTATATATAATAAATGTGTACCACCTATCCCATCCTTGAACACCTAATCTCACTAGTAAGTGTATAATGTGTATTGGGTTTTCGAGAAAATTTTAGCAGCATTTCCCCGCTGTTCTCTAAGTACATATGTACTTAGAGAACAAACGGGGAAATGCTACCAAAAAATTTCTCGAAAACCCAATACACATTATACACTTACATCCTAAGTGAGATTAGGTGTTCAAGAACAGTCCCAAACCGGGGACTATCCAAGATTTACTCCTAATGAGTCAATCTTGGACGGGTTTCTAGGCCAACAAACACAATAATAGATATCTACAATGAAGCCGGACTCCATACAAACAGTATATAATTTAGTGATTGTTCATTCTAATTTATACCAATGTACAAGTAATATAAAAAACAATGATTGTTCACATTCTAGGCCAACAAACACATGTGATGTCATTCTTATATATAATAAATGTGTACCACCTATCCCATCCTTGAACACCTAATCTCACTAGTATGTGTATAATGTGTATTGGGTTTTCGAGAAAATTTCGGCAGCATTTCCCCGCTGTTCTCTAAGTACATATGTACTTAGAGAACAAACGGGGAAATGCTACCAAAATTTTCTCGAAAACCCAATACACATTATACACTTACATCCTAAGTGAGATTAAGTGTTCAAGAACAGTCCCAAACCGGGGACTATCCAAGATTTACTCCTAATGAGTCAATCTTGGACGAGTTTCTAGGCCAACAAACACAATAATAGATATGTACATGTTAGGGTTTCATCACAATTGATGTTAGGGTTTAAACAATGTTAGGTTTTAATCAAATCAAATTAGGATGCTAGAATGGACAAGTTTAAATCAAATTAGGATTTAAATTAGGGTTCCAATAGGATTCAATTTAATTAATTTTTATGTGAAAGATGTAATATTATAATACATACAATGGCAATGAAATGAAACCCTAATTGTATTGGAACTCATAAAAGGATGTCTCAAAGGTTGAATCTAATATATGCATCCTAAAAAAGGTATCACGTCACAAATGTGCATTTCAATAATCATATTTTATTTCCTTCCAATTAGTGTGGGTGCCAAGTTTGGAATTGTTTTCTAATCATGGGTCCCTTAATTTTATTTAGGATAGAAGATAAAATCAAGGATTTCAAATAGTATAAGGCACACCCCCAAAAGTAAAAAAATGGATATATATTATGCATCATACCTTGGTTGCTGATTTTGTTTTGATGCACGACAAATAGTTACCATTGGGTCTTGGTCCACGGGAGGATAATCTATCTTCTACCTATTTAGAATGCTTCCTTGTGTGCACATCCACATAGTATATGTGTCTAAATTGACATTCTCCTATTTAGAATGTTTCATTCATAAACACATATGTGTACTTGAGTTTTGGGATTCTAATTATAGCCAATTTAAATCATGTTAGTTAGTAGTATTTTTTTTTGGATCAATTATGCTTGAGATGCAGATATTTCTATAAAGGATGGTCATTGACTCCTGAAAATGGGAATGCCACATGAACATGGATAGAATAGGTAGATGTTTTTGAGCATGGGCTTGACATCAGCCAAGTTATGGTGTGGAACGAGGAGATGAGACTATTACTGAATGGAAAGAATGGCAGAGGAAGGGCTTGATTCTAGTACCTTGTGAGAAACGGAGTTAGGGCGTGATCAAGGAGACGCAGAGCAGAGCAGTAACAAGGAGGAAGGAAGGAGCAAGCGGCGGCGGCGGCGAGCAGGATTGGTGGCGAGCAGGCGGCGAGCAGGCGGCGAGCAGGCGGCGGCGACGCAGAGCAGCAGGATCTTCGGCGAGCAGGAGTGGCGGCTAGCAGGTGTCCAACGGCGGCAGGAGCGGCGGTGAGCAGGAGTGGTGGCGGAGAAAGGGGCGCCGGAGAAGGGGGCACCGGAGAAGGGGAGCTGGAGAAGAAATCACCGGAGAGAAATCAGTGGCAGTAGAGAAGAAATCGCTCACAATGAAATAGAAGAAAGGGGAAGAGTCGGGCGATCGAGGGTAATGAAGTTCCCAAATAGCGTCGGTTGTTTTAAACAACCGACGCCTAAACTCTTTAGCGTCGGTTGTTTGAAAAAACCGACGTCCAATTGGACGATATTTTCATGAAATTATTTGGCGGGAACCACCTTCAGCGTCGGTTATCCTTGAATAACCGACGCTGAAGGTGACACTTTTCGCGCAAATTTTCATCGCACATAGGCGTCGGTTTCTACCTTAATAACCGACGCTGAAAATGACACTATTTTTTTTGATCGAAATATGGATTTCGCGGGCGACTTTAAGCGTCGGTTTGTTATAAAAAACCGACGCTGAAGACAAAGCGGTACCCGTGTCTGGCTGGTCTTCGAATATAGATGTCGGTTTTCGTAAACAACCGACGCCTAACATAGAAGGCGTCAGTTTTCCTTAATAACCGACGCCCAGAAAAGTGTCACTGAATGCTATTTCTGTAGTAGTGAGCAGATTGCATAAACATCTATATAACGGGAAGGATGGTTTTAGTGAGTTATACTTGGTCCTAAGGCTTGCTTAGTGACTATACCTCATAGCTAGTGTGGTTTTTAACCACATGTCTTCAATGGTGTCTTTAAAACTCCTATCTTGACTCAGACTATGGTTGACTATCGTCCTCCTGAATGGCAAAAGTCTCCCACCTCTATAGATAGTCCACACAGACTACTGGGAACTCTAGTCGTCTTGAAGAATGGACTAGAAGGAGTTATCCCCTTCTATCAGCGTACTAGTCACTGACACACTATCCTTCCACTAGTTTTCATGTTGTAGTTGTCTTTCCCTCACTGTTCCTCCCTTGATGGATAAAACTTGCTTGGGCTCTCTCAGTTACCAAAACTAGAGAGAACAAAAACTTTGCAGAGAAACTGATGTTCTGAGTTGTGTGTCTGAACAAGCCCCCTGTACCCCTGTATTTATAGTAGAGGGTAGGGTTAGGGTTCTCAGTCTATGTGGAAGTAGAAGGATTTGGAATTTCCATGAACAATTTGCATAACTCAGTCAATGCAGTTCTCAATCAATCTAACACTCTTAATCAATTCGTTCAACACTTGAACTTGATGATTCTAAGTCAAGTCTATTGTTGGAACATTTAATTGAGTACCTAAACACTCTAGTAATCAATCTAAACATCATTCATGGATAAACTCCTCTTCCAGGTTAATCCTATGTGTGTGACCCTATAGGTCCCATTTCACATTAGCAGTGAAAGTCCATAACTCACTTATCACTTCACAAACAAAGAGCATTGCCTAGTTGCACATCAGTGCTACCCAAGTGAAAAGGAAAGTTCGAGAAAAACTTTCAATCCTACAATTTGTAATTGGTGTTATAGTGAATGTATTCCTTTTTCACTAATATCCGGATTGAACTTGAGGCATGGACTAGTCATCCTCTATAAATCTTCAATCAATGTAACTTGATCCAGAGTAAACTATCTGAGATATTTGTAAGCTCAATGTCATACATTGACTCACATTTACATGGCCATGCATTTCTCACTCTCACTCATCAAGTGGCAAGGATATCATACTCCCTCAGGAGGGACAAATCCCATATCCATCACTCCCAGTCAAAACCCCATGTGTCAAAGTCACCTAATCATCACCTTTATAACAATCCATATTTCTAGATTGCGTTTGATGATGTCAAAGTGTACCCAATGACATGTGATGAGTGCCATGATTTTAGGTCTAAGAACCACAATCACTACCAATACAAAAAGTGTTGATTCTGACTAACCAAGCATGGTTTCCATGCATCACTCTTACAGTGGGTTTGTCCGATACACTATTCTCTAACATGTATCTATGTGCTTGGTTTGATATCACATATCCTTACTAATGAGATTCTATCATCAACCACCACACACTCTAGTCTTTTGTGTTATTGATGTCTACGGTTATTTCCACAATTACAACTGACTAGGGACATAACAAGAATGTATACTCTTAACATCTGTATAACCTCATTGTTTAGGTCCTCAGTCCAAAGACATACTTCATTGAATAATACAATTCTTTAGACATCTATAATGTTATACTATTATCTCAAAATAGTTAAAACATATGGACAAAAATTGCCTTTATTGTTATTCAAATCATTTACAATGTATCCCATTACAATCATCATATGCCTTGCTCTATGGGCATACATGCCAACACAATCATATTTGACGAATGTAGTGATTTTAGGTCTAAGAATCACAATCACCACCATCACTATGAGAGATGATTTTCACCACCATGTCATGGTTCCATGTGTCACTCTCATGGTGGGTTTGTCCGATACATAATTGTCCAACATGTATCTATTTGATTGGTTTGATATCATATATCATGACTAATGAGACACTGTCATCAACCAACAAACACTCTAGTCTTGATTTGTCATTATTGTCTATCAACCTTCCACAATGACATCTGACTAGGGAAGTAACAAAAATGTACATACTCTTAGCATCCATATGATCTCATTGTTAAGGTCCTCAACCCAAAGACATACATCATTGAGTATTGTCATTCTTTAAACATTCATTCTGCTCCATAGTTTATCTCATAATCAATTGAGCTAGAATAAATTCGAAGCTTGCCTTTGATACTTTTCAAATCAATCATGATGTATGTCATTCCAATCATCATATATATGATTGGCTCTCAGGGCATACATACCAACATTATTTTCTTCATGGGGGTATCAGGATGCTTTAATTCTTGTATTGCAAGATTCAGGGCAGGTCATTTTTTTAAAATCTTGGGAGATCAATTTTTGTATGGGAGATTTTATCCTTTTCATGTATTAAGAAGATGAACATGTGTTTCACCCATGCTCCATCTTGAGGGGGAATGTTAGAATAATTAGTTTATTATGTACATGGGCCTTATTATGTTGGACCATTAGGGTTAAGATATGCTTCCTTGTACTTGTCTCCTCTCCTATATATAGGAGGGAATTTTTCCTTGTATCTAATAATAAATATCCCATTCAACCTTCTTATTTTATACACCTATAAAATGAAGGAAACAATAAATTCATGAATCATAATGCCAATTGTTTTGGATGGAATGATGCATGCATTGAAAGTTTCATTTGATTCATGAAAGAGGAATACAAGAATACATCATGTAATTGTTTCCATATCTTCTTGAAGAAAAATTCAAAACTGAGATCAAGGCATCCTTTCCTCCCCCTTTGATAATAATTATCTTTTTTATTTTTTCTTTATTTTTCCCTACTATTTTAGCATGGTTGAAGAGTATGCTCGAGCTTCACTACGGAAACTCATTTTTTTTTCAATTTGAGGGGTATGGATGTGTATCTTTTCACTTTATTTCCAGAGGAAAACAACATGGGTACATGATGAAAGAATGAATGATGCATAGGATACACAATCTAGATGAATTTTATTATACAACTAATTGATATGAAACTAAAAAAAAATCATTTTTACAACTAATGCAATAAGGAAAACTAGCTATCATGTCACCTATTATGCTATGCAATGCAATCAAGAGAAAACAATTTAGGTTACTTGATCATCTTAAGATGGTGGATTCATGTATGAAAAGTGGATGGAATCACAAGATTAATAGACAACACCTTTCTTAAACAATGATATGTCCCTCTCCTATTAACTTATGTACATGGTAACCTTAAGATTTCTTTCTAAAAATTTTCTTTAAGGTCTCATTAATTTTTTGGTTCATTCGGGCTCAAATCCCATTGTGATACTCAATTCGTGGATAGTTTAAGACATTTCATTCATATCAAATTTCCTTAAGTTGACTAACTCATACACTTCCTCTAGGTGATGCTTCCTTTAGGCTTTATAACTAAGCTTTCAAATATATGCCAAGTTTAGATTGTTATTTAGTTTTCATATTTCATTGTAAAGGATCAAATGAACACACTTCTATGATGAAGGAAGAAATCATAATAATTATGATCCACGGTTACACTAGATAGATATGGATCATACAAAATAAAATAACAACTAGAAACATGAAGATGAAGCTAAAATAAATAAAGATAAAGTTGTTCCATCACCCCACCCAATCTTGAACATGACTTTGTCCTCATAGTCAAAATTCAATCACAGAGGTTGAATAGTGGTACCCAATCACAATGGTGGTGGTTGCATGTTTGGATTCAGCGAGTACAAAGTGCCAATGAAGTTGGGTGACTAAGTTGGCATCTTTGGAGGATGTGGGTAGTTGGCAAATTTTCCCTGTCTCTAGTAATGTTCATAGAGTTACTACTGGTAACGCTCAATCTATTGGAGGTGAGTGTGCATGTTCTCTTGGTTGTCCAGGAGAAGATGCTCATTATCATAAATGGTTTGCTGATATTGTAGAAGTCGCCCCTGAATGTCATGGAATTCTGTCAATGTTGTTGATTGTTGTTGCTTCCCATGTTGAATTGACTGCATCATCCCATACATACTTGCCATAGAAAAAGAATCATCTTGTTGAGCAGGTGGTGGAGCGGCAGATATTGATGCTCCATGTCTTTGTGAAGACCAATAGATAACCCGCCTTTGTGTGAATGGCATGGTTCCCTCCTCCTATTTGGCATATCCACCCTGCTTTGTCTCAGGGTTGTGTTTCTCCTCATCTAACTCTTATGTAACCTCGGTTGTCTATCTCAAGAAGTGCACCCCTCATAGACTACATATGGGGTCAGGAAGGGCCATTTCCTACAGCTGGTCATCTATTGTGCAATAGGTAAATACCTTGCCCTCATGCTTTCTAATAATATGAGCCCTCTGGAAGTAGTTGAAATCCAACTTCGAGGAGGTCCTCAAAGGGTTGGAGGTGGAGATGTCGATGTCGAGGTGCATCGCAATTGGTGTAATAAGCCATCCAAATTGGTTTGGGGGCTTCCTCTACACCTGATGCTTGACTACTAGCATGTGTTGCATAAAGAAGGAGCTTAGGTCGACCTTCTCTTCCCCTTTAGACAAAAATTCTCAAAGGACATAAAGATCATCTTTTTGCACCTTCCCATGCCCTTGGGTAGACCTGGAAAACATGATGTTGGTGAGATACAGGTGTAGAACTCGAGAAAAAGGATGTCAATATCCATGATAGAATATTAGTTCCAGTTGATGGTGAATCCTAGTGGCAAGTCTGTTATAAGCTACCATGTCCATGTGTAGTCGAAGTCCATGGGTGTGTAGTGTGCGTCCCCTGCTGGACATCCATAGATGGCATTGAACTTAGCCAATGTGAAGTGGTGGGTGGTTTTGTAGAGGCAGAAGCACACCCATCCTTCCCCATTCTCAAGGATGAAACAAAACTTTAGGGATATCAAGAACTCCCAAACGATCTCCTGGTAGGTGGGCCACTCACCAAAAAAGGGATAATCACCCACCATGCCATGGCCATCATAGAATTGTTGGAGACTCTCATTGAAGTCTGCAACATTAAGGAAGGCACAATCACTATACTATATGGGTATCGGCTCCCTCTTCATCGGGTTGGCATAAATATTCCTTTAGTCTTCGTTTAAAAGAGCCATGCATGCCGGCTTGGTCACCATCATGTCTAATCCTACCACCGACGAAGTTGACCTCCTTGTCGACATAGGTCTGAGGAGAGAAAAGAGATGAAGAAGAGAATGTGGACAAGACTCTGGTCGCCTTGGATCTCTCAAGCTTCTGTGATTAAATGTAGATGGTGTGGGTGTGTATGAATCACAATCCACACCTCTCCTTTTATATCCCATGAAGTTTCATGATGTGTCGCACCAGCACCACTGACAGGTGTGTTGGTGGCACTGACTCACCCCCTTGATCTGTGTGAAATTAGTATTCATTGTTGATATCGATGGCTCGTGTCCGTTGATGTAGTGACACATGGAATCCTCTATGTTGGTGGTACCGATGTCATGTCAGTGGTACCAACTTGTAGAATGTGTTGTCCTATCGGTACCACCAACTGTTATATGGAGAAAATCTTGTCCGTCGAATTGCACATACATATATTTTGTGTTTTCAGGTGTTGTAAGCACTGACTACTGTGTCGGTGGTACCAAGCTGCAATTCAGCCACCATTGTTGAAAATGTCGATGTCGCCTTCTTTTTGGGTCAGTGGTACCCATCTATTAATTTCCTCGGTACTCTCAAGTGGCTCCTTGTATCTCAAACATGGAGCATCATCCATGTGTTGGTGATACCGACAGGGTGTCCGTAGTATCAAACATGCACATAACATCTGGCTTTGGCTCTGCAAGGAATCAGTGCCATTGATTGTAGTGCTAGTGGTACCGATTTCTATTTTGGCCACTACTGTTAAAATGTCAGTGCCAATGACTTTATGGGTCGGTGGTACCAATTTGTTTGCGCTCCTCCTTGTGACTTTCTTTCAATTTTGATGCCACTGACTAGTTGTAGGTGGTATCGATTGTCTCTCAAAATTCTACTGTTCATCTTCACATATGGTGTCAAAGCCACCAAAATTGGTGATTGTGGTATCGACTTTTCTACTGAATGCACATTAAACATAAAGGATCAAGGTAGCTTTTTGATATCAAAATATATCTAATATTTGGAATGAAAATTATAACAATAAAAACTCCTAAAGAGAATGTGAAAGATAAAAACTAAAGTATACTAAAATAAAATTGGGTTGCCCCCCAATAAGTGCCCTTGTTTTACGTCATAGACTCGACGATCAGATCATGCAAGATATCAATGAAGCTCAAGGGGATTATACTCCTCTCCCTCATCTATCAACTCTTCCCCATAGTAGTGTTTCAACCACATCCCATTTATGAGAAATTGATCTGCTCCATTACTAATATCTACTACTCCATAAGGGAATGCCAAAACCACCACATATGGGCCACTCCATCTAGACCTTAATTTCCCCAGATGCAATTTCATCCTAGAATTGAATAGAAGCACCTTATGTCATAGATTGAACACTCTATGCAATCTATGTAGGTCTTGGACCTTCTTGGTTCTGTCCTTATATATCCTCAAGCTTTAATAGGAATCTAGCATGAGCTCATTCAATTCATTAAGCTCCAACATGTTTTTCTTTCCTGCAACATCAAGGTTGAAATTCAGCTTCCTCAAAGCCCACTTGGCTTTGTGTTTCAACTCTACAAGTCAATGAAAAAATCTCCCATAAACCAGCGTAAATGGAGTTGTTCCTATTAGGGGTTATATAGGTTTTCATGTTTACCCAAAGAGCATCATTTAGTTGCATGCTTTAATTGGTCCTATTTGTTGAGACTGCCTTTTCTATGATATTATTAATCTCTCAATTATAAACCACAACTTGACCTTGGGTTTGTGGATGGTACGGGGTTCCTACTCTATGCCTCACTCCATATTTATTCAAAAAAGCTCCAAACTTCTTATTAGTGAAGTGAGATCCCCCAAACCTACAAAAATATGGTCCTTTACAAATTAGCAAAAAACATGTGTATCATTAGTGCAGGTTGGAATTACTTCCACCCACTAAGACGTGTAGTCAACTACAAGAAAAAAAAATATATTAGAATTGGAATACAAAGGGCCCCATTAAATCAATTCCCCATAAATCAAAACCTCAACTTCCTAAAAAATGTTTAGGGGCACTTCGTGTCTTCTAGATGTATTCCCTTCTCACTGACATGCATCACAATTTTGCACAAAATTATAATCATCTTTGAATAGTGATGGTCAATAAAAACTAGTTTCTAACACCTTAGCCACTATATGTGAGCTAGCATGGTGTCACCCAGTAGATGGGAGTGGTGATCCATCCCTATTTTAGGGCTTCATATTTTATCATATACCATTTCAATCACATCTATACATGTTAGATTACATGGTATTTCCCTCAATATGCATATTTGTATAAAATGCACTTATGGATATTTTTTGCATATTTTTCAAGAATTCAGACCATGTTTGATGGAAGACAAAGAGAAGGAGTGATCCTAGGGTTTCTATACCCTTGTAGAGGCCTAAAGTGAAGTATGATACTCCCTCAACCTACTCCTAGTGGCCAAATATCCATTGAAGCAAAGATGTCCAAGAAAATCCAAAGAAACAAGTCCAACTACTTATATAAAGGCCAGCACGGCCGTGGTACCACAAAACGGCCATGCTAGAATACTTACAAATAAACAAAATCACATTGGAACAAAGCTAGAATTGCAATGTCCGTACCACTCAAAATGTCTGTGGTGAACTGACCTAGAATGGTCCTACCACCTTGCCCGGTCATGTGACAACTGAGGCTGAACGACCATGGAGCCAAGAACATGAGATGCAATCCAAGCCACCACGGACATGCTACCATTGACCCACCACAACTGTGCCACTTTCAATTCAAAATCAATTGAGTCCCTATGATTTTCCCCATTTCTAACCTTAGTGGTTCTCATCCCCCACGACTATTCTCACCCCTCACCACCATGGTCGTGCAACTCACAAAAACCTAGTATTTTTGCACTACATTTCCCATACTACCCCTACTTGACCTATTGCTTCCCCCACACCTATATATACCTAGGTGGAGGCTCTAGCATAGGTTTAGCTACCTTCTACCACCTCTTAGATCCCCATTTTTGCATTCCACCCATTCCACTCCATTTTCACCTCCATTTCACAATTTCCACCACCAAAACCTTGGCTTCCTAGTGTTTTAACCCCATTCCACCACCATCCCATGCCATTTCACCTTAGAGGAGAGACGAGGACGTCTTGTAGTAGCTGAAGTGGAGGATTTCTTCATCTACACCGAGCTCCATGGCTTCTTCCACCTCTTTCTCCCTTCATTTTATATTTTGCATTACCATGAGTAGCTAGGCCCCTTGGGTGGGCTGTTTGGGGTTGAAAATGTTACTTTGATACCATGTTGGGGGAAAATGATGTGTAAACATTGAAAATTCATTTGCTAATGATTATGTTCCATTTCTATTTCACTCTCCATGAGTGGCTTGATGGTTTGTGCTTGAGATGACCCAGAAATTTATAGAAATTGATTATATGTGTGAATTTTGGGATTTGCTCCTAGGTCCAATTAATGGGTCCCTAGCTAGCCACCCATCCTCCTACATTCTAATCAATCTTCCTAACCCTATGTGATAGATTTAAGCAGCTAGTTTAGATGAATTTAGTGTGCTTAGCATGGAGCTTTCTCAAGGCTAGAATGTGGGTGATGGGAGGCCTAAAACCTCACTTCCACTCCCATTACTAACCTCAACCCCTAATCATCCTAGGATCATCCAACCTAGAAGCCTATACTTGTTTAGAATCTAATTGAGTTGCACCTAAATCTTAATCCAACTGAGCCTTGTAAGGGTAGTAGGAGGTACTAGGGACTAGTTCCCCTATACACAACGTAGAATATCTATGTCCAATTAGTAGTTAAGGATAATTCATTAGACTCTAGCTTGCTATTTTGTTTGATAATCTAAATGAAAGCATTATGTTCACATGTCACCCCCCAACCTAATTGATGAGTGTGTCCCCTAAACAGCCCATATTTCCTTTAATTGCTTTCAAACCCTAATTGTCTTCTTACTTAGATAGTGTTAGCTTAGTTGGTCTTTTACTTGCTTAGTTAGCTTCTTGCATTGTTCTTGCTTTGTTCTTGTTGGTTTAGATCTTTACTTGATCCTTTGCCATATTTGCTTGCTTAGTGTAGTGTAGACCTTTCCTTGCCTGCCTTGGCATAGATTATTCGTTTCTTGTCTTTCCTTGTCCTTTCTTGCTTAGTAGAATTAACTATCTAGGGTTAACTTAGGTTTTAATCTTGCTTGTCTTCCCTTACTTGCTTTCTTGCTCAAACTTAGTGTAGTCAATCAAATCACCTTTAAACCCTTGAACTCTAGACTCTGTAGTAGGAACCTAGCACCAAAAACTAACCTAGCTCTAGCACCCCCTTTTCTCCTTGTGGACTGATGTGCATATTTTATATCATATTTTGGACCACTTTTGGTTGCATTTCCAAATCATTTTCACCCAATAATCACTCTTAATCATGCTAGATTTTCCATATTTATTGTTGTATTTACTTGATCTATGGTTTTCTTTGTAGGTACAACAATTTGACATCAAAATGGGGAGAAAATTCCATTATAACATCCATAAAGACACTCCCAAATCATCTAGACATTTAGAAAATCAATGTTGCTGAAACTGATAAAGACACCAAGTGTCTCAGCCCAGAAATTGAATGCAGAACTCCAAATTTGTAGCAACACACTGTGTTTTATTAAAGACACGTCGTATCTTATTAAAGACACACTATGTCTTATTAAAGACACGTCATGTAGCCTCTCAGAACTCAATCCAAACGTCAGTTATTGCATAAGACATGTCGTGTCTTATAAAAGACACATAGTGTGACCTAAAAATTTCACTCAAATGCAAATTTAACTATCTCACACTTATATATACGACCCCAAGCCGTGTTGGGACAGTTATCACGGCTTAGGATAGACTTTTTAGAGGGAAAATTGACCGGAGAGAGTCCAGGAGAAGTTGTAGGAGACCAAGGGAGATAGGAGATGGTTACTCGAGACAAAACCCTCTTCTTCTTCCTTCTTCTTCACTATTTGTAGCAAGGATCTTCTTCTTCCTCTTCTATCTGCTTGGGAGTGAAGAAATCTGAAGAAAGTGAGCAAGCAAGGATAGAGCTTGACTTCTAGCCATAGTTCTTCTTCGTTCTACTACTTCAGACGGACATATTAGTTATTTCTACTCTTTTACTATTTCCTTTTATGTTTTCTATTGCTTTTACCTTCTTTCTCTAGCCATGGATGAGTAGAATCCGAATTTTGGACACGGGAGAGTAACTCCCATGTCATAGCTTGTATGAACATATGAATTTCATACTATATGTTAGTTTCTTGTATGTTCCAAGATTTGTTTCAGATCTAAAATGCTTGTTTGTGTGATTGGACATCATACTTGTATGTTTTATGCTTTCTTTCATAATCTAAGCAGATGTGTTTGAGAGTATGGAGTTACTCTTTTGTCAACTTGTCCTTGACCGCAAGAGTGGTTGGGATTAAGTTGAGGAGCAAGGTTTGCGATTCAAAATGAAATACATACATGAGAGTGATGTACATAGTTAGAATTATCATCACTTCACCGGGAGGTGAGTGATGACTACAAACCCCCTTTGCAAGTTAATTAACATGTTACAATTATTATTTTAATATAATCTATGATGTGATAGTCAAATCCCAAGTCTAGGATCCTCTTAAATCTAAATCTTAACCTTTCTTAAGTGATATTTTACTATTTTGTTTTAAATCTATAATTTAGTTATTCTAATCCAATCATCTTGTATACAAGGATCTAGATTATTGAAAATCATAACTCTTACACCTCGCGAACGAACACTCCTTGTGTTCGAACTCAACGAAAACTACTCTCGTATACTTGTGGGAAATAGCTAGTTGAGTAAAAGATCATTATTTGATTGTAACTTGTTAGTGTAATAACCGAACATGGACTGACACTATACTTTCTTCCCTCCTATATTATGACACAACCTTGTGTGCTTGTTGGTGTAGTGTTTTAGTAGAAGTAGGTGTGTCCATGTAGGTCCTTTATAAATTCAAAAGTTTGATCCCCTCATGTGTGTTTGTTGGCAGAGTTGCATCTATACAAATTCCAATTGAGTAGTGTGTAACACCATTAGCAAAAATGCACCAAGCTTTTTGACATTGTTGCCGGGGAGTATAGGCACTCAACCTAGCTTGTAAGTTTTTCTTTGACTTTTCCTACTACCCTCATCATTTCTATTATTTATTCTTTATTATGTGTGTTCTTTGTTCATATTGAATTTCTAACTTGCCCTCTTTTTTTCGTTATTCCTTTTGCATGTGACAAACCACTCAGGGAAGACAAGATGGAAGGCCAAAATGCACGTCACAAGACACTTCAAGATTACTTCATGCCTAGAAAATACAAATCGCTAATTGCTAGTAGGGTTGATCAAATGTTAGGGGAGCAATTCACCATCCCTCCAGGTCTTCTTGGGTACCTACCCATCTTCTATGTCTTGGAGAGTGAGAACCCCTACAAGCACTTGGACTCCTTTCTTTAAGTATGCTCTACCTTTAGGACACTGATCGCTAGTGATGACTCAATCTGGTTGACCTTATTTTCATTTTCCCTCAAAGACAAAGCCAAAGATTGGTATGACTCAAGAAGGGGCATCATGAGTTGGGAAGTGATGAATAATGCATTCGTAAGACAATTATACTCTATAGAAAGGATAACACAAATGTAGTGTGCCAACATGAGTTTTATTCAAATGGGAAATGAGCAATTTCACAATGCATGGGAGAGGTTTAAGAAGATATTGAGAGAGTGCCCATACCATGAGATCCCTTTGTGGAAGCTAGTTCAATCCTTGTACTCTGGTCTATCTCTAAGAAGCCACACTTTAGTGGACTCCACTTGTGGAGGAGTTTCCATGGCTAGGCCACCTGAGGAGATATGGCCCTTGCATTTAGCACTGGGTAGAAGGTTCAAGAATTCAAGCTTCTAGCATGATGAATGATGGTGGCTATACCTTTGATATGACACCTCTGAATTAGTGACTCAAGCCCACAAGTGATTAAGATTCTTGGTGACATGGTGAACTTCTTGAACAACCAGGTGACAAATGTTCCTTGTCACCCGATCAATTCTATTGAGTTCTATTGTGATCAAAAGAAGACGACTCACTCCTATAGCTACCAGGAACCACAAAGTACAAGATACATCTTAAGGATTGAGGAAGAGATTCTCTCTAGGTTGATGAGCATTGATGACATACAAATTAATGTGATGAGGATTGAAAAGAGGATAGAGAAACTATCTTCCATAATTTCTCTCTACAAAGAAAAATTGTCTATAAAGCCCATCTTGAGTTTCAATGAAGCAAATGGTTTGATGTCCTCTTCACAAGATATCTATAGTCCACCTCCCATGCAAGGGCTGCCCATATACCATTTCCAAGGTGATCCCAAGCCTTATACTCCTCCTCCCTCTATCACTATCAATTTCTCAACAATTCACCTTCAACCTCAATTCTCCCTTCAACCTCAATTTCAATACCAAGTCCCACCTCCACCTCCTCCACAACCACAACTAGCTCCCCCTCTCCCCTATGAGCAAGGAAGTGTGGTGATAGTTCTAAGGAGTGGGAAATCTCTTGAGCAGCATGCTAGTCAAAGAAAGGGTGATAAAGCAAAGCAAAGGCAACCAAGTGGTGATATAATGATTGAGATTGTCGAAGATGATTCTGTGATATCTACTTCTGATTATGGGATGTCATGTGCTCCACCTCACACTCCATTTGCAAGTCCCACCATCCCTAGAGTTCCACCTCATGTTGATGTAAGAAAAGGCAAAGTAAGTAAGTCACCACTCAACGAAGCATTAGATGAGCCCCATAAAGAAAGGAGGAGACAAAAGCACAACATTGACATTCTTGAGGTGTTTCACCAAGTGAAGGTCAATATTCCAGTGTTGGATGCTATCAAGAAAATCCCATCATATGCCAAGTTTCTTAATAACTTATGCACTATAAAGAGAAGCTCAATGAGGAGAATACCAAAAAAGTGAAGTTGATTGAACAAGTGATCTCTATCATGCAACACTCACTTCCTGTGAATAGGGAAGACCTAGGATCCCCACTCATACATAGTTACATAGGGGGACACTGGCTAGATAGATCCTTGCTTGATTTGGGATCTAGTGTGAATTTGATGCCATACAATGTCTATATGGAACTGAGATTTAGCATGTTGAAGTCAGCACATTGCACTCTTAGATTGGTAGACCATTCCATAAAGGTGCCTAGAGGAAGGGTGGATGATGTTTTGGTAATGATAGATAAATAAAAGGGTGCAGTGTTCCTGGCGGATTTCATTGTTCTTGATATGGAGCTGGAGCATAGGAATATTCCTATTTTCTTGGGTAGACCGTTCTTATATATAGATGATGTTGAGATACATGTTTGTAGTGGAATAATGACAATTTCGTTCATGGACATGAAGATCATGATCAACATGTACAAGACCCCAACCCGGTGAGACCGGGATGAGGATATTGGACATGGATACTTTAATAGCACGAATGGTCATTTGATAGAAGAAGGTAAGGCACTACGAAAAATATGGTCTTTAACTACAAAAAAAAATTGTAGCAAAAACCCAAAAAGTTGTAGCTAAAAGCTTTGGCTACATTTATCGTTACATTTATAATATATAGCTAATACCCGTGTAGCTAATTGTTTAGGCTACATTTTTCAAAGTTGTAGTTAGTGATTCCTCTGGCTACAAATTCATATGTAACCCCAATTGTAGGTAAAAAATGTCCTTACACATAAACATGTAGTTTCCATTGTAGCTCAATATATGACTACAATTCAATGTGTACCTATGATATGTAGGGAGAGATGACATTGGTTACAATTTGTATATGTAGTTTATGTATAGCAAAAATTAGCACTTGCTACACATGTAATTATAGCTAGTGTGTAGTGAAAGACACCATGTACTACACACACATGTAGTAAGAGACATTATGTATCAAGTCATTCGCTTGCCAATATAGAGGGGTTTCAAATATGAAAACAGATGAATGTTAACCAAGATCGAGTTGTGCTTACAATGTCAACAATTACACTTTTATTTATATTTAAACAATGAGTACATGTGGGGAGGACATTAACCTGGCCCCTATTTTACAATATACATGGAAAAAAGATACATGTGTACAATATCTTCTTCTAACTACATCTATTCACTGCAGACTCTATATGCCACATGATCATGTGCATCTTCTTCTATCTTGATTTTTCTTTTGTATATATTCCACCACTTGTATTATCCTTTTCTGACCGCCTCCCTTTGTTGTATAAGTTGCTCTATAAGCCTTTGATATTCACCAATAATCAACAACAACTTCAAAGCATACAAGGCATCACATTGTCTTTTGAGCAAAGCACACTAAAATGGAGGAAAATTGACAAGAAACACATTTATCGAGTTAACATATTCCCACGACCAGAAGCTAAATCTGGGTCCTTTCATAATAATCTACATTAAAATCATTATGCTGAGGAGTATCTCCTATAAAGCAACATCCATGTGCATGCTTTTTTTGGGACCTTAAACATGCCTGAAAAAATGTGAAATGCAGAAAATGATGCAAACAATCAACATAGGAAGCCTACTGTAAACAGAAAACATGTGCTTTGACTTCATTTCCATCTTGGTGCCTTTTTTCTGCATTCCTAATTAGTACAATGGGCATTAGTATCAGCACCAGATGACAAAGTTCTCTTGTGTATCCTTGTTCAGGAAACGTCCAGATTATGTTACTGCATAGTGTATTTCCTTTTGGCAGGTACATTTCAGCAATGTATGTGAGCTCACTTCATTAATCTCTTTGGTGAGAATGTTGAATCATTGGAGAGTACGTATGTGTATAACTAATCAATTAGAGTATGACTTTATCCTACTAAAACACCCAACGTTTTACAACACTCTGAACTATGAGCTGCAAATATTTACAACATATACTAATAAATGAAATTCATTCTTGTGCTTTATTGATAACCGTGTGTAGCTTATAGTTCTGATGACATGTGGATATATACTACCATATACAATCCTAAGACCTTACAGAGCTAATGGTTCATGTAGAGGTGGCATACAGATAAACTAGACAAGTTATCTGGACAATATCAGACTAGGATAATACTGCTTTGATCTTCCAGTTTGGCTTCTAAAAATATAGCATAAAAAATAGAAAGGATAATAGAGCACACAAGGAACTATCTTACCTTATTGCATGACATTGTCCAACGAGCAATATCTTATCTTTACCCAATACCTTCTTGATCATCCAAATAAATGTGGAGAAAGTAAGGAATCATGTGATGGAACATCCAGAACTAATGCCAGGCACCCCTCCAGCTGCCACCCCATCTACACCCTAACTCCATCATGTGTGATGAAATGCTCATTTCATTAACACCTGGAACACTCTTGTCAATTGCACGTGCAGTAAATTCAGTTTTTGAAACAATAAAAATTGACTTCATTGGACATGCATTGCCTGGATTTTCGGTTTTAACATTTTGCTGATGACACTCAAAATTGTAATCTTGAGTGTGGCAATCGAAGCTTGGGTCATAATAGGAGGGTGGTTTTCCATTAAATAAGACACCTTAAATTACATATAGAAATACCATTTATAGTGCAATCTGAATAAAATTTTACAAAATTTACCATAAGGATAATGGTAAGAGGGACTGACTAGAACAAGCCAGATGTTCAGGCATATGTAGACTAGTGTCATCAGCTTCATCTTCAACCCCTTGTAAAACACTATCAATGAACTACATAATAAGTCTATGTAAGACAGTATATAGAGTTTAGAAAGTGATAAGAACAATTATGAAGCTTTTAATTATGTGAATGCTTTTTTCATGTCCATTTTGCAACGATTATACCACATACAATAAGAAAATATGAGATCCACATCAAAGCCTGACATTATAATAACTATATGGATTCATTGACAAAGCAACTATTAACTTACAGTTGATGCATGAAGAAACAAACCAGAACAAATAAAGACTGCCAACAATGCCACTTGAAATTTTTTAACAACGTCTAACATTGTATATCCGATAATCAGTATATATACATATTCATGTCCTACGAAATAGGCAATATAATTTATAATATCTTTATTATTTAGTTACATAACATGTGAGATGTAAGAACTCGGTGGTTGAGTTATAATCTAGCTGCCATATTGCTATATTGAATAACAATGTATATAGTTAAAGAAGATTTTTATAATGTTTTTTCCCTTATGTAGATGCTTCCTAATAAGGTTGGCTTTGGGGATATGCATTTTCCATTTAATTATTTCCTTCTAAATTCCTCAGGTGCAAGACTTTCTCAGCTACACATAAATTTTTAGCAACATAATGATTAACCCACGTTATTTTATTCCACTATTTGTTAGGTAATTTGGCTCTACTAATTCCCTTTTTTATGTAAAAGCATGTCAATAGCTTCATACATGAGAATTCCTACCAAAAGCCATATAAGATGAATGGAAACAAGAGCCCCAAAATCTTGATTTTGAAGAGACCATATGACTGGAGTGGATTGGCCTCCCAACCAATAATGCAATGATAGAGCAGTGAGTTAGCGAATGCTGCAACATAGGAAAGAAGGAAGGGATGTTAGTGTTGATTCTTTCAACCAGCTCCACTACAACAAAGACAAAGCAAAGGACCAAAGTTATGTACAACTCCTACTCTTAAGAATATTTGGTGCTTGCCCCGGGATTAGACAACCCACATGGAGCTACTCTGTAGAACCTTTTTCCTAAATTATTATTGATCTTAATCATATGACAACAAATGTGCATCTGCATGATGTCTCTCAAACTCCATCGGATGCTATGTGGAGGATGGCATGAGGATGGGAATTCATGGTCCGTTTTGGTCCACAATGATGATTCTTTTGTCTAGGGTGATGTCAGATGTTGTTAAAGTATTGAAGACCAATTATGTGTTTTAAATGATCAGGTTGACAACCTATTCAGGATGAGGAATTTGAACAACTATGGGAGCTGGCTGCATTCATCAAGATCCTTGAACACACTTGGAGAGAACACCTTTATTTGAAGGATGACCAAAGGGGAGGAGCAATGGCAGATGAACCCAAGACCAGGGCGCTTAAATCTATTCCAGTGGAGGAATTCCTATGTGGAGGCTCTTACCAAGGATAAACTTTTGAAAATGTCTAACCAATTGTATCCATTGTCATGAGAACAAATGTAAAATCTTAGAAATGACAATAGGTGCGTACATTTCAAAATTGTACAATGGGTCAAGTTTGCATGCAGAGGTGGAGGCTTGAGCAATTGATGTCTTTGTCAGCTTAGGCCAAAGTCAAATTTTGTTTGAAGTTATTTCATTCTCAATGTTAAAGTAGTTTGTCATGATTATAGTATTGACAATAAGTTTCGATAGGACCACCTTTTCAAGATTGCATACGATGCTAAAAGGACAATTGGAGGACTCAAATGTCACTGTCCAATATGTAAATAGAACTACTAACTAACTACAGATAGTCCAGAAGAAACCAAATATATTGAGCATAGTATCGAGGTAAATACTAATTCATAAAATACATTTTGTACCTATTTTAGTGAGGAACTTTCGAACTCTATGTAATACATACTTCTGGAACTTTAAAAATGTCACCAGAAAATGTGCTCCTGAATAAAAGGAAACAAATTATGGAGAACATAAGAAAGAACTCGAAAAAGTCCTCATGATCACCAAACTTACCAGACATATTCAAGGGAATCATGTAATTGATGATGGAGTCTCCTATATTCTAGTGATTCACTAATTTTCTAAGATAATCTAGGTGGAAAATCCAAGAGAGGATGTGTTACTATGACACTATTTGATAGAAGTATGTGCTGCTAATGAACCTTTATTAGATCATTCTTAATGATGGAAAACTCTCTAATATAATGATGGTACTGACTCACATTTATATAAATGTTGAGTTTTGCTTCTATTGTGTGAATGCTACTATAAGTTCTTTTGTTAGAGTCAGTAAGAGATCCAACATGGTGAATGTTATTGCAAATTTTAACCTATAATAAGATAAACAGTAAGTTTAACGAAACTATACCAGCTCTCCTTCCACAGTTTTCTCAATGCCTTCCCCAAACCATAGAATGGTCTTCATTAGACTTTCAAGATGCATGATCATGTACCTACAAAGTAGTCAAAAATAGAAATGTCAGAAAATAGAAAAGTAGTAGAGAAAAAAATGAAGTACATTAATAAACTAGATAAAGATTATCCACTGCTACCTTACACATGTACAAGAACCAATATCTACACGTTATAACACTAGAAAACATCATAGATAAATTAATTTAACCAATATTGCCTTTGAACTATACAAGAACCAATATTTACAGCCACAAATGAGAAATGTTTACATTTTCTGATGGGTGATCAATAAATGAACTACTACATATGCAAAAAAGGAGATCAAGTCATACAAAGAATTGATTTATTTTATACTATAGAAATTCCCACAAGCATGTGCCATTTTGAAAAGCCAGTCATACATTGGCAAATTCAAGTATCTCAAGCCCTATTTAAATTTTGACTCAGGAAAGAGTAAACATATATGATACAAGGCTTATGCTTGCTAAAATAATGGGAACTGGTGCTTTCTCCATACATTAACCCCCTTAACTATTGTCTTTAAAGATCCTTCAGGCTTGATCACTTATGTGGTCATTAGAATGCAGCCTTTAATGCTCTTGAAACAAATCTACTCAAGAAAAAACCCAATAATGCTCTAGATACTAGATAATATATGAAGAACATGCAAAATGTTAGTTTTGAATTGGTCCATTCAAAGCCAAATGCTGCAGGAGTTAAAATATCCTGGAAATCCACTGTTAATATTTACAAGCCAACTACTAAATACAGTTTTGGTTAAAACAAATTTTCAAATGCTTCTCTCTGAAATACAGCTAAAACAAAAAAATAGAAAATGATGGAGCATATGCTGTGATGGATGTATACAGAAATTTCTTGATTTCCCAATTCCAAGCCATCAACGCCTACCAAGTGAATGTCATACCACTGATAGCACCTTGGTTCAAACAAGATATTAATAGTGGATGTACACAAAAAGTCTTTTCTATTCAAACGAGATATCAAAAAGCAAAGAAATATGGATGATTCTAGGGAACATGGATCGGAATGATTCCTAAGAAGCTTCAACACTATCCAACACTATAACTTGAAGAAATATTGGAGAGGATAACCCAAACGAGCATACTTTCATAATAATTAGGATTCCAAGAGGTAAGAACATGATTGGGTGTTAACTAGACATCATGAAAGCGTATATCAAGTTTCAACAGACAGCATCTGATCACGGATTCCATAAATTCGAGCAATGCACTCTCGTCTTATATAGACTTTGATTTCACAATCTCTATTGTTGCTCGTGTGATTTGAAGCACAAGAATACATTTATAGATTAGAATAATTTGGTGGAAGGGGTGCCGACACAAAGAAGGCCAATTTGAAGCTCACCCGACAGAACAGTTCCTCGCCCGCAGAAGGGGCAACGGTGGACATTGGCTATCCCGGTTGGAAGGCGAGTGACCGGATGG
Organism: Alisma plantago-aquatica; assembly: GCA_963693085.1. Taxonomy (NCBI): domain Eukaryota; kingdom Viridiplantae; phylum Streptophyta; class Magnoliopsida; order Alismatales; family Alismataceae; genus Alisma; species Alisma plantago-aquatica. Next base: position 855,475,160 of record OY856410.1, on the reverse strand, counting down.
AGCGGGGAGCCGATGGGCACACGGTTGGCAGCCGACGAACCGGCTGGGGGGAGGCTTGGGATGACACACGGTCTAGCAATGTCGGACGGCTGTGCAGCAGTTGCGGAGGCGGAAGACAGGGTTCCGATAGAAATTGGTTTGACGCAAAAGAAACAGAGCGCGGGGGGTTAGGAATATGGGGGAGTTTTTTTACCTTTTAATTAAGCCATTTAACTACATTTATTTTGGATACAATTAAAAGGAAATAAAATTTGTAGTTCAATCTTATTTATATAGATGGCTACAATTATTTTGGTTACATAATTATATTTTATAACTAAAACAAGTTTTTGCTACACATCAATTAAATGTAACCAAAACAATTATAGCTAATTCATCTTTTTTTTGTAGTGAGGATGGAAATATCGATGATGATTTTTGTGATCAACAGGATTAGGAACATAGATTGAGTGCAAATGAGAGATGTATCTATTTCACGAATGGGAACATGAGGATTCCAAATGGATTAATGACTGAAGAATATCCAATAAGCCCAACTAAAGGCATGAATCTTGGTGCTTGGGGGAGGCAACCCACCTACTTTTGGGAATTTTTCACCCATCCTTCCAATTTTGATACTTTTGCTTGTTGGATAAATTGGAAATTAATGTACCCTTTGTTTTGATGATGACAAACATTTCATTCTTTTAGATCTAACATGCTATTTGAGTATTTGAGGGTTCAACAAAATAAGAAACTAGATAATTGAAGATCAACACAAATGGAAGATCAATGTGCTTAATTGTTCTATATTTTCATGATTATACTCAATGTAAAAACTTGTACAAGTATATCATTTACATGTACCTAGATATCATGTAAATCAAGCATTAGATCTTCCTCATCCACTCACAACCCTTAGATTAGTTTTCCCCCAGAGTCAGAATCACCATCACCCATGATACACACACATACAAAGTGATTCAATACAAACATGGAAACTCTCCGTCGACAAACTTCTCGACTGAGACACACTCGATCAAAGATTTTTTCAATCGAGAACCACTTCGATCAAAGTCACAAGCACAGATCAATAACTTATATATTTGTGCCCTAAAACAGGTTTTTGGTTGAAAATATCTTTGACCGAGAAAGCTTCCACCCAACATCCATGATCGTTAGACTAAGTGTCTGGTGGTTGGGGGTTGGAAATAGTTGTTGCAAAAATTTTACCCCAAACCCCTCCTTAGTTAAAGAAAAGTTCAACTAAGACACATCTCGGTGGACAAGTTCCTCGACCTAGATAGGTTCTGGATTGTTCCTTTCAGCTTGAAACAGTTAGCCATTGCAAGCCAATTAATGGATACCTAATGGCTAGTTAAGCACTAAGAACACTCTATAAACCCTCTAGAATGTCCCTAAGTACTTGCAAACCATTCCTATAATTAGTATAGGCCTTAGGACACCTAATACACACAACTATACTTGAGAATACATTCTAGTGAGCAACTAAGCAAGAACTACACTTGCCATCTTATTTTTCTTGCCTCAATTTTGTATCATATAGCTACAATCTCCTAGCCACCACATATAGCCTGGTCCATATTAAGTTGATAGGAGATATATATGCTTGATATAGGATCAAAGAGCTAAACTAAATTGGTGAAGCACTTTCTTTCTTCCAATCTTGTTCTTCTTTATTGTATATTGTCTCCTTAACTACTCCCAGGTTGGAGGCTTTTGAAAGGAGGTTGCTTGGTTCTACTTCAACAAAGTGAAGGCTGCTCCAAAGGTGTGCTTGATATTACTTCAAGAAGGCTTATTCAAGGGATGTTAGAGCTATTTCTTGGTGAAGGCTATCTCAAGGTGGTGGAGCTACTACAAGGTGGTGAAGGTTGCTCCAAGGTTTGCTTTTGGTTACTTCAAGAAGGTTGCTTTAAGGGGGTTGAGGATACTTTGAGGTGAAGGATACTGTGAGTGGGAGGTGGTTGTATTTTATGTAACATCCTTGTGAGGTAATAAAATAAATTGCTTTTGAAATCCCAATTGGAAACAATTGGGAAGTGGACTGACTACCTTTGATTTCAAAGGCAGGAACCAATCTACATCCATGTTCCTTCCTTGTTTCCCCCTCCTTCTTTGGTTGAGTGGTTTGATTGTTTTAATTAACTTTAAAAAGTTCCAAAAATCTCTATTCACCCCCCCTCTAGATCTTTCAATTGGTATTAGAGAAGGTCTTCAAGGAGCCCTAACAGGTCTTGAAGAATGGGGGATTGTGTACTTCACAACCTCAACCTTGAAGTATCCTATGTGAGCCTGCCACCATCGTTTGATGGAAGCAACTATACCTACTGGAAGATAAGGATGCAATTCTACTTCCAAGGAATGAGTTGGGATCTATGGAGGATGGTGTCTACACCATATGAGCTTCCCCAAACCGAATATGTAACATGGGATCCAAACACTGTAAAACAAATTCAATTAAATGCTAAGGTGGTAAGCATACTATATTGTTCTATTTCTATAAGTGAGTTCAATAAAAAATTTCATGTGATACTGCTTATGACATATGGCATAAACTCTCCATCACACATGAACGAACTACTGAAATTAAAAATACTAAAATTAGTATGCTTAAACAAAAATTTGAACAATTTTTTATGCAACCAAATGAATCTATTAGTGATATCTATGCATGGTTTTCTTCTATCATTAACAATTTAAGTGCATTAAGCAAATATATAAGTGTAAAATATCAAGTGTCTAAAATCCTTAGATCTTTGCCGCCAAAATACAAGCCAAAAGTGACGACCATTGAAGAAGCTAATGATATCACAACATTGAGGATGCAACATCTCATTGGTAATTTAGAAACTCATGAAGTTACCCCTGAAGAAGAAGAAAGATTGGTAGCTGAACACAAAAAGGAGAAAAACATGGACATTGAATTTGAGGTAACGACTAAAGTTAGCCATGATACAAGTGAAGAAGATAGTGAAGAGAAGGATCTCATTGTAAATGGTAAGTAATATAGAAAATGTAAATGTAACAAAATTTCTAGTGTTTCTTCATCCTCTTCCACTGGGTGCTTTGAATGTGGCAAAAAGGGAAATTTAAAGAATGAATGTCCTAAAGTCAACAATGGAAGGAAATCCTCTCTCGAGAAGAAGGAAAAAGCCTACAAAGCAGCATGGGATAACTCAAGCGATGATAGTGAGAGTGGAGAATAAGATGTAGAATGCCTCATGACGTATAATGTCTCATTGCTACAACCAATGAAGAAGAAAATGAGGTAAGTCTTCTTCATTTTCTAAACAAGAGTTAGTTGCTAGCATTGAAGAATTACATTGTGACGTCCCCGGATTTTGGCTTCTCCAAACCTTATTGAGAATGAGAGGTCATAATCCAAAAACATCATCCAATCATATGAGAGAGCGATGCGGAAGCGACATACACATACATTAACATACACATATAACATACACCATGCAACAATCTCAACATTCAACATGTATATTATAAAATGAATTAAATTTACAACTTAAATTTATATAATTTGAAGAAAATTTTACAAGTCTATGAACATGTATGTTAATAGGATCTTAACACAATAGGTACCACCTGGACAACTGCTCACTTCCTATCTTTTATCCAACGCTAGCTCTGAACTTAAAACATACATGAAACAACGAATCAACACACAAGGTGTCGATTACATGGGCAGAAAGATACATATATTTATGGTTTATATAATTTTGAAAAGATTTACAGAAAGAATGAAAATCATATAAAACATTTCTTCATTAAGTGAAATACGCCAATTTAAATCATTTTTCTAGATGAATTGCATTACTAAGGTGGACTAGTACCATAACATATATATTGGGCCCATCTGTTGGTATGTATTCCCATAGAGAAAGTCATATGATGATTGTAATGGGATACTTTGTAAATGATTTGAATAATAATAAAGGCAATTTCCAATCTATATGTTTAAACTGTTTCTGAGATGATGGTGTAACATGATAGATGTCTAAAGAATGGTTTTACTCAATGACGTATGCTTTTAGGTTCATGACCTAAACGATGAGGTCATACGGATGTTAAGAGTATACATTCTTGTTTGGTCCCTAGTCGGTTGTTATTGTGGAAATAACCATAGACATCAATAACACTAAAGACTAGATTATGTGTTGGTTGATGACAGAATCTCATTAGTCATGATATAGTGATATCAAGCCAAGCACATAGGTATACTTGTTAGAGAACAAGGTACCGGACAGACCCACCGTGAGAGTGACACATGGAACCATGACTTGGTAGTCACAATCAGCTCTCACAGTGATGGTGGTGAGTGTGATTCTTTGACCTGAAATCACTACACTCAACACCTGTCATTGCGTACACTTTGACATCATCAAACGCAGTCCTGAAACATGGGTTGTTATAAAGGTGATGATTGGGTGGCTTTGACACATGGGGATTTTGAGGGGTGAGTGATAGATATGGGATTTGTCCCTCCTGAGGGAGTTTGATATCCTTGGCCACTTGATGAGTAGGATTGAGAAAGGCATGTGCATGCACATGTGAATCAATATGTGGTGTTGATGTCATACACATCTCACTCGGTCTGCTCTGAGATCAAGGAAATGAATGAATGTTGATAGGATGACTGTTCCATGCCTTGAGTTCATTCAAGATATCAGTGACAAAGGAATTATACATTCACTGTAACACCATTCACGGATTGTAGGATTGAAAGTTGTTCTACAACTTTCTATTTCACTTGGGTAGCACTGATGTGTGACTAGGCACTGCTCTTTGCTTGTGAAGTCATAAGTGTTATGGACTTTCACTGCCAACGTGAAATGGACTTGTCGGGTCACACACATAGGATTTAACCTGGAAGAGGAGTTTTGTCCACAAGCAATGTTTAGATTGATTACTAAAGGAGTTTAGTAGTTCAATTAAACACTCAATCAATTGATAGCTCAATATCATAATGTTCAAGGTGTTGGATGCATTGATTGGAGTATCAGATTGATTGAAATTGCAATTGACTGATTCTGCACAATCTGCACTCCCAACTGATCGGCTCATGTGATGAACCGATCGGCTGAGCTTGGTGAACCGGTCGGCTCAAGGGTTGAGCCGATCGGCTCAAGGACAGGGTGAACGATTGCTTCAAGTGTTGTAACGATCGGTTCAACTATTGCAACCAGGCTAGTTGGGAAAGTAAGATTGGCGAGAATTTTCCTTGCGTTTCACTTGCCCAATTTGATTGGAACAAGGATTGGTATTCGATACCAATTAGAAACAAAAGAAGGAAAGTCAATCGGGAACTGGTCAGGACCACGAACCGACCAGTTCAGAAAGTGAACCGACTGGCTCATGGGTCCCAACTGATCGGTTGAGTGTCAACCGACCGGCTCAGATCCCCAACCGACCATTTCTGAAATGAAACGATCGGTTCAGGTTGCGAGTTGGCTGCTTTTTTGGTAAATCTCGAACCCTTCTACTGCTGCTTTTAGTCCCATATTGTCGGGGATAGAGAACCCTATCCCATGACCCGCCTATATATAGGGGTATTGGGGGCTTCTCATAGTACAACTCAGTGCAAGCCGGTTGCTCTGCAAAGTTGTCGTTTTCTCTGGTTTTGGTAACCGAGAGAGAGCCTGAGCAAGTGCTTCCCGCAAAGGGAGGTGCAGCACGGGAAAGACAATTACAGTTGCAACTGGTAGCAGGAGAGTGAGTTGGCGACTAGTACACCAATAGGAGGGTGCGACTCCTTTCACTTCCTTGTGGGACATGGAGTGTGGAGTTCCAGGTGGTCCGTGTGGACTACTTCAGAGGCGGGAGGTCACTGCCGCTTAGGAGGACAACTGTCATCCGACAGTCCGGTAGGAGGAGGAGTCGTCAGTCCCGGTGCAACCAGGAGCTGTACAGACACCATCCAAGACCAGAGGTGAAGACCGCACAAGGTACGAGGTACTGTCGCCAAGAAAGCCTTGGGACAAGGTATGCATTCACAAACCATCTTTCCTATTCTATAGACGTTGACGCGATTCCTTTTGTTTTGGGTTTTGGGGAGAAAATTTTTGTTTATGCTGCTTCTCTGCCTCCTCTAAAACCCAACAGTGGTATCAAAGCCACATCAACTGTTCTATATTTTAGGATTATCGATATGATTGATTTTGGTTTGTCGTCTTTATTTATTGCAAATGATGTGAATAATATCGGCTTTATGCATGTCCAATCCACAAATCCCAAATATACATATATGATATGTAATATTAATGCACTCGATACGCGTCGCCCTTAAACGAGTTTTGTGGTGGATGTGTAGCATGGTTATGGCCTATAAACCCCTATATCTGTGTATGGTTGTATGTGGTTGCTTGCATCTCGGTCTGCACACCGATTCCCCTTCTCTTATTCCTGATGTAACTCGAAATAATTTGAGAATTCTTTTCCTACCTTTGCTCCCCCTGAATGTAACTCGAGATTTCACAATTCAATTGTAAATAGGATAGATTTTATTTCATTTTATGTCAAAGAAAACGGACGACCTGACGACGCTTGAGACGATCGGTTCAAGGCGTGAACCGATCGGTTGGTGATCCAGACGGCCGGTTCGAGGAGCGAGACGAGCGGGTGGCGACCTGATGAGATGCACGATGTCCAGTGAATCGATCGGCTGGAGGCGCCAGTCGATCAGCTGGTGGCACCCGAACAACCAACCTGATGGCGAGCCGATCAATCATGGAGATGAGCTGATCAAACCCAGAAAGGCAGGCACAGATTTCATCTTGTACAGGTTGCATGTGATGTAGACCTAGATGACTGTGATTCCTCTTGGCTCAAGGAATCACAATAGGATGGCCATAATCATTTCTTTTTATCATTTTGCATGTTTTCTGTGGGATATAGCATGTATATGATACATACTATATAATGTGGTGATTGGATATGTATGTGTATATAAAAACCAAATCCCTCGTTAAATATTAAGTTTTAGATGCCTTCCAAATGCGACACACGTGAAAAGCTTGATCGACCAAGTGTGGGCACGCCTTAGCATGGTGCATCATCTATCTCGTGGAAGCGTGAAGGATGAATGTGTGGGTCTGCCCTAGCAGGGTGCATATTCATCGTGTTGGCTTTGGGTCAGACTTAACAAGGTGACCTAGATAGGATCTAGCACCTTGAGGCATTGAGATGATCATGGCAAGGAGTTGCACATGACATCTTTCAAGAGTTTCATATGATGCAATTGCCAAGAGTTGCCTACCTGGGAGATCTGAGTTATGGGTGACAGTCCTAGCTATTCCATGGATCAGAGGATTTCAGGATCTTGACCCACTAGAAGATTGTACGCTGCAATCTTCCGAATTGATGGTGAGGGCTATCAATTTGAGTCAAAATAGTGGGAGCGGTAATTAATTAAAGGCCTAATTAACTATCGTCAAATTTATTCAAATCAAATCAAAAGGAGTTTTGACAAATGAAAATTTTCTCTTGTAAAATGGCAAAAGAATCATCTTTTAAAATGGGTAAATTAATTGAGAATAAATTCCATAACTGGCTGAGGACTATGAGAAGTGTTCTGCACAATCCAAATATACCAGGAGCCTTAGAATCCACTCTATGTACGCTTAATGTGTTAGTAAAGAAGAAAGAAGGTAAGGGAGAGAAGGGTTCTCTCGCCAAACCAATTTCTTCTACATGGAGAGGATGGAAGGAACAATGGAAGAAGAAGTCAGAGATAGAGATCTCTACTTTTGGTGTATACATGATAGAGATTAACTTTACAACTTCTTTTTCATGGGTACTTGATACCGGATGCGGATCTCACATTTGTTCAAATGTGAAGGATCCTAAGAGAAGTAGGCCTTTGGGGAAAGGCGAGGTTGAACTACGTGTTGCCAATGGGGCAAGAGTTGCCGCCAGTGCCGTAGGAACCTATGAGTTAACTCTACCAAGTGGGATAATAATAGAGTTGAAGAACTGCTATTATGTACCTGCCATAAATAAGAATATCATTTTCGTCTCTTGTTTGGACAAAGATGGATTTGAATTTCTTATTAAGAATGGAAAATGTTCCATTTCTAAAGATGAGATCTTTTATGGCAGTGCCCCTATGTCTTATGGTCTATACTTAATAGACTTGGAGACAAGTGTATATAACGTAAACACCAAAAGGCAAAAACTCAATGACTCAAACAAAACATATCTCTGGCATTGTCGTCTAGGGCACATAAATGAGAAGCGCAGTTCTAGACTCCATAAAGATGGTTATCTAGAATCTTTTGATTATGAATCAATAGAGACATGTGAATCTTGTTTGTTGGGCAAGATGACCAAGACTCCGTTTTTAGGTAAAGGTGAGAGAGCTAGTGATCTATTAGGACTCATACATACTGATGTATGTGAACCTTTTAGATCTAATGCCAGAAATGGGTGTCAGTACTTCATTACCTTCACTGATGATTTCAGTAGGTATGGCTATGTGTACCTGATGAAGCATAAGTCAGAAGCCCTTGAATAGTTCAAGGACTTTATGAATGAAGTACAGAACCAACGTGGTAAAAGTATTAAGGCACTTCGATCCGATCGAGGTGGAGAATACTTAAGCCAGGAGTTTGAGGACCTTCTACGAGCCCGTGGTATTGTATCACAATGGACTCCGCCTGGAACACCACATCATAATGGTGTGTCTGAAAGAAGGAATCGCACATTGTTGGATATGGTGCGATCAATGATGAGTTTTGTTGATCTTCCGATTTCTTTCTGGGGTCATGCTCTTGAAACCGCCGCTTTTACACTTAACCGTGTACCATCGAAATCGGTTCAAAAGACACCATATGAGATATGGTACGGGAAGCGTCCCGATTTGTCTTTTCTGAAGATTTGGGGTTGTGAGGCTTACGTCAAGAAAATGTTTCCTGATAAGATTGGACCCAAATCCGATAAATGTTATTTTGTTGGATACCCTAAGGAAATGAGGGGATATTGTTTATACCACCTACTGACAACAAAGTGTTTGTTGCCAGGACAGCTGTGTTCCTAGAGAAGGAATTTATTTCCAAAGGAAGCAGTGGGAGGAATATAGAGCTTGAAGAGGTTCAAGCCCTACAAGAAAACATTGAACCGGTAGATGTACCAGAGGAAAATGTAGATTCACAAGGTGTTGTGGAATCTCAGTCTCCTTAGGTAACACAAGGATCTCGTAGATCTAGTAGGACCCGCCTTGAACCTGAGAGGTTTGGATACCTTATGACTTAGGAAGGTGGTGAGTTGATCATAGATGATGATCCAACTACCTACGTAGAGGCTATGGAGGGACCAAATTCTGAGAAATGGCTTGAGGCCATGAGATCTAAGATGGAATCCATGTACTCCAACAAAGTATGGACTTTGGTGGAACCACCCGAAGGGGTAAAACCCATAGGGTGCAAGTGGGTCTTCAAGAAGAAGACCGACATGGATGGCAATGTGCAAACTTATAAATGAAGATTGGTTGCGAAGGGATTTCGACAAGTTCAAGGTGTTGACTATGACGAAACCTTTTCTCTAGTTGCCATGATTAAGTCCATCAGGATCATGCTTGCTATTGCAGCTTATTATGACTATGAGATTTGGCAGATGGATGTTAAAACCGCATTCCTTAACGGGAATATAAATGAGGATGTGTACATGACACAACCCGAAGGTTTTGTAGATCCAAAGAATGCCATTAAAGTCTATAAGCTGCAAAGGTCAATCTATGGATTGAAGCAAGCATCTCGGAGTTGGAATCTTCGATTTGATGAGGAAGTCAAAGTGTTTGTCTTTATTCAAAATGAAGATGAACCTTGTGTGTATAAGAAGGTTAGTGGGAGCTCGACCACATTCCTCATATTGTATGTGGATGACATACTTTTGATGGGGAATGATGTCTTAGCCTAAGAGAAGGTAAAGACTTGGCTTGGGAATACTTTCTCAATGAAGGACTTAGGAGAAGCATCCTACATTCTAGGAATTAAGATCTATAGAGATAGATCTAGAAGGCTTCTCAGACTAAGTTAGAGCACATACATTGATAAAGTGCTGAAGTGGTTCAGCATGGAGAACTCAAAGAGAGGCAACATCCCCATGCTACATGGAGTTACCGTCTCTAGAGCTCAATGTCCCCAATCTTGTGAAGAGAGGGAGCGTATGAGTGGGATCCCATATGCATCAGCCATCGGATCCATCATGTACGCTATGTTGTGCACACGCCCAAATGTCTCGTATGCTCTCCGCATGACGAGCAGGTACCAGTCAGATCATGAGGATGCTCACTGGACAGTTGTAAAGAACATCCTCAAATACTTGCGAAGGACTAAGGATCAGTTTCTTGTGTACGGAGGAGAGGAAGAGCTGGTTGTAAAGGGTTACACCGATGCAAGCTTCCAAACCGATAAAGATGATTACAGATCGCAGTCAGGATTTGTGTTTTGCCTTAATAATGGAGCTGTGAGCTGGAAGAGTTCCAAGCAAGAAACAGTTGCTGATTCTACTACAGAGGCCAAGTATATTGCTGCTTCACATGCAGCAAAGGAGGCTGTGTGGATCAGGAAGTTCAGTTCTGAACTTGGTGTAGTTCCCAGTAGTTGTGATGCAATTGATCTTTATTGTGACAATAATGGAGCTATTGCACAAGCTAAGGAGCCCAGATCAAATCAGCGGTCCAAGCACATACTGCGACACATCCATCTCATACGAGAGATCATATAGTGAGGAGATGTGAAGATTTGCAAAGTACCAACTGAAGACAACATAGCTGATCCACTGACTAAGGCCCTATCTCAGTAGAAGCATGATGGTCATGCTAGGTCACAAGGATTAAGGTTCCTTGGTGACTGGCTCTAAGTGCACGTGGGAGTCTGTTGGTATGTATAACCATAGAGCAAGTCATATGATGATTGTAATGGGATACTTTGTAAATGATTTGAATAATAATAAAGGCAATTTCCGATCTATATGTTTAAACTGTTTCTGAGATGATGGTGTAACATGATAGATGTCTAAAGAATGGTTTTACTCAATGACGTATGCTTTTAGGTTCATGACCTAAACGATGAGGTCATACGGATGTTAAGAGTATAAATTCTTGTTTGGTCCCTAGTCGGTTGTTATTGTGGAAATAACCATAGACATCAATAACACTAAAGACTAGATTGTGTGTTGGTTGATGATAGAATCTCATTAGTCAGGATATAGTGTTCTCAAACCAAGCACATAGGTACTTGTTAGAGAACAAAGTACCGGACAGACCCACCGTGGGAGTGACACATGGAACCATGACTTGGTAGTCACAGTTAGCTCTCACAGTGATGGTGGTGAGTGTGATTCTTTGACCTGAAATCACTACACTCAACACATGTCGTTGGGTACACTTTGACATCATCAAACGCAGTCCTGAAACATGGGTTGTTATAAAGGTGATGATTGGGTGGCTTTGACACATGGGGCTTTTGAGGGGTGAGTGATAGATATGGGATTTGTCCCTCCTGAGGGAGTTTGATATCCTTGGCCACTTGATGAGTAGGATTGAGAAAGGCATGTGCATGCACGTGTGAATACATATGTGATATTGATGTCATACACATCTCACTCGGTCTGCTTTGAGATCAAGGAAATGAATGAACGTTGACAGGATGACTGTTCCATGCCTCGAGTTCATTCAGGATATCAGTGACAAAGGAATTATACATTCACTGTAACACCATTCACGGATTGTAGGATTGAAAATTGTTCTCCAACTTTCTATTTCACTTGGGTAGCACTGATGTGTGACTAGGCACCTCTCTTTGCTTGTGAAGTCATAAGTGTTATGGACTTTCACTGCCAACGTGAAATGGACCTGCAGGGTCACACACATAGGATTTAACCTGGAAGAGGAGTTTTATCCACAAATAATGTTTAGATTGATTACTAAAGGAGTTTAGTAGTTCAATTAAACACTCAATCAATTGTAGCTCAATATCATAATGTTCAAGGTGTTGGATGCATTGATTGGAGTATCGGATTAATTGAAATCGCAATTGACTGATTCTGCACAATCTTCACTCCCAACCGATCAGCTCATGTTATGAACCGATCGGCTGAGGTTGGTGAACCGGTCGGCTCAAGGGTTGAGCTGATCGGCTCAAGGACAGGGTGAACAATTTCTTTAAGTGTTGAAACGATTAGTTCAACTATTGCAATCGGGCAAGTTGGGAAAGTAAGATTGGTGAGAATTTTCCTTGCATTTCACTTGCCCAATTTGATTGGAACAAGGATTGGTATGTGATACCAATTAGAAACAAAAGAAGGAAAGTCAATCGGGAACTGGTCAGGACCACGAACTGACCAGTTCAGAAAGTGAACCGACTGGCGCATGGGTCCCAACTGATCGGTTGAGTGTCAACTGACCGGCTCAGATTCCCAACCGACCATTTCAGAAATGAAACAATCGGTTCAGGTTGCGAGTTGGTTGCTTTTGTGGAAAATCTCAAACCCTTCTACTCCTGCTTTTAGTCCCATATTTCTGGGGACAGAGAACCCTGTCCCATGACCCGCCTATTTATATAGGGGTATTGGGGGCTTCTCAGAATACAACTCAGTGCAATCCGGTTGCTCTGCAAAGTTGTCGTTCTCTCTGGTTTTGGTAATCGAGAGAGAGCCCGAGCAAGTGCTTCCCGCAAAGGGAGGTGCAGCAAGGGAAAGACAACTGCAATTGCAAATGGTAGCAGGAGAGTGAGTTGGCGACTAGTATGTCAACAGGAGGGTGCGACTCCTTCCACTTCCTTGTGGGACAAGGAGCGTGGAGTTCCAGGTGGTCCGTGTGGACTACTTCAGAGGCGGGAGGTCACTTCCGCTTAGGAGGACAACTGTCATCCGACAGTCCGGTAGGAGGAGGAGGAGTCAGTCTCGGTGCGACCAAGAGCTGCACAAACACCGTCCAATATCGGAGGTGAAGACCGCGCAAGGCACGAGGTACTGTCGCCGAGCAAGCCTCGGGACAAGGTATGCATTCACAAACCATCTTTCCTATTCTATAGACGTTGACGTGATTCCTTTTGTTCTGGGTTTTGGGGAGAAATTTTTTGTTTCCGCTGCTTCTCTGCCTCCTCTAAAACCCAACACCATCCCTGTGTACCGATTACTCTAGGGAAACTCCCCGTACACCGTGTTCTCTAGGGAGGTGTACTAGTCAACATTTATCCATTCCCTCATAAGGTGGATAATGAACACTTCAAATAACTACAAAACATCTACTCATCATTTATGTTTTCAAGTGATAAAACATCGAGTACTATATAGCAATACTACATCCAATATTTGCAAATAGAAGAGAGCATACATACATATCATGATTGCAATCATGAAAACCATAGTCATATACTTCAATAAAACCCACATACCAGAGTTTAGAGATTCCTATATATATTCTGGATCATCTAAATATATGGTCATCACCTAATTAATAGCAATTAATCATCATTAATAAATGTTCATCATATTCTAGGTATTTTAGGTCCAAATTAGGGTTTGGAAAAATCTAGTTTCCATCTAATATTACGATGGTATTTGATATTTTTCTACTGATCATGCGATCATTTTAGAGTATGGTCCACATTTCGTATTTTTCTGATGATTGTGCTATTTTCTATAATTAATATAAGATTAAAAGCATATAAAAATGCATAAATTGGAAAATACCTAGTATATTGACATAATTCTCATGTCATATATCACATTTGGTTTCCAAGTGGTATTAGGGTTCAAGAGTATTTTTATCATATTTTATATCCATCATTTTCTAATTATACAAATTAAATGAACCCTAAAAGAAGCATTTCTCCCTAAATTGAATATCATTAGTAGTTGTGCTTCAAAATCTATAACTAAGGATTTAGTAATGTAGGGGATCATTTTCTGAGTCTAGAGGTATTTTTGGGGGATTTATAGGCTAAGGGAGCTATTTATAACCAATTGTGCAAGATTAAGTCTATTTCTGATAATTAAGTATCATTTACCTTATGTTATGGACCCACCACTTGAGGTGGTGCTCAAGGATTGGCCATCCTATTCTGAAGGAGGACGCACCTAGATATTCCTTTGGTTCACGTTGGCCCAAAATGAACCATATGGACTGTGAGCTCTGATCCCGATCTATTATCCTTGGCTCAACTCATTCTCACTCACGCGAGAGTTCCCAGGGTCGATTGCTCTTGTGCGAGCATCGCCCTGAGAGGGGACTTCGACGAGCGATTGGTAGGTAGATGCTCCTCTCTGACATGAAACAATGAGTCCAACACCTTCACAGAGGAACCCAAATCCACGATGGTCACTCATGAAGGTGGTGAGTCGCAAGAAACGCCATGTCGATCTCCACATTGGATCCAAGTCAGAGAAGGCTCTATGGGATTGGGGTTTCACTCACTGTGACCTCCCTGTCTTCACAAATTGGCTCTGAAGCTTCTCCATGAGCTCCTAATCTCAAAGTTCATCCCTAAGAGAGGTGAAAGTCCAAGGAAATCTGATCACAAAGTTGTCCTCCGTGGCTGGGAATTCAAGCTTCGAAAGCTCAGGGCAAGGCTCTGTACATGGAGGCAATCGCCCGGTTGATGTCGCCTCATCATTCTCTACCTCGATGGAGCTCCCTATAGCCCAAATTTTGATCTTTGGATCCCAAACCCCTTGGTCATGTACTTGGCTTCTGTGATCACAACGATGGAGAGGGAGTAGAGAAAAAATGGGTCAATCTCTCTCCATTTTGTACGAAACAGAGTCCCAAAATGGTCTCTTAGAAGCTCTGTTTCTTGTGGATCTAGAAGCTTGGCTGGGTTTGTGTTTACCTCGCAGATCTATTGCTCATCGATGATGATATATTTGGTATTTTTTCACCCCTTTTCTTTGCGGGAATCGGAGGTGGGAAACAAAGTCTCCATCACCAAATCACAGCAAACATCCTGGATGAGGCCACATCTCCCGCCCATGGTCTCAACTACATGGGCTCACAATTGAGTGGGCTACGTGACATCTAATTTTTCACACCTAGGTACTAAATATCCAAAATTACCATAGTTTGATTATATTTATATCAAGAATTTAAACCTCCATATCTCCCAAATGGGTAGTGGAAAAGATATAAAATTTTAGACATTAGTTCCTCATAATGTAGTCTAGCTTCCAGACGAATTTCATACTAAAAATCCATTATTTTATCTATAAAATAATCTCTCCAAAAAGCATCATAGATAAGGTGTTGTAAGGTCTTATATAATTACCATTCTCTCTCCAACAATAACCACACAACTTCAAAAATACTTATATGTTCATAATACAACCATTCATAGTCATGTATATCATTAAAGGATGTTGAGACACATGAATACTTAGTTTGATTAACAAAAGTCATTCATCACTCAATTAGGTATCACAATCCTCTTTTGTATCTCAATACACCTAATTTAGTGAAAGAATCCATAATTGGTATACCAATTCCTCAATTTGGTATTTTTCATCTGCATATCATGTCCAATCCTCCAATACTATGTCAGTTATCAAAAACCCTAAAGTTTGGGTCATCACATTCACCCCACCTTAAATGGAATTTCTTCCTCGAAATTCAACTATTACCATGCTTAACGTGATATAAAAGTGTCCAACTTCACAAAGGTCACCACTTCAAGGTACCCATATTCTAATATTTCTATATGTATCCCAAGTCAACGACTTAGGTTCTAGAGAATCTATGGTGAAACCACCCCACCTTGTATAGGTTGAAGCATAACATTTTTTAAGGAATTTAAGAGTCATTTCATGACTTAGTCATATCATGACATTCCATGATTATAGGATTTACATCCGTTATTACCCTAACAGTTAGAGATTTGTTTACATACACAGAGTTGAGATGGTATTGCTAAGGGTTTCATGTTTGCACCCTACTCATCGATGTAAGGTGATATCAAGATTTCATATCATCAATTATCAGGGTTATCACATTTATTAACATCATTATTATGGTTCATTTTAGATATAGTACCATAATTTCATCATAAGAGGGGATAGATCATCGTGTTTGCATATTAGTGCTCCACCCTATTATGTGAGAAATATCATTATTCTACAAACATAGGTTCTTAAGATTTGAGGTTAGGAACTTTATTTTGTGATCACTTACTCAATGATCCAAATATATCTCTATTTCAAGCTCAAAATTTCAAATTTATATCTTTTATGAAATGAAGGGAAAGAGGATATACTAAGTCAATATTATCATGATTTAACTTGGATATTACATGTATGATATGGGAAGGAAATATAGAATAGGCCAAGCTTATCTAAGTAATACTTCATACATAATCATCCAAATAGCTCATGAGGTTTCTAGCATCATATATAGAGAAAGAGAAGTGAAAGGAACAACATTTATGAGTATCTTATGCATGAAGCATTTTACTCTTAGAACCAGAGTTCATATATCACCTCACTTGCAGCTAATGATGATATTCACAAACATATGTCACTCAAGCTAAGACCTAATTCAATAAAAATGTTTGACTTTCTCATTATGAGTCGCCTACCCATCATTCTTTTAACCTAACTCATGCAAAAGGACTCAACGCATCTACTCAGGAGTAACTCAGCTTAGGACACATCATTTCACATTATGTCATATTTTTCATATACTGTAGGGTAGGTCCTATGACCCTCTCCTTGTGGGTCTCACTCTCTCTGGAGTTCACCACATATCTAGTCCTAACACTAGAAGTCCTCCTTTGTAAAAGAGCTTGAGGCTCATGCATATTCAACATTATCTGAACTTAGCTCATCTTAAGTAAGAAAAGAGTATGTACTTTCATCACCTAGACTTGTCTTAGATTATCCAAAACTAGACTTAGAACTCATATATAAGTTAGATCTTTATAGATAACTTATACCTCAGAGATCGAATTTATATAAGATCATCCTTGCTTATATCATCTATTATTCTATTGTCTATCTTTCTATCTCATATCCTTATAAGGCTCTAGACATCTATTCTAGATATACTCTCTCTTCCAGACTGATGTCACCCCATTTCACATAGGCTGCATGAACACTAACTACTCTCCAATGTGAGGGATACATTTTTATATTTACACATATATAATAAAATATTATATAGTTTTTCTCCAAGAAGGCAGACGTCAGAGAAAACTGTCATGGTTCAAGCCGATTGGAAAAACAAAACCAAATCAGAAAAATGAGTGTCCCACACACAGTAGATAGCTAGGTGTCATGCAACCTAGTGAAATGGTGAGAACAAGGTGTATACCAGTGCAAAAACCTTATACATACGAGCTCTATATGGATAGGGTTTCACACACTTGTTTAAACCTAGTTCCCAAATATCTAGGTTCTAACTTATAGGCTAAGTCAAACCTTATTCCTATAGAACAATTTGCTAAGTTTCTAGGCTTTAAAGTGAATGGTGAAATTTAATCTTGTGTTTCATGGTGAGCAATTGTCACGTGTAGCTATTGTTCATGCTCTGATACCAACTGTGATGTCCCCAGATTTTGGCTTCTCCAAACCCTATTGGGAATGAGAGGTCAGAATTCAAAAACATCATCCAATCATATTAGAGAGCAATGTGGAAGTGACATACACATACATGAACATACACATATAACATACACCATGCAACAATCTCAACATTCAACATGTATATTACAAAATGAATTAAATTTACAAATTAAATTTATATAATTTGAAGAAAATTTTACAAGTCTACGAACATGTATGTTAACAGGATCTTAACACAATAGGTACCACCTGGTCAACTACTCACTTCCCATCTTTTATCCCACGCTAGCTCTGAACCTAAAACATATGTGAAACAACGAATCAACACACAAGGTGTCGAGTACCTACGCAAAAAGATACATATATTTATGGTTTCCATAATTTTGAAAATATTTACAGAAAGAAATAAAATCATAGAAAATATTTCTTCATTAAGAAATATATGCCAATTTAAATCATTTCTAGATGAATCGCATTACTAAGGTGGACTAGTACCAAAACATATATATTGGGCCTATCCTCATGTATCGAGTACTCTAGGGAAACTCCCCGTACACTGTGTGCTCTAGGGAGGTGTACTAGTCAACATTTATCCATTCCCTCATAAGGGGGATAATGAACACCTTAAATAACTACAAAACATTTACTCATCATTTATGTTTTCAAGTGATAAAACATCGAGTACTATATAGCAATACTTCATCCAATATTTGAAAATAGAAAAGAGCATACATACATATCATGATTGCAAGAAAGAAAACCATAGTCATATACTTAAATAAAACCCACATACCTGAGTTTAGAGATTCCTATATATATTCTGGATCATCTACATCTCTGGTCATCACCTAATTAATAGTAATTAATCATCATAATAAATATTCATCATATTCTAGGTATTTTAGGTCCAAATTAGGGTTTGGCCAAATCTAGGTTCCATCTTATCTTAGGATGGTATTTGATATTTTTCTATTGATCATGTGATCATTTTAGAGGTCTGGTCCATATTTCGTATTTTTCTGATGATTGTGATATTTTCTATAATTAATATAAGATTAAAAGCATCTAAAATGCATAAATTGGAAAAGACCTAGTATTTTGACATAATTCTCATATCAGAGTTCACATTTGGTTTCCAAGTGTTATTAGGGTTCAAGAGTATTTTTCTCGTATTTTATATCCATCATTTTCTAATTATACAAATTGAATGAACCCTAAAAGAAGTGTTTCACCCTAAATTGAATATCATCAGTAGGTGTGCTTCAAAATCTAGAACTAAGGGTTTAGTAATATAGGGGATCATTTTCTAAGTCTAGAGGTATTTTTGGGGGATTTATAGGCCAAGGGAGCTATTTATAACCAATTCTGCAAGATTAAGTCTAATTCTGAGAATTAAGTATCATTCACCTTATGTGATGGACCCACCACTTGAGGTGACGGTCAAGTATTGGCCAACTTGTTCTGAAGGAGGACGCACCCAACTCTTCCTTCAGTTCATGCTGGACCAAAATGAATCAGATGGCCTACGAGCTCTGATCCCAGTCTATTATCCTCGACTCAACTCATTCTCACTCATGCGAGAGTTCCCAAGGATGATTACTCGTGTGTGAGCGCTATCGTGAGAGGGGACTCCGACAAGTAATTGATAGGCAGATGCTCCTCTCCAACATGAAACAATGAGTCCAAAACCTTCACAGAGGAACCCAAATCGATGACGGTCACTCATGAAGGTGGTGAGTCACCCGAAACGCAATGTCGGTCTCCACATTGGATCCAAGGCAGAGAAGGCTCTGTGGGATCGATGTTTCGCTCACTGTGACCTCCCTGTCTTCACAAACTAGCTCTGAAGCTTCTCCATGAGCTCCTAATCTCAAAGGTCACCACTAAGAGAGTTGAAAGCCCTAGGAAGTCTAGTCACAAAGCCATCCTCCGTGGTTGGGAATTCGAGCTTTGGAATCTCAGGGTAAGGCTCTGCATAAGGAGACACTCGCCTATGATCATTCTCTACCTCGATGGTGCTCCCTATAGCCCAAATTTCTAACTTTGGATCCCTAACCCCTCGGTCATGTACTTGGCTACTGTGGTCACATCGATGGAGAGGGAGTAGAGAAATAATGGGTCAATCTCTCTCCATTCTATATGAAACAGAGTCCCAAAATGGTCATTTAGAAGCTCCATTTCTTGCAGATCTAGAATCTTGGTTGGGTTTGTGTTTACCTCACAGATTTGTTTCTCATCGATGACAAGAGATTTGGTATTCTGTCACCCCTTTTCTCCATGGGAATTGGAGGCGGGAGACAAAGTATCCACCACCAGATCATAGCAAACGGCCTGGATGAGGCCACGTCTCCCGCCCATGGTCTCAAATACATCGGCTCACGGTTGAGTGGGCTGTGTGACATCTAATGTGTCACACCTAGGTACTAAATATCCAAAATTACCATAGTTTCATTATATTTATATCAAGAATTTAAACCTCCATATCTCCCAAACGGGTAGTAGAAAAGATATAAAATTTTAGATATTATTTCCTCATAATGTAGTCTAGCTTCCAGACGAATTTCATACTAAAAATCCATTATTTGATCTATCAAATAATCTCTCCAAAAAGAATCATAGCTAAGGTGTTGTAAGGTCTTATATAATTACCATTCTCTCTCCAACAATAACCACACAACTTAAAAAAATACTTATATGTTCATAATACAACCATTCATAGTCATGTATATCATTAAAGGATGTTGAGACACATGAATACTCAGTTTGATTAACAAAATCCATTCATTTTTCAATTAGGTATCATAGTCTGCTTTTGTATCTCAATACACCTAATTTGGTGAAAGAATCCATAATTGGTTTACCAATTTCTCAATTTGGTATTTTTCATCTACATATCATGTCTGATCCTCCAATACTATGTCAGTTATAAAAAACCCTAAAGTTTCGGTCATCACACACATGATAAATATGTTGATTGTAAAAAGAAATTAAAAGGGCTTACAAAAACTAATGAAGATTTTTATGCTAAATGAAATGATCGTACTTTTGAAAATGAAAGTCTTATGTTTGAAAAAGATACTTTGAAATCATTTATCAATGATTACAATATTAAGTTGATTGCTCTAGAAATAAACAATAACTTTCTTTGCCAATAAAAGGTGGAATTTCTTGCTAAGATAAATGATCTTCAAACTCAATAACATATTCTATGTACTCATTTATATTATGATGCTATTTTCAAATAAAGAGATAGTTTTTCATCCAATCTAGACAAAGCAAAGTCAAATATTAACAAGAAAATCGATGAAATTGCAATATTACAAAAGGAAATTAGTAGCTTGAAAAATAATGGTATTCTTGAAAAAATCCTAAAGGATTCTTTTGGTCAAATTACAAGAAGAGGTTTAGGTTATGTACCCAAAGATCAAAACCTAAAAATAAGAGAACACAAGTACCCAAGAATAAAGTTATGTATGTACCTAAAAACAAATCAACTCATAACCAAAATGTTAAAAAGAGAAATGAAGTTGATTTCATCTGTTGTCACTATTGTTTACGTCTTGGACATTATTCATTTTCATGTCTTTACAAGAAAAAGGATGTTGACATAGTTTGGGTCCCAAAGCCCCAAACTTAGGAATGTTGAACATGATTAGTTGAGATTTGACCTAAAACTTTACTTGGAAACTCATAATGTCTTTTCTCAAGTAAACTAATCTTTAATGTGTATATCCTTGTATAACTTTATTGAAGTAACATATGTTCTAATTGAAAATAATGAAATTACTAAAAATAGTTAGAACCATTCTCATTTGACAAAATCTTTGACCGAGACACTCTTTGGTCGAGGAAATAATTGACCAAGAGGGGTTATGTCGTAACTCACACTTTCTAGAAAACTTATCTGGTTGACAAATATTTCAAGAGGATATCTCCATTTCAAAATTTGTTACTTATCTAACAACCATGTCACTATATTCAAACTTCATATTGTTTATTGAAAATCAAGTTATTCAAAAGCATCCAAGATTTACAAGTCTACATCTGAGAAAATTGAAGAACAAATGATGATTATATACAACAACATTGAATCATATCCTAAAAGAAGTTGATTATTGGACAATTTATATACAAGCTTAAAATAATGCATATGTTCAGTTCCTTGACCTAAAGGCAAATACTCATTGGAACTAAATTAGTATGACAAAATAAAGATAACCATATCATGAGAGAGAAAGACTTTGACACAACTTATGCATTAATGGGATAGACTTGAGGTCATAAGGACATCAAATCCTTTGAGAGGATGTAAAAATAAAAGAAGAAATTTATGTTCCTTAAGCACATGATTTGAAACAAGATTGAATATGTATACAAAAAGAAGTTGATTGGTCACTTATGTTAAAAAAATATTACAAAATGGTTCACTCTAGATAAAAATTCATTAATTGGAAATCTACAAAAATGCCTCTCGGTCTGATGGGAGTTTTGGTGAGGGGCGCCCCAGTCGAAGTCATGGTCGACCAAAAATTAGCCTGACAAAAATGCTTATTTGTAAATAAAGTCATTTACTTGCAACCAACATTGGTATATTAAATCAATAAAGTTGCTTATCATGTTATATACTCATAATAAGAGAAATTTTTAAGATAATGCAAGAAACAAGATTGCTTATAAATTGACTCACAATCTTACTCAATTGAAGGATATAATTTGAAATACCTTAGTATACTTAAGTTATGATATTAAGGGGAGCTTACAAAATTCTTGAATACAATGTATATCTTGGTCTTAATTGGATTCTCTACACTAATTAGGGCTTAACATCTCTTGTATTTGGTTAGAGATACATTTATTGATTTCACTATGAGTTAAAAGTGTCTCATATCATTTTAGGGCTTAACATCCCTTATAAATCGTTGAGAAACTACTATAAAAATATATTCAGGAGACTAAAGGATTCTCATATCATTTTAGTTCTTAACATCCCTTGTAAATTGTTGAGAATTAATCATGATTTTTTAATTGTGGCTAAATTCGACATTCTTTTTAAAGTAAACAATTAAGGGGTGGTATTTCATGTAGGGGGAGCAAAATGTTTATATGGCTATCTTTTTTAAATGACAAAGAGGGAGAAATAATATAAATAAAAATTAATGAGTATCATGCTCTCTTGGCTTAAAATTAATTGATGTTATATTACTTGAGAGATTGATACTATGTTCTATATCTCTTTAGGAATAATTAGCACACATTTTCTAAAAATAGGAATATCTTCTTCATCTAAGGTAAATCTCAAGTATGAAACTTATCTCATTTAAATCATTTTGATTATATTTAAGAAATGTTTGTCATCTTCAAAAAGGGGGAGATTGTTTGCAAAATTGGACATTAATATACCATTTGTTTTGATTATGACAAACATTTCATTGTTGTGGATCTAACGTGCTATTTAAGTATTTCAGAGTTCAAGGAAATAAGGAATTGGATAATTGGAGATCAACACAAATGGAAGTTCAATGTGGTTAAATGTTCAATATTTTCATGATTGTACTCAATGTAAAAACTTGTACAACTATATAATGTACAAGTAACTAGATATTCATGTTAATCAAGCGTTAGATCTTCCTCATCCACTCATAACCCTTAGATAGGTTTTCCCTCAGATTCAGAGTCCCCATCACCCATGATACACACACTTAGAAAGTGATTCAATAGAAACATGGACACTCTCGGTCGACAAAATTCTCGACCGAGACACACTCAATAAAATATTTTCTCGAATGAGAACCACTTCGGCTGAAGTCACAATCCCAGATCAATAACTTATACATTTCTGCCCTAAAATAGGTTTTTGGTCGACAATATCTTCAACCGAGAAAGCTTTGACCCAAAGTCCATGAATATTAGACCAAGTGGTTGGTGGTTGGTTGTTGGAAATACCCATTGCAATAATTAAGCCCCAAACCCCTCCTTGGTCGAAGAAAAGTTCTACTGAGACACATATTGGTTGACAAGTTCCCCGACCGAGATAGGTTCTGGATTGTTCCTTTCAACTTGAAACAATTAGCCATTGCAAGCCAATTAATGGATACCTAACGGCTAGTAAAGCATAAAGAACACTCTAGAAACCCTCTAGAACATCCCTAAGTACTTGAAAACCATTCCTATAAATAGGAGAGGCCTTAGGACACCTAATACACACAACTACACTTGATATTACATTCTAGTGAGCAACTAAGCAAGAGCTACACTTGTCATCTTATTTTGCTTGGCTCAATTTCATGTCCTGTAGCTACAATCTCCTAGCCACCACATATAGACTCATCCATCTTAAGTGGATAGGAGATCTAAAATCTTGATATAGGATCAAAGCGTTGTACTACATTGGTGAAGTACTTTCTTTCTTCCAATCTGATTCTTATTTATTGTATATTATTCTCCTTGACTACTCCTCGGTTGGAGGTTGTTGAAAGGAGGTTGCTTTGTGTTAGCAAAGTGAAGGCTACTCCAAATGTGTGCTTGATATTACTTTAAAAAGGCTGCTTCATGGGAGCTTGGAGCTACTTCTAGGTGAAGGCTATCTCAAGGTGGTGGATCTACTTGAAGGTGGTGATGGCTGCTCTAAGGTTTACTCGTGGTTACTTCAAGAAGTCTACTTTAAGGGGGTTGAGGCTACATCGAGGGGAAGGATACTTCAAGTGGAAGTAGATTGTATTTTATGTAACATCCTTATGATGTAATAAAATAAATCACTTTCAAAATCCCAATTAGAAACAATTGGGTAGTGGACAGACTACCTTTGATTTTAAAGGTAGGAACCACTCTACATCCAAGTGCCATCCTTGTTTCCCCCTCCTTCTTTGGTTGAGTAGTTTGATTGTTTTAAGTAACTTTAAAAAGTTCCAAAAATATATATTCAGCCCCCTCTAGATCTTCATTGCTTTGTTCCTACACTTTCCAAGAAAACACACACACACTTTTTTTTAATATTTTTGTTTAGTTTTGAGATGTGCGGGGGAATAGGGTGAAAGGAAGAAAATTAGATGAAATTTTGACAAGTAATCCATGAAAAACCATTTTGGATGAAAGATTTGACATTTTGATGAATTTTAAGTGTAGATCAACTACCATAGTACTCACCACGGCCCTGGAGACATGGAACAGTCGTGGTGGTGTTTTCACAAAAAATAAAGGAATCGAGAAAATTCAAAGAATTCGAGAATTGAAGAAAAGACCCAGCACAACGTTGTAGCTATCCACTCAGAACGGCTGTGTGGGGTGTCATAGTCATGTCGCGTAGAATGGCCATTCTGCATCCTGACTCTAGTACTTAAGTCAACATTTTGCAAAAATCCCAAATCAGTTCTATTCTCAACTCCGCGAACACCACAACCATTCTCTACAAACGGCAACCAAGAAGCACATCCCAGCCACTCTACCACTCGCAAATCACCACCAAATCACCACAATCCATCTCTAATGAATCCCCCATCATTTCCACTACCTTAATCTCTAGATTCCACCCATTTTCAAACACAAAACACCCCATTTTTCTCCAATCTTCCCCAACAGCTCAGTTCTTCGGAGAAACCCTAAAATCCCATTTTTTCACCAATTTTGATCCAAAATGAAGCAAATGGCTAAGAAGGATATGTGTAAGACCAAGGAGATCATTTCCTACGGGCCTCGGCCCAAGAATGTGTCTTCTTTGGCTCTATCGGCTCTCCTAGCACCTCCAGCACCATCGACAACCTTTGATTAACAAAGAGAATCACATAATGTGATTATGACGGTGGATCCCATGATGGAGGAGTCTTCTAGACTACACAACAGAGGTAGGTTAGCAGCCCAACCATCAATTTCGGAAACTCGTCCATCATTTCAGTAGCTCAGCTATCATTTTCAGCTGCACGGCCTTCGACATCCATGGTACCACAACCATAGCCACAACACGAGAGCATGACGACTGCTATTGATAGATGATGTAGATGAGACAATGTTGGGTTCACAACAAGAGGATGCACCTAAAGTGCATCATGGGGAAACACTTGACAAATAGAGAAAGAAAGTGAAGAAGCCAACGCACCCAGAGTGCTTAACACAATGAGTGATTGCCACTCATTACGCATGCTAGGAGACAATGGTAACTTTGGGTATCTTTGATTTTTTTCAGGATATCTTGGATCCTGTTGGGCTAGTTGAGGTGTTGACCACAGTTCAGGATACCTATGTGGAGCTTACACAATAGTTCTTTGCAACCATAGAGAAGGTCTCACAAGATTCCATCAGTGTCACTTTGGGGAATAACACCTACCTCATCACTGAATCTTTTCTTAATGGCATTTTTACTCCAACCCCATGGGAAGCAACATCACTTCATCAAGGAATCACAGATATAGAAACCAATGTGAGCTACACTACAATGTGGAAGAAACTTACTGGGCAAAGCCATTTTGTGGCGGGTAAATCAAAGACAAGTCTAATTCACAATCCCATCTTAAGATACATTCAAAAGGTCTTGACAAACACCATCTTCACCAGATATGAAAATCAAGGTAGTTGTACTAAGAAAGACCTCTTTCAGTTGGGATGAATGGTGCAGGGAAACCTTGTATATATATGGTCACTTATTATTGATCACATGTAGACAATCCCGTCCAAGAGCAAGAATCCTTTTATTATGGGAGGGATTGTAACTTCCTTTGCTTTGGCCCTGGGGCATAATGTATCATGCTACACAAAGGTAGAAGGAGGAAAGCTCATTGACATGCACTACTTGACTCGCTCATCTATGATTTCAGTGGTTGATCAGAACATTTCTACCAAGTCAATCCTCCTTATGTAGGAGTTTCACTAGAGCTCCCCTACCATGCAATACCTCTCCTAGAGGGATGTGGTCCATCTCCAGATATTATGGCCATCCTGAGGAGGTAGGAAGAGGAGCACCCTAGAGATACATGGCAGAAACATCCCAAAGATCTACCTAAAGGGCTTCAAGGGTCACAGGTAGATACCGAGAGGAGGAGGAAAACTGAGCAGTAAGAGATGCATAAGGTGAGGAGATGTGAGGCAGAGACATCACAATAGCCATAGCAGCCCAAAATGAATGCATACAACATGTCCACCATACATGCACAACTGGAGGGCATCCAGAGTGCACAAGACTGCATTCAGAGCACCCACGAGAGCATTTTGAGGACACAAGAGGGTTTCAAACTCAGCAAGGATGGTATGTGTCTAGACCATCAACATTTGCACTATTAAGTCAACCATTTGTATCAGTTCTAACACGCCCAGTCCCAGAGGAACCCCCAGTGGGGGGAGATTGGTGGAGTTCACTATCACCATTTCAGGACAACTACCCACCTCGACAGTCAGACTATTGGGGTTCATATTACCAGCATCCTCCACCACAGGTAGGAGCACAACCACCACAGTGAGAATCTACCCTATCATTCCTAGACTTTAGTGTCATGCTAAGGACAACATGATTCAAAAGTTTTGTGTGGTAGGGCGGTATTCCCTTATATCATTTTCACTCTCATTTTGCATTTCACCTGCCATTTAATTTGTTTTGTTTACTTTTGTTTGTTTTAGTTGAGAATTTACCTACTTTGCATACTTGTATACCATGTATTTACTTCCTTGCAATTTTTGCGTAATTTTCAAAAAAATTGCTCTTTTTGTCATGCATTGCATATCATGTAGATTTTTGGTAATTTTTACATGTTTTAGCAAGGATTTGCTTATTTCATGCTTTATGTTTAATAATATAGGCTTAGATGTGACCAAAGGCAACTCAGCACCGTTTTGACCAATTTTTCCCAAATTTGAGATTTCTCGCCTAAAAGTGTGTTTCGACCCAATCTCTACTCTTTGGATTAAAAATGATGACCTTTGAAAAATGCGAGTGAATTATCATTATTTATTACTAAATGGTATCAATTATTGACTTTTTTACATGCGCATCACCTTTGTTTTGTTTGTGAATGCCTTGGTTGAATTTTAACTTGAGCAAGCTATGAGCACTTCGTGCCTATGAAATCACTTGATAGAAGTATCAATTTCATATTATTCATTCATGTGGTGTGAAATTGTTGGATGAAGTGTTGGATTAATTTTCATGTAGGAGACCTTAAGTTGAGAATCACACCAATGACCCCTCTTTGACTCAACTTTTCATTCAAAATCTTCTTACCACTCCGACTCATGAAAGGCTCCCATAGTGCACATATCAGTTGTGGCCACCTCCAAATCTACATCCCCCTGCTTCACTCTCATCAGCATATGCCCTATCTACACCAAGGTCAAAAGAAAAAAAATGCAAAAAGAAAATAAAGTATACTCATGTTTAGGAGTATCTAAATAAAGAAAAGATTAGTGCTCTATGTAATAGCAATCCAAAATCTTACTGCAATCCTTTCTTCCATTTTCATACCCATTGAGCTAGGAAACATCAAACCTAGCTCATTTTGTCATTTCCGCAGCCACGTGGGTCATTTGGTGTAATTTGAAAAATAAGAATGAATGCATGAAGGTGAAACAAAAATCATAGTCATCCTTGATTAACGCCATCATGAAATGGTATACCCAGAACTATATGTGAAATGACCGATAAACAAATCATTATTGATTAAGCAGAATTAAACATTAGCAGCGGATTAACAAAAATGACTAAAAATAAAAACCTTTTGCAAAGAGGTCCATACACAGGAAAACTCTTTTATCAAGAACCAATGTATATCATCTACATCCTGGTTCATAAGCATATCACATGTACTATCTCTTCTCGAGTATTATATACAACAATTACTTTCTCAGAATTATACTTAAGAAACTCAAAATATCAAGGCATCAAGCCAAAATCTCAGATCGATACATTAAAAGAACTAACTACTAACTCTGAGGACCTGAGAGTATAGAGACGACACATAGGACTTCTATCTACTAGACACGACAGACAGTACACTCAACATGAGTTGTCACTGTTGTCCTTGTTGCTATTGATGTTCTTCCTCTGCAAGATATTCTCAGTCTCCTTCGTGCTTGTCCACCTAAAAATGTTGGATCCCACGAGGGTGAGACAATTGTAATTGCCCCAGCGAGAGATATAAATCTCCGCCAAAAACATTATTATTGCAGTTTAATGATATAAAACTAGGCATAGGATAAGCAGTTTAAAGCATTCTCATCTTTTAAAGCATTGCAACTATTTATTATAGAACAATAAATCATCTATCCTCTTAATAAGGAATAGGAAGAACATGTATATCTTTTATCTACCATATCATTTCAACATCTCAAGCGTTTCCTTATTATCCTAATATGTCACCCATGATTCATTCTTGTTTTCATCTGTTGGCCTTAGCCAATCTGCTAAACAAATATTGAATTATTCTAGACATAACAGTATACATCATCATATTCTATCTATGCATTGGACTATGCCAATCCCTTGGTTATAGGCTTCATGCCTCTGCCAGGTATTGGACTTTAACCAATCCTGATTATACCGCCAGGCATTGGACTCTACCAATCCTGATTACACATCCAGGTAGTGGAATCTAACCACTCCTGATTACAGGCTTCATGCCTCTGCCAGGTATTGGACTTTAACCAATCCTGATTACATAGCCAGGCAGTGGACTCTAACCACTCCTGATTATAAAGCCAGGCAGTGAACTCTAACCACTCCTGATTACAGGCTTCGTGCCTCTTCCAGGTATTGGACTTTAACCAATCCTTATTACATAGCCAGGTAGTGGACTCTAATCACTCGTGATTACATAGCCAGGCAGTGGAATCTAACCACTCCTGATTACAAGCTTCATGCCTCTGCCAGGTATTGGACTTTAACCCATCCTAATTACATAGCCAGACAGTGGACTCTAACTACTCCTGATTACACATCCAGGCAGTGGACTCTAACCTCTCCTGATTACAAGCTTCATGCCTCTGCCAAGTATTGGACTTTAACCAATCCTGATTACACATATCATGGTATATAAATTCCTTTAACTCATCATTGATCATCACATCCTTCTCTAGGCTCTGAACCCTGAGGTTAGCCTTCATAGATTTTCACATTCTTTATCGAATACAATTGTTCCTTTTATTAAGTTTATTAAAACGTTATCATTTCTTACAATAAATGTTTATAATCATCTTGGTACCTTTCACTATGCCACAATTGTTCTCATGGCTCATAAGGCCCATAAAATATCTTGTCACCTCTCACTAGGCAACTTCTAATCATATGGCTCACAAGGCCATTAGACATCTTGTCACCTATCACTAGGCAACATCTAATCATACGGCTCACAAGGCCATTACACATCTTGTCACCTCTCACTAGGCAACAATAACATATCACCTCATGTAATACAATAGTAACACCACTATTCCCTCAATATGGTTAGGGCTTACTATTCACGTCACATTAGGGTTTCTCATGTCCCATTACCCAATTTAGGGTTAGGGTTTCCCATCTCACATTAATTAGGATTTCATATTTATCAAATCAACCTTAATATATTGCTCCACACCTATAGGAGCATCCATTAACATCTTGAGTATTCAATTATGTTTATTACTTTTAACATTTATCATTAAATGATTATCAATACAAGGTTTGAGTTCATTTCTCATCCTTATCATGGTATGATTACATCATACTCATTAGTTTAGCTTAACCCCATCTCAAGGTATATTAGCCTATTCTTATCAAAGTATATCAAACACATTACAATTCATTGTAACAATTTACATGACATACTTCATGTTTTTCCTATCCAAGTATATTGGATTTGAAGTACATCAATGCTTATAACCTTGGGATGCTAAAAGTGATATCAATCATATCTTGATGTATCACTTTCCTCATCACTTCCAACTTACTTGAGTTATCAACTTAACTTGGATTAAGGTATTTCCCATCTTAATGTTTTCATCCACTAACCTATCACTTTTACCATGAAGTGCATAGGTCACACACAAGAATGGTTCAACTATCTTCAATGATATGGACTCATTTCAGGTTAATTAATTGCTTACTATAAAGTTTCCTATGATCAACCATTTGAGATGTTTCATCTTTATAAGGTAATACCCACTATTTTATCATTAGGGTTCTCTTATTAGGGTTATGGTTTATAATCATATTGCCTAAGATTAGGGCTTCACTTATTATAACTCAAAATTTTAGTTTCACATACCTTCACCCTGTATTAGGGCTCCTCATCATACCATTGCATAGGGTTTCACATGGCATCACCCTCAATTAGGGTTTCACATGACATCACCCTCAATTAGGGTTTAAATTCAATTACCCACAATTAGGGTTTGCTATTCATCCTAATTAGGGTTTCCATTCAATTAGCCATAATTAGGGTTTACTATTAATCCCAATTAGGGTTTCATCTTCCATTACCCATAATTAGGGTTTCTTATATCATCACCCTAAATTAGGGTTACATCATTACTCTAGACTAGGGTTTCACTCAAGATTGCCCAACTTTTAGGATTATGGCTTATTAACCCACTCGATTAGGGTTTCATGGTCTCTTTACTAAGGATCATACCCTAATCACATATTCTTCATAATTAATACTCATGTATGAATTCCTTTCTATCATCCACTCAACTTGATTAGGTTACATCAACCTTTCAATCAAATATGTACAACTATGGTTGACATAGTGTATTGAGACATTGCTCTCATAAGCTTTTAGGGTTAACCATTCTAAAGGTACTGATCATCTAGGTACTTTAGGATTTCAACCTTTGTACCTATCATTGATAATCATTATTATCAACCATTGCATCAATGGATCAATCATCACCTTAAATCTCCAAACGATTTGATCACTTTAGATCTCCATTCGGTTTTGGCATTTCAACACCAAATGGTTTTGAAACTGTTTGGGCATCTAGGGTTTCCTTCAACCAATCAATTAGGACCATTGGGTCAACGTCCAACTACATCAGCAAGTATCTCCAACTAGTTTTAAGATCAATTACCCATTTGATCTTGAGAGCAATTACCCATTCGGTGTTGAAATCAATTATCCATTCGGTTTTGTAACTGAATTAACTCAATCAGTTTTGAAAACTGGTTGCCCATGTTGAGGTGTGTGCTTAAGATGACATCATCATCTTCAAGCTACAAACCCACGAAACTTTCTGTAATTTCCATGGTGATTTCACCAATCATTCAAATAAAATTTCGGGAATAATGAAGGAATCAACAATTGATAAAGATATGGAATCAATAACAGAGTTTAAGGGTTCAAGTTATAAAACCTGCCTCCAATTGAGTTTCAAAGCTTCAAGCGCACGTCAACAATGGTGGATGCAACTCCTTTCACTATCCCAAGGCTCGTCCTCAATCTTTGAGTGAAAAGGAATGGTTAGAATTGAAGATGGGATCGAGATATGAAGAAACCATGCATTGATTTTCGATTTCCACCATGGAATCAAGGTAAACGAAGGTCAAGAAGCTTACCAACAGGTTGGGGGTCGTTCTCCTGTTGATCCAAGCTCCCTTGGTCTTTTTTTCAAGTTAGAAGTGAAAGTGGATTCGATATTCCCTTTCAACTCATGGATAAAGGAGCATATATATGAATTTTATTATAAATTCATTTTAAGAGAGAGAAAGTAGGGATTATCTCCTCCATTTCCTTGCCACTTTCCCCCTTCCCTTCCTTGGTTATGAGTCTATCTTCTTTTCCTCTTATTCCTCTCAATTATCCATGTTTTAAAGAAAAGCAAATTAAGCACCTTAACCCTTATAATAATAATATCCATAAGTTAGTGGATATTTCTTTTTCTTTTAATAATGTGAGTGGGTTATCCACTTGCTTGAGATATTTTCGTGCCTTTTCAAGGCACATGGTCGTCCATGCTTTTGAAAAACCATCCCTATCCTTTTGATTGAAGGCCTCTTCAATTAATATATTTATTTTTGCTTTAAATTGAAGTAAAGTTCCAATTTATGCTTAAATCTTGATTATTTTAATATCAAGATTCTCTCTCCTCCAAAGTGATCCAAATGAGGCGCTCCCTCATTTTATTTTCTCTACATTATGCCAAGAAATATTAGGGACTATTTTGAAGTGGTAATTTTCATATTGAACCCTAGGTTTTGGGTAAATTGCATATTACACCAAAAGTAGGTTTTAATGTACAAACATTGCTTTATCAACCCTTTCCTGGTACTCAGGATTCCACAAGTCCTTCCTCTACATCATATTCATTCTCATGATGATCCAACACATAAGAAACATCTTATCATGCAACATTTGCAATTTAACCCCTCAACTTGGGTAATTTGCATTTTAGTCCAAAACAAGCAAAATAATGTTTCAACATTATTTGAAAAGGACTAAAATTGAAACATAAGTTCCCCTTGAACCTTAATTACTTTTCAAGAAATAAGAGCAAGAATATAATTAACTTTATTAAGTAAAACACCTAGGGTTAAGTCATAACCGAGGTCAGGGATGTTACAAATCATAAACCCCTAACAAGGATTTCGTCCCCAAAATCCCAGATAAAAAGGAGATAGTTATTATTCATTTGTTGTATCATCAAGTCTCCACATAACATCTCATTGTTATGGAGACACCATAGAACTTTGATCAATACAAAGTTCTTCCACACAAAATTCTCATAGAATCAAACACATAGGACACATACTCCATTATCCTTTCATTATTGACTGTGGAGTTAATTCTGTGTCATGTAACACTTTTCTTATTCAGATCGAGGTTATTAGTTAATTTAATTTGATAAAATTTTCTTGCAATAATTTTACAATTATTCCTTCAAATGTTATGTTTATGCAAAGCATAAACCCCTAACATTTGATGTCCATGCTACATTAGGTAACTGGACTGATTCCATAGTTAACCATTCCAGGTAACCATCATAAAATAGCCTGATATTTCTCAGATACCAGAATCCCCTACCTTGGTATATAACACATGTGTTAATAAACACATCATATCCTCATCTTCAATTTTGTTTATAAGTTTATTTATAATTTAATCAAATTCCTCCGTATATCGATTAGAATGTGGTAGAAATTTCAATGCCACATCTCCTTCTTGATTAGGCTTCTTTGGATTGTTTCAGAATGATTACTTGATCAGAGTAATTAGAAAGATAACAATCTAGGTATGTCATACTTACCTTGCCTTCAATAAATGAATACCTGGCCAGGATATTCAAGAACTAAAATTAGGTAGTATGTATTTATTTTATTTTATGTTTTCATCTCTTTAAATTTTGATATACTTAATATCTCAGATTTTTCTCTGAATTCCTTTTTCATCTCTTCCCTTCCTTAAAGGAGAAAGAGAAATTTCAAAACATATAAAAGAATATTAAACTGAACACAAGTTTTCATTCTACTTATCTCTTCCTCATATCCTCAAAGGATTGTACAAATAAACTAAATAACAACTACCTTTCTTATAGTAGGGAACAGAAGATAATTCAAAATAGAAAGTTCTATCTTGACAAGTCTACCTTCTACTAGGTATCTAGTGTCTTGTATGTTGGGTCACCCCATCACTTTCTATTTGGACATTGCCACCTCAGATGTCCTCTCTATCCACATCTATAGAAGGATTTGAGCCTTTTAGGTGATTGTTGCTTGGGTGCACTACATTGTGGTTGAGTCGGTACTACCAAAATATTTGATTGTTTAGTACCACCAATTCCTTGTTCCTATGACTGTTTACACTTCCTTTTAAGGTATGTCTCATGTTTCTTTGTCATAGACCCTTCTATCCTTCGAATTGATTCCACAAATGTGGCAAACTTCTCTCTACTTTCTAGGGCAGATGCTGGAATAGACATCTCAGCATTCAATCCTTTCTCAAAACGTTGAATCTTTTCCTCCTCAGTAGCAGCCATATGAGGAAAAAAATCGTAAAAGTTTCATGAACTTACCTTCATACTCACTTAATGACATGACTCCCTGTTGTATCTTCTCAAACTGTGAGATCTTTTCATCTAAATAAGTCCTTGGAAAATACTTATTGATGAATTCTCGACGAAATTCGTCCCATCCAACCTCTTCATCATTCCTTTTTATTTCTTCTATAGCCCGCCAATGTCCAGCACTACCCTTCAAGAGGTACACATCATGTTTAACTTTGTCAGCATCTGGGATACTAAGGATCTTAAAAGCCTTTTCTAACTTAGTGAGCCAGAGATCATCATCTGTTGGGTCAGATGTCCCAGCATATTCTATGGCTCCTACATGAAATAGTCGTTCAAAGGTCTTACAAAACCCATATCCCTCATTGGGTGCTGGTGCCCTAGATGTTGGTGCCAGCATCCGGTCTGTCATATATCTCAATGTGGTTATGAGTTTCCCAAAATGATTTTGAACATCAGGGTTTCCTCCCATGACTTCATCAACATAGAGATTTTTAGGCACTAGTTCCTCCCTTGCCTGATCCCTTGCACCTCCCAATGGTGCAGCAACATTTCTCTCAACAACGTGTTCCTCGTGTTCTCTAGACATCTTGGAGTTATATATCTTCTTCTGCATAAGCAGAAGGCACTATAAGATATACTGAGGTACACTTAGAACAAACTTGATACCTTAGTCCTATGTATCTGTAGACTCAGTGAACCTAGAGCTCTGATACCAAACTTGAAACGACTGATAAAAAAATCATTATTGATTAAGAGGAATTAAACATTAGCCGTGGATTAACAAAAATCACTAAAAATTTAAACCTTTTTCAAAGAGGTCCATACATAGGAAAACTCTTTTATCAAGAACCAATGTATATCATCTACATCTTGGTTCATAAGCATATCACATGTACTATCTCTTCTCGAGTATTATACACAAAAATTACTTTGTCAGAATTATACTTAAGCAACTCAAAATCTCAAGGCATCAAGCCAAAATCTCATATCGATACATTAAAAGAACTAACTACTAACTCTGAGGACCAGAGAGTATAGAGACGACACATAGGACTTCTATCTACAAGACACGATAGACAATACACTCAACCTGAGTTGTCACTGCTGTCCTTGCTACTATTGATGTTCTTCCTCTGCAAGATATTCTCAGTCTCCTTCGTGCTTGTCCACCTAAAAATGTTGGATCCCATGGGGGTGAGACAATTGTAATTTCCCCAGCGAGAGATATAACTCTCTGCCAAAAACATTATTATTGCAGTTTAATGATATAAAACTAGGCAGAGGATAAGCAGTTTAAAGCATTCTCATCTTTTAAAGCATTGCAACTATTTATGATAGAACAATAAATCATCTATCCTCTTAATAAGGAATATGAAGAACATGTATATCATTTATCTACCATATCATTTCAACATCTCAAGCTTTTCCTTATTATCCTAATATGACACCCACGATTCATTCTTGTTTTCATCTATTGGCCTTAGCCAATCTGCTAAACAAATATTGAATTATTCCAGACATAAGAGTATACATCATCATATTCTATCTAGGCATTGGACTATGCCAATCCCTTGGTTACAGACTTCATGCCTCTGCCAGGTATTGGACTTTAACCAATCCTGATTACACTGCCAAGCATTGGACTCTACCAATCCTGATTACACAGCCAGGCAGTGGACTCTAACCACTCCTGATTAGAGGCTTCATGCCTCTGCCAAGTATTGGACTTTAACCAATCCTAATTACACAGCCAGGAAGTCGACTCTAACCACTCCTGATTACACAGCCAGGCAGTGGACTCTAACCACTCCTGATTACAGGCTTCATGCATCTGCCAGGTATTGGACTTTAACCAATCCTGATTACACAGCCAGACAGTGGACTCTAACCACTCATGATTACACAGCCAGGCAGTGGACTCTAACCACTCCTAATTACAGGCTTCATGCCCCTGCTAGGTATTGGACTTTAACCAATCATGATTACACAGCCAGGCAGTGGACTCTAACCACTCCTGATTACACAGCCAGGTAGTGGACCCTAACCACTCCTGATTACAGGCTTCATGCCTCTGCCAGGTATTGGACTTTAACCAATCCTGATTACACAGATCATGGGATATAAATTCCTTTAACTCATCATTGATCATCACATCCTTCTCCAGGCTCTGAACCCTAAGGTTAGCCTTCATAGCTTTTCACATTCTTTATTGAATACAATTGTTCATTTTATTAAGTTTATGAAAATGTTATCATTTCTTAGAATAAACTTTTATAATCATCTTGGTACCTTTCACTATGCCACAATTGTTGTCATGGCTCATAAGGCCCATAAAATATTTTGTCACCTCTCACTAGGCAACATCTAATCATATGGCTAACAAGGCCATTAAACATCTTGTCACCTATCACTAGGCAACATCTAATCATATGGCTCACAAGGCCATTACACATCTTGTCACCTCTCACTAGGCAACAATAACATATCACCTCATGTAATACAATAGTAACACCACTATTATCTCAATAGGGTTAGGGCTTACTATTCACGTCACATTAGGGTTTCTCATGTCCCATTACGCAATTTAAGGTTAGGGTTTCCCATCTCACATTAATTAGGATTTCATATTTAACAAATCAAACTTAATATATTGCTCCACACCTCTAGGAGCATCCATTAACATCTCGAGTATTCAATCATGTTTATTACTTTTAACATTTATCATTAAATGATTATCAATACAAGGTATGAGTTCATTTCTCATCCTTATCATGGTATGATTACATCATGCTCATTAGTTTAGCTTAACCCCATTATCAAGGTATATTAGCCTATTCTTATCAAAGTATATCAAACTCATTACAATTCATTGTAACAATTTACATAATATTCTTCATGTGTTTCCTATCCAAGTATATTGGATTTGAAGTACATCCATGCTTATCAAGTTTGGGATGCTAAAAGTGATATCAATCATATCTTGATGTATCACTTTCCTCATCACTTCCAACTTACTTGAGTTATCAACTTATCTTGGATTAAGATATTTCCCATCTTAATGATTTCATCCACTAATCTATCACTTTTACCATGAAGTGCATAGGTCACACACAAGAATGGTTCAACTATCTTCAATGATATGGACTCATTTCAGGTTAAGGCATTGCTTACTATAAAGTTGCCTATGATCAACCATTTCAGATGTTTCATCTTTATAAGGTAATACACACTATTTTATCATTAGGGTTCTCTTATTAGGGTTATGGTTTATCATCATATTACCTAAGATTAGGGCTTCACTTATTATAACTCAAAATTTGAGTTTCACATACCTCAAACCAATATTAGGGCTCCTCATCATACCATTCCATAGGATTTCACATGGCATCACCATCAATTAGGGTTTCACATGACATCACCCTCAATTAGGGTTTAAATTCAATTACCCACAATTAGGGTATGATATTCATCCTAATTAGGGTTTCCATTCAATTACCCATAATTAGGGTTTACTATTCATCCCAATTAGGGTTTCATATTCCATTACTCATAATTAGGGTTTCTTATATCATCACCCTAAATTAGGGTTACATCATTACTCTAGACTAGGGTTTCACTCAGGATTGCCCAACTTTTAGGATTATGGCTTACTAACCCACTCGGTTAAGGTTTCATGGTCTCTTTACTAAGGATCATTCTGTAATCACATATTATTCATAATTAATACTCATGTATGAATTCCTTTCTATCATCCACTCAACTTGATTAGGTTACATCAACCTTTTAATCAAATATGTACAACTATGGTTGACATAGTGTATTGAGACATTGCTTTCATAAGCTTTTAGGGTTAACCATTCTAAAGGTACTGATCATCTAGGTACTTTAGGATTTCAACCTTTGTACCTA
Organism: Alisma plantago-aquatica; assembly: GCA_963693085.1. Classification (NCBI taxonomy): domain Eukaryota; kingdom Viridiplantae; phylum Streptophyta; class Magnoliopsida; order Alismatales; family Alismataceae; genus Alisma; species Alisma plantago-aquatica. Next base: position 855,436,733 of record OY856410.1, on the reverse strand, counting down.
TCATTGATAATCATTATTATCAACTGTTGGATCAATGGATCAATCATCACCTTAAATCTCCAAACGATTTGATCACTTTAGATCTCCATTCGGTTTTGGCATTTCAACACCAAATGGTTTTGAAACTATTTGGGCATCTAGGGTTTCCTTCAACTAATCAATTAGGACCATTGGCTCAACGTTCAACTACATCAGCAAGTATCTCCAACTAGTCTTAAGATCAATTACTCATTTGATCTTGAGAGCAATTACCCATTCGGTGTTGAAATCAATTATCCATTCGGTTTTGTAACCGAATTAACTCAATAGGTTTTGAAAACCGGTTGCCCACGTTGAGGTGTGTGCTTAATATGACATCATCATCTTCAAGCTACAAACCCACGAAACTTGTTGTAAATGTCCATGGTGATTTCACCAATCATTCAAATAAAATTTCGGGAATAATGAAGGAATCAACAATTGATAAAGATATGGAATCAATAACAAAGTTTCAGGGTTCAAGTTATAAAACCCGCCTCCAATTGAGCTTCAAAGCTTCAAGATAATGTCAAAAATGGTGGATGCAACTTCTTTCACTATCCCAAGACTCGTCCTCAAGCTTTGAGTGAAAAGGAATGATTAGAATTGAAGATGGGATCGAGATATGAAGAAATTATGTATTGATTTTCGATTTCCACCATGGAATCAAGGTAAACGAAGGTCAAGAAGCTTACCAACAGGTTGGGGGTCGTCCTACTGTTGCTCCAAGCTCCCTTGGTCGTTTTTGCAAGTAAGAAATGAAAGTGGATTCGAAATTCCCTTTCAACTCATGCATAAAGGAGCATATATATGAATTTTATTAAAAATTCATTTTATGAGAGAGAAAGTAGGGATTATCACCTCCATTTTCTTGCCACTTTCCCCCTTCCCTTCCTTGGTTACGAGGCTATCTTCTTTGACTCTTATTCTTCTCAATTATCCATGTTTTAAAGAAAAGCAAATTAAGCACCTTAACCCTTATAATAATAATATCCATAAGTTAGTGGATATTTCTTTTTCTTTTAATAATGTGAGTGGGTTATCCACTTGCTTGAGATATTTTCGTGCCTTTTCAAGGCACATGGTCGTCCATTCTTTTTAAAAATCATCCCTATCCTTTTGGTTGAAGGGATCTTCAATTAATATATTTATTTTTGCTTTAAATTGAAGTAAAGTTCCAATTTATGCTTAAATCTTGATTATTTTAATATCAAGATTCTCTCTCCTCCAAAGTGATCCAAATGAGGCGCCCCCCTCATTTTATTTTCTCTACATGATGAAAAGAAATATTAGGGACTTTTTAAAGTGGTGATTTGCATATGGAACTCTAGGTTTTGGGTAAATTGCATATTACACCAAAACTAGTTTTTAATGTACAAACATTGCTTTATCAGCCCTTTCTTTGTACTCAGGCTTCCACAAGTCCTTCCTCTACATCATATTAATTCTCATGATGATCCAACACATGAGAAACATCTTATCATGCAAAATTTGCAATTTAACCCCTCAACTTGGGTAATTTGCATTTTAGTCCAAAACAAGCAAAACAATGTTTCAACATTATTTGAAAAGGACTAAAATTGAAACATAAGTTCCCCTCGAACCTTAATTACTTTTCAAGAAATAAGAGCAAGAATATAATTAACTTTATTAAGCAAAACACCTAGGGTTAAGGCATAACCCAGGTCAGGGATGTTACAATATGAGAGAAATATGGATAGCTTGTGTGCTCTGTGCACTATGTTTGAAGTTCATATACTTTGTGCTCTTTTCATGATTGGTTTCAAGAGAGGAGAGATGTAGAATACATTTACTTAGTCAACATCAATCCCATTTAGAAATAATCATCTTTTGCATTGCATTTGTCATTTCTTGATTGTGAAAAATTTGCAAAGAAATTGAATCGGCGCATACTTGAGGACAAGTATGTTTTAATTTTGGGGTGGTGATTCAGCCGTATTTTAGTGCTTCATCTTGTGTCATATTGTATTTCAATCACATCTATACATGTTATTTCCCTCAATGTGCATATTTATATAAAATGCACTTATGGACATTATTTGCATGTTTTTTAGGAATTTGAACCACACTTGATGGAAGAGAGAAGGAGTGATGCTAGGGTTTCTCTACCCTTGGAGATGCCTAAGTGAAGTTTGATGCTCCCTCAACCTACACCTAGTGACCAAAGATCCATTGAAGCAAAAATGTCCAAAAAAATCCAAAGAAACAAGTCCACGTCATGATCCAGAGGCCAGTACGACTATGGTACCACAAAACAACCATGCTAGCATACATGCAAATCAACAGAATCACATTGGAGCAAAGCTAGAATCACCATGGCCATGCCACATAGAATGGTTGTGGTGAACTGACCTAGAATGGTTGTTCCACCTTGCACGACCGTGTGACAATTGAGGTAGAACGGTCATAGAGCCAAGAAAGGGTAATGCGATCCAAGCCACAACCGTCGTGGTGACCACCACGGTCGTGCCACTTTTAGTTCAAAATCAACTGAGTCCATGTGATTTTTCCCCATTTCTCACCTCGTTCGTTCTCATCCACCACGACCATTCTCATCACTCCTCACCACAGCCGTGGTGACCACCACGGTCGTCCTACTCACAAAACCTAGCTATTTTTGCACTACATTTCCCATACTAACCTACTTGACCTATTACTTCCCCTACAGCTATATATACCTAGGTGGTGGCTCCATCATGGGGCTAGCTACCTTGTACCATCTCTTAGCTCCCCATTTTTGCATTCCATCCATTCCGCCCCATTTCCACCTCCATTCCACTCCATATCACCATTTCTGCCACCAAAACCCTAGTTTCCTAGTGTTTTGACCCCATTCCAGCAACAACCCATGCCATTGCACCTTGGAGGAGAGAGGGGGACGTCCTACAATAGCTTAAGTGGAGGATTTCTTCATCTACACTGAGATCCATGGCTTCTTCCACCTAAGTTTTTCACTTTGGTGATGCTTTGGAATTCTTGATGTTACATATCCATTTCAATCACTATGTTCTCCTATTTTCAAGTGGTTCTAGGTCCATTTTGGACATTCTTGATTGGGTTATGGTATGGTATCTATAACTCTAACCCTAACTCATTGGGGTGGCATGCTTTCTATCATTGATGCCTTGTACTCTCTATGCATGGTTGTGATGGTCACTATGTTTAAGATGCATTGATGTTTCTAAGTGTGATGATTCATGTTTGTCACTATGGTTTTGTGGTATCCATGAACTTAGTAGTCAAAATGGTTGGTCCAACCCTAGTGGCCTCTAGGACAACCTATTTCTAGTGGTCTCTAGAGGTGTTACACCTTGTATGGTCTCTACACTTTGTTATTTTCCATGATTGTTTGGTTATGTTAGTAATTTTTTATCCAAAGACTTCCAAGAATGTGAGAAGTGGTGTACTTTAGGGTATGATGTTATTTTCTGTTATGAAAACCCTAATTGACTATCTATGAGTAACCCTAAACCTAATTTGAGTAACATGGTGGATAAATGCTTAGTTGCTTGAGTAATTATCATGTTGTTGAATCACTTTTATCTCTCCTACTTGTTGTAAACCTAACTTGTAGGTTGAATGATCATCATAGACAATGCTTGCTCGTGATAATGTTTATATGACACACATGTGGTTATTATGAACCTTGATGAGGCATGGTGAGAAAATGATGTTATGCAGGAATTATGTGAATGGTCTTATGGCCTTGACAGAGTCTTAGTGCCTAAATTGAGGTGATATCCTGTAGTGATGTGATGAGGGATTTGTTATCCAAAATTGATTTGATAATGGTGGTAGCCTTGTGTAGGAAATGAGACAATATCATGTGGTGATGTGATTAGATTTATGCTTAATATGTTTTATATCTTTTGACATTGCAATCTACCCTTATTTTCGTGGAATTTGTTTAGGGTTTGTACATTGGAACTTTATTGATGTAGTATAAAAGATACCCAATTGGCTTAACCAATCAAGTGAGACCCTAATCATTTAGTTTCTTTGTTCCATATATCCATTCTAGTGTCAGAATTTACTAGATGGTGAAACGAGTATTCCTACGGGAAACTTGGAGCACATTGTTGAGTATGTGGGGTGCTTAGAGAGAACATCCTTGTCATTTAGATCCCAAGTGTTTTTGAGAACGATTGTGGTCGTGTCTCATTGATTATATTATGTGATGTGATTTTGGAGGACAACTGTGGTTGTACCTCAGTGGTAGGGTTTCGTACCCTAGTGTGTAGAGACGTGACTTGTACTAAGGTGGGCTAGGTGTTTTCATCTTGACTATATGTTGTTGTTGGCAGTTGACTATTATGTCTCTACATTGTCTCTCGTACTGATCGGGAGGTGGAGGTGAGACTGTGGATTCCGGATCTTCCATAGATCTCGTATGGCACTAATTTCAACTTAGTAGTGGTCAGTTAGCTTTCGGTGGTATGACTCAAATACTCAATGCATAATAAAATATGTAAGACAACCATGTACTATATTTGCTTACGGATAAACACAATTCACATTAGTTGTTGCCCTTGCCTTGTTTCTTATATAGTTCAGTTGTATTATTATCCGGTAAGAGAAATCAACTATTATACATGTTTATCATATTCCTTCTAAATGCATAACTCATTCTACTGATCAATTGTAGTTTCTTAACCTTTTGATCATGTATAACTAGTTTTACGTTATCCATTTAGTTGAATCTTCTCATCATGTTAATAGTGTTATCTTTCATGCTTAAGTATTATCTCTTTTCACAATACTTGTTGGCAGAGAGTTATTGGTTCATCACATCTTTTTATGTAGTCATCATGGGCGTGATAGAGATCATGCTATTGAGGAGGAGCAACAAGGAGATCATTGAACGCAGAAGGTTGGATATGCTCCTAGTATTTTCTAGTAGAGTCATATGTGTCATCCTTGTACTCTCCGATCATGGAAGGGTGTTTTGTAGATGTTGTACCACGATACATGTTTTGGCAGTCTGCCTTTGCTGTATATAAGTGTCTTGTATATGTTAACATGTTATCTTTTGTAACAGGTGGTGATAGGATGACAACTATATAGTGATGCAATATCTTTATGGTATGGTATGCGATATATGTGGTGACAGGTTGTGAACCTTGATGTCTATGTTTATGCTTGAGATGGTTATATAAGATCAGTTTTAATTTACTTTGTCTTGTGTAATGTGCTTGTTTAGTAGTTGGTCAAGCACTTTGGTTTTAGTTATCTCGGTTGGTGTGATTAGTGTGTGACATATACCTTGAGCTGATATTTTACCTAAGTTTTGATGTAATCCCTAATAAGGACATTATGGATATTTCACCCATTGATTGAAAATGGAACAATATGAGATTTTTACCTAAACCCTAATATACAATGTTCTTATTGATTCCAAAGTTTTTCTAGAGTTTCATATATAATTGTATTAGTATTTAATATTTGGCCTAAGTAGCCATTATGTAAGACAATTAATGATTACTTGTGAGACAAGTGTCATTTATTTTCCTATTTAGTATAGACAATGATTTTAGTTTTATTTATCTGATTCCATAAGTAGTTCATTAAGATTATTAAATGTGAGCATGTTGGAGGTTTTCTTCAGTTAATGATTTATATACTTATACATGATTGCATATGATGATTAATCTAGCTCATGCTGGTATGTTATTATATATTTCCCATATAATATTTGATTTTGTTTTAATATAATACTTATAATAAAACTTAGTTTCTAACCAAAATAATATTCAGTATAAATATGAACCCTAATTTGGTATACGAGGTTAGAGTGATAGGGCTTGAGATTCATCAATTTTAGATCCAGAGTTCACTACATGCTCAATTATTAGTATTTAGTAGTAGTATAAGATGAGTTCATATTTATAATTCTGTCAATTTAGATTTAAGATAATTAAGTTAGAACCTTTACATAAGATATTATATGATAATTCCTCATTTAGTTAGTCCATGGACAGTTTAAAGGCATGTAGTGCCAATTTAGAGGAGTGTTTACTCCAATTCAGAGGGACTTTGATACCAACTCAGAGACACCTCAATGTCATTCAATGACATGTAGTTCCCATTCAAAGGTACTTTGGTACCAATTCAGAGATGTAGTCACACCAATTTAGAGAGGACTTATTGCATAATGGTGGCCACAAATCAGATAAAAGTCATAAAAAAGATATCTTAATTTAGTCAGAGTGAAACACTTTTAGTTTCCAGTTCAAATTTTCAGTTATCAATTTTGTTTTTTGAGTATGTTATATTCATGTTTATTTTATTAGAAATTCAAATCCGCTTACTCAACTATAGAATTTTTGTTTCTTCATGGATGGGAATGAGATGTCATTAGACTTCAAGGTTTATAAAGAATATCCAAGTATGAGTTTATAAGTGCAAATTTAGGAGGATTTCTTAGTGGAGCGCCATCTATACGATCTAAGATATTGAGACAGAGTGCATACTTTCACATTATGTATATAGACTTTCTAGTAAGGTTTGATGTAATCAAGTTTCTTTCCTAAGAATTTATCAAATATATTTTATACACCAATCTGTAATGGTTCTTGTCTATTTTTATTGTTATGCATATCATGTTTGCGACACCCAAGTTGAGAAAAAACTTTTGGCTTCCACTCATGATATATGATGATTTGAGTTTTACAATATGGGATCAAAGCAATAATGTAAGATGGCCATCAGATGAAATTTCATATTCTTGATTTAGATTACCCACTAGAATCTAAGTGAGTCTAGTATATAGGTTTAGAAAGACATTTTGTTGTTCTAATTATAGAAGAAGTGAGAGAAAGAAAGTGGAATTCAGGTTAGAGGTTTAGTCAGAACATAGAAGTTGAGCTATGAATTAGGGTTATGTGTCTTGTTGCTTTAGGCTTTTATGTTAACTCTATATTTGCATGTATCATGCCCTCTCTTTTTTCCACATGTTTGTGCCATGAGACACAAGCTTATGGGGTATTGTCAAGGACATGATATGAGTAAAACAAAATCATGCTTGTCTCACCCATTCCAAGTGCATGTGGTATGGGATATGTGTACTGGTTAGGTGTTAAGATAAGCATGATAATATATTGTCACTTCTAGATCTATGACCACTCAACATATACCAGGAGGTGGTAAAAAAAGAGTTGCCAAGAAAATATTGGGTTGGATGGTCACTTAAACCTAATGGCACAGTTATTAGAACCGTAGAATACATGTCAAGGTTAGATGCCAGGACATAGATGAATAAGTTGAATATTAAGGTAGAACTAGAACCCTAAGGTGGGTAGTCCTTTCAAATTTATCTGAATTTCGAGGATGCAAATTCCAACAAGGTGTAGTATAATTTTTGGAACCTATCTAAGACTATGAGGAAGTCGAGAAAACTTAAAAGGTTGAGATCAAGATATATGGGGCCATAGTATAAATAGTTGTTACCTATATTTGAGCCCATTTAAGTGTTAGCAGAACCTAGGGGAATTTTTTTTAATTTTGGCCATCTTATGATAACAATTTGGATATAAATTCAATTTGAGGTCTATATATATGTTGTAAATCAGGCTTCATTTAATTTTGATAATTTTTTAATGTAAGAGTAAAAAGATATTATGAATATGGGATTTTATGCAATTTGACCAATCTTTGAGGTATATTCAAGTGCTCATATGAACTTATGAAGTTAGGTATATATATGTACATGCCTTATGGCTGAGTGGTTGAATGATATCCTTTCATTATTCTTTTTAACGGAAAGCTATATTAGAGCGTGATTTATCTATGGCAAAAAGTTTGGTGCATTTGACAATATGTGTTAGAATATATCAAATTTGTAAATTGAGGACATATATTGATTTTACCTTAAATTTGTTATCTACAAGTGAATGAGTAAGTGACATACGTGAGGATGTTTTAATCAGTCACGTAAGGTTAAAAATACTAATGAAAATCGAGTAGCACAATATTACACGGTTGATAACTTGGCTAAGTGGATAATAAGGAAACATGAATAGATAAACTGTACGTGATGGTTTCACCGATAAGATCCAAAGGACAAGTTAGTTGAGAATAGATAATGGTATTGAGGTTTCCGTGGGTTAGTGGTCATATGAGGATGTCCTGATCACTTTCAAAATAGGATAAACCATGATTCCTCAGGAACGTCCGATTAATACAAAATTCATAATGGCATCCTCCTCGGTTGCTAGCACTGATAATTAATTACCCCAACAGTGTAGACACGAATCCTTATCGTATATGTCCGTGAAGAGTATGAAACAGCCGACTGATAAATATAGAGTAACACTATACATACCCCTCCACATCCCCAGGAGCCTAACCGGTAGTTGGGAATGGGACACTGCTGATGTGACAAAAAGTTGTTGGAAAGTTAAAAAGATAATAAAAAGAAGAGAGAAAAACCGGTTTTGCTCATAATTTTCAATTCTAAATTAATTTTTTTTTGAAATAAAAAACATCATATTTGTAATGAAAAATACTTTCTATCAAGACCAATGTTGATATACTTTGGAAAAAATAATATTAGAAGTATATTAAAAGAGGAGAGAAGTATACAAAAGTACAGTACGTTTTTAGATACTGTACTAAGATTGACCATTTTGGTACAATACTTATTGCCTCTTTATTTCTTCATATTCCACATTATGTCATACATACATCAATATTGTACATGTTATCATTCATATTAATTTTTGCATACATTTAAAATGTAACATTTGACAATAATCATAAACAAGGATACTCAATGTACCGTACGAGACATAACAACAATACATAATTTGATGATCTTGTTGTTACTAGAAGTACATTACTAACGACCACATTTTGTAATACAAAGTATAGTATTTGACATATAATACTAGAGATATTGTACGAGACACAACAACAATACATGATTTTATGATTTTATTGGTATAAGAAGTACAGTAGTAACAGCCACATTTTGTAATACTAGACGTACAATACTAGAGGTATTGTACGAGACATACAATACATAATTTGATGATCTTGTTGGTACAAGAAGCACAGTACTAACAGCCACATTTTGTAATACAAAGTATAGTACTAGACGTACAGTACTAGAGGCACTGTACGAGACATACATTAATGATTTGATGATCTTGTTCGTACAAGAAGTACAATACTAACAGCCACATTTTGTAATACAAACTATAGTACTAGACGTACAATACTAGAGGTATTGTACGAGACATACCAACAATACATGATTTGATGATCTTGTTGTTACTAGAAGTACAGCACTAACAGCCACATTTTGTAATACAAAATATAGTACTAGACGTACAATACTAGAGGTACTGTACGAGACATACCAATAATACATGATTTGATGATCTTGTTGTTACTAGAAGTACAGTACTAACGGCCACATTTTGTAATATAAAATATAATACAAACATATAGTACTAGAGGTATTGTACGAGAGATAAGAACAATACATGATTTAATGATCTTGTTGGTACAAGAAGTACTGTACTAACATCCACATTTTGTAATGCAAAGTATTGTACTAGACGTACAATACTATAGGTATCGTACGAGACATAACAACAACACATGATTTGATGATCTTGTTGGTATAGTACAAGACATATCATGTATAAAAGATTGTCAATAACCACATACTATACCTATATAAACTAATTCACGTTTCATTAAAAACATACACATTTACTAAACTACAATACTTTCACCTATGTTTAAGAACAACTAATCATTGATCTTATTCATTCAAAAGTATAGTACTAAACTCATTGCTAATGTTAGTCAATCGAATTCATAGATGAATAAGTAAATATTGTATATGATTTGGGAGAAACACGAATGTGATGTACTATACTCACAAGTAATGTACGTCTATACTCAAAGCATGTGTATGGTATCCTAAAATATGGATACTATATTTCTGTCATATTATCATTATTTTAAAGTATGTCAACACTAGTCTTGTTGGAAAGTATTTTTTACAAAGATTCTAATGCAATTTATTTCATTAAAAAATATGCTTCAGAGTGAAAGTTATGGACGAAAACATTTTCTCTCTCTTCTACTTGTCTCATCATTTTTTCTCATATTATTATTTTTTCAAAATATGTCAACATTGGTCTTATTGAAAAGTATTTCTTATTACGAATCTAGTGGTTTTTATTTCATTGAAAAATTCATTGTGGCTTGAAAGTTATGATCAATACAAGTTTTTACTTTATTTCTACTTCTCTCCTATTTAAAATTAAATAAAACTGGTCCACGTTGGACTTTACAGCAGACCCAGTAGGGTGGGTGGCCGGATGGGCAGCATGTTACGGCTAGAATTACTCTAAATATATTAGAGCTGTAGTTTGAGCGGGTATTATACCCATGCCATCAAGTCAACGTGAGGATCATGGTCATGAGTAGGCGTCGGAAATAGCCAGTGCGGAGGACTCATGAGATAGAAGTGTTGTTTGATTGGGGATCAAGGCCAATTCTAGTCCTGTTTTGTTTGACATAAATTAGGCTGAGAGGACCCTTTTGGATTTCTAATCTTCTAATCCAACTTAGTAGAGTTTCACATCTAAATCTGGATTTAATTGCGTCTTTTGTGTTATTTTGTTTTTATATCAGACTGCAAAACACAAGTTACAATGCTAATATAATTTAATAAATACTAATAATGAAATGAGTTGTCAAACAAAAATAGAACTTAATCCAAATAAACAGATCCAGATCTATCGAACAATCCAGCCAAAATTTTATAATCTCAATCTTGAACCAAATAAGGGCATGCTTGGCAGTCATTCTCTCAAGACTTTTTCTTTGGACTGGACGGGATGCGTTGGGATGAGGCAAATATAATATCTACCGCGTAGCGACAAAGAGTGTATACAACTATCTGGAACTGCACGTGAGGGTCTACCGAAGCCGTCACGTGCACTACGGTATGACGGGTCAGTGATCGAGTATGAGAAGCCTCGTCCGACACTCAGGAATGAGTCCAATGACGGCGCACAGGAAGAAAAAAGAAGGTCGAGGAGCTTCTTAATCCGCACACCAAGTCTCATCGGTGGTGCTTAGCTTCCTGCCATGGGAAGAGCCACACCTAGTCTATGTATGTTGAGCATTTGGTAGTCCAAACAGAGTTCGACGAGGAAGAAGAAAAAGGGGAGGAAAAATAACGACGGTCGTGAAGGTTGGCAGTCAGTAGGGATGAACATTTAGATAATTCGACCAGTTAAGGCTAATTTAGTTTGATTAAATAGTTAATTTATGGTTTGAGATTTTAACTATTAATTTAACAGAATTTGTGTTAGTTAATTCAATTATGCTTAATCGGTTAATGGTTAATTCATTCGATTGATTTGGTTAATCAAATAACACTCTAATAATTATATTATACGAAAATATTTATAATTTTTGAATGATTATTGTACTATAGTAGTATTGCATATAAATATAGTGTTATATAGTTTATTGAAATTGTTAAATTAATTACTAAATATCTTTGTTGTGCAATATCATTTCAAAACTATAAGATTACAAGGAAATAGAAGGGAGGCGGGCAACAAGCTGCGCCGCCACTCCTTTTTGAATGGCAAATCCAATCATCCGAAACACCACATCTATAGATTTGGGAGTCATTACATTACTGTGCATAACTTTTTGAACTCTCTTCAGAAACTCCACAGCCTCAGGTGCTACGAACCCAAAAGTGTCAAAACCAAACGGGATAAAATTATGTTGATTGTCGATACATGTCTTCTCATGTTTGGCCACTTTAGCAGAAACGACTTTACGAATAGTATATAAATCTGGAGGTTTTTAACTACATAGGTAACATGATTGTAGAATATTTTTTTCTAAATAAATTGTGTCTATTTGGTCAATTAGGTTAACCAAATATAAAATATTTTTAACCAATATATTAACTATCTAACCAATTAACCAATATAAATTAATCAAATTAATTGAATTAAATTAATTGTCCAAAACAATTAACCGATTAGAATTAACTATTTGGTTAATTAGTTATTAATGAAATTCTGCTCACCCTTAACGGTTCGGATCTTCGATCTCGGCTGGAGGAAGTATTATCCTAGTCAGCAAGGCCCAGCCCAAGCAGTTGGTGCCCTCGGATTTTACGGTAGCAGCCTCAACACCAAGATCAGGGTAACTGGAAAAGCTCATGATTGTTGCGCCCTAGTTCTGATATGAAATAGGGGAGCCACAAATCCCACTTTTGCATATATCATTGTGGAGGGACATCGGGCTAATGGTCTAGATCAGGCAAGGGATCCACATAGTGCGGGTGCAGTGGTGTGGCAAATGTGATATTAGCCATTGGATCCATTTCGGATCACCATATTTTTATCTAGAGGCGATATATTTGAAACACTAGTACATATATGACTTATATCGTCGATTGTTTTTCTGGAGATCCTGATGGCATAATATATATCGTCCATTCTGAAAAAGAAAACTGTCACAATTGACAAACTGAGAAAACACAGGTTGCTCTTTATTTATCTTGTCATTTTCCTCATAAAGAAACAGACGACATAGAGCATTCGTGAAAATTGAATTTCACACAAAATTTTGAGAGAGATTTCACTTCCCTCCAAAAATCTTGTCTTGTCAATTTCTCGGACACTAATCGACAAGATAGAAGCATAATCATTAGAATCTATCTCTTCGATTTTACATACACTAACCGACGAAATGTTACATTCTAAACATTTTGTGAAATCCCCCCCCATATTAAATTATCTTGTTTTTTGTTTGATAATATTAATATGTTTTACTAACCCCACAGAAAACCACACTTATCCCTCCCCACGAGAAACCCCTCTAGCTCTTTGACCTCCGCCTAATTTCTCTTCTGCCATCGTCGACGCCTCCAACCCCTATCCTACTGCTCAATAGACCCCAACGTTGTGTTGTCATCATCCTCCGATGCTCCTCCAGCTCCTTTGGCATTGTTGCTGCATTGCCTCTACCGGCCACTACTGTTGTGCTGCCTCCGTTAATTACAATTGCCTCTGCTAGCCGCCGTTGTTGCACTGCCTCTACCAGTTACAATGCCTCCTCTACCAACGTCGTCAGCTGCTTCCACATGTCTACTATCTCCTCCTTCCTCCCCTCTCCTCCTTCAGTTATCTCTATCTCCATTCCCCTTCTCCTCCTTCCTTCTCTCTCCTCCTTTTCCTGTCTTGTATGATTTCTTCTCAATATTGAGAAGAAATAGTGCAGGACATGAAGAGGAGAGGGGAAAAGAGGAGAGGGAGAAGAAATCAAATTGTGTGGAAATTGAAGAAATATTTTCTATTATTTCAAGTGTAGTGAATTGTGATAAAATTGAGAAGAAATCATATGAATTGTGTGGAACATTTTATGAATTGTCTAGAGACTGTGATGAATTGTATGTAAATTGTGATGAAAATGCATATATAATGGACTATCACATTCTTGTTATTAATTATTTGTCTTTGATATATTTCTAAGTTGTACTTATGTATTTAATTAGAATTAAAGATCATTTCTAAACCTTAATATGAAATGCTAATTTATAAACTCTAATTTGTAAACTCTAGATTCTAAACCCTAATTTCTAAACCATGTTGTTGGCCTAGAAACCAGTCCAAGATTTATTCATTAGGAGTAAACCTCAAACAATGACTAATTTGGGACTATTCTTGAGTACTTCATCTCACTTAGGATTTAATTGTATAATGCATGTTTGATTTTAATAAATTTCAGCAAGATTTCCCTTTTGTTCTATGGGTCCATATGTAGATGGTTATTTGCCCATATACATTGATGTACTTGGAGAATTATGAGGAAATGCTACAAAAATTTATTGAAATCAAACACACATTATACACTTACTAGTGAGATGAAGTACTCAATAATGAGATAGGTGGTACACATTCGTCAATGTGAAAGGTAATAGATGATTAGGATTCAATTCAAACAAATTTTATTTTCAAATTGACTTATTAGCTAATACCTGTTGTGCTACTCATCTCCCATCTAATCATAGAATAGATCAATCATGGTTGTGTAATACAAATCATTTCACTCTAGAGTTTATTAATGGTCTTTATCAATTTGTAAGATTTACAAAGGAACATAGAAAAATAGATAGGTTCTACACTCCCTGTAGGAACTATAGTAACAACTTGAAAGTTGACACTATTGACACAATAAAAAGTCATGTCATGTACAATGGGATTGTACATGGCTATACATAATGGTACTGGCATGGAGAGATTCCTAGTATGAGTTTAGTAGATGTCAGTAATGGTAGTTGTGTTGAAGAAGAAATCATTGACGATGTTGATGTGAACAAAATAATTCCAACAGACATGGTTGATTCTATGCTAGATAGTTTCACGGTAAATGTTACAGATCCACCTTCCTTGTTTAGAAACATTGTTCTTGATGATTAGAAAATGGTATACTTAGGTTGTACTAAATTTACGAATTGGATGCTGTGTTGAGATTGTATACTATGAAGGCTGACAATAGATTGAGTGAGAAAACATTCACTTCTATGTTGTCTTTGTTGAAAGAAATTCTTCCCAAAGGCCACAAGCTTACAATATCAACACACAAAACAAAAAATATTGTGCCCAATGAGAATGGAGGCTAAGAAGATACATGCATGCCCAAATGAGTGTGTGTTGTTTCAAAAGGACTATATCGATTTGAAACAATGTCTGAAATATTGGATGTTTGGGTACAAAAGGACGACATTAGTAAGACCAAAAATGAGTCTCCTGCCCAGTTGATGTGGTATCTACACATAATACAATGGTTTCAATGCTTGTTTCAAATATCGTAGCTGCACAAATTTTTTCTTGGCATACAAAGATAAAGAAAAACAATGATGGTATGGTACATCATGCGTCTGATTCCCCACAAGGTAAGAAGATTGATTTATTGTACCTTGAATTTGATGAAGAAATCAAAAATTTAAGACTTGAAATTTGTACTAATGGTATGAATCTATATGGGACATTAAGCACCCAACATAACACTTGTCCTATCATGATTGTTATATACAATATTTATCCATTGTTGTGTATGAATAATATATATGTCATGCTATCCTTGCTAATATCGAGCCCCATATACCTGACAATGATAATGATGTTTACCTTGAAACTCTATTTAATGACCAAAAGAAACTATGGGGAGAAGGTGTGATAACTTATTATGTTTTGCGTAGAGAGATATTTCATTTACATGCTATGATATTTTGTACTGTTAATGATTTTTTAAGTAATGGAAACTTCTCTGGATACAACATAAAAGGATCTGAGGCATGTCTTGTATGTGAGGAAAATATTGATTCAATCTTGTTAAAATATGGTGGTAAGATTGTGTATCTTTATCAACAAAGTTTTATATCAAAAGTGCATCCTTATCAAAAGTTGTGCAAAGCATTCAATGGCTCAACTGAGGAACAAAGTGCCCCTAAACATATGCTAGGGAGGGTGTTTATGCAAGAGTAAACAACATTATAAATCATTTTGGTAAGAGACCATGTATTACTCCTACATGTGAAAAGTCTTTATTTAAAAAAAGGTCTATATTCTACAATACTCCATATTGGAGTTCTTTGACAGTTTGACGTTGTGTCAATGTCATGCATGTTGAGAAAAATATATATGATAAAATCATTGGTAGCCTGTTGAATATACCACACAAGACCAAAGATGGCATCAAATCTATAATGGACCTTACTAAAAAGGATACACTGAATGAATTTACAGTTGAAGTTAGCAAGGATCACCGAACATATTTACATCCTACTTGTTATACATTGTTTAGATGAAACAAGAATACTTTTTGTGAGTCTTCCTCAATGTTAAGGTACCACATGGATACTCATTAAATATCCATAGATTGGTATCAATGAAGGATCTGAAGTTGATATGTCTTAATTTTCATGATTGTCATACTCTAATGCAGTATATATTATCTATGTCTATTTGATCTATCCTTCCTAAGCATGTAAGGTTTGCAATCACTAGGCTTTGCTTCTTCTTCAACACTCTATGAAACAAAGTAATTGATCTTGAAAATCTAGATAAGTTGCAAAGAGAAGTGGTCGCTACCCTGTACCAACCTCATAAGCATTTTTCCCCTACATTCTTTGATAACATGGTAATAAAAATGTTTACTTAGAAACTAAAAATGTTGGGTCCAACTTTCTTGCATTGGATGTATCCCTTTGAGCAGTACATGAGTGTTATTATAGGTGATGTTCGAAATTATTATCATCCCAAAGAGAGTATTATTGAGGGCTATATTGCTAGGGAGGTTATGGACTTTTACAATGACTTTTTGTTTTGCAATCAAACTCCTACTAATATTATGAATTCATACATTTATTTTGAAAAAGATACTTTAGGAAAATGACTAAAAAATATTAGTCATGAGAAATGGGAACAAACACACTTGTATGTTTTACATAACATTGATGAATTGGTTATTTATATGACCGATCACCAATGACCTCAATACAAATTATCCCGAAGCTAGTTTAATGTGGCTTACTAGAGAGCATAATAAAACATTTATTAGGTGGTGTGAAGAGAAAGTATCCAATCAACCATCTCAAACACCAAATAATATTACAAAAACTATCAAATGGCTCACGTATAAGCAAAATACGAATGTTATATCTTAGGAAGGGTTTGATATAAATGGATTTTCATACTAAGCAAAACATTTAGATGATAAGAGTCTCATAAAAAATAGTGAGGTCACCCTTCAAGTGTTTTCATTGTATTTTTCTAGTGTGAAGATAAGATTCCATGTGAAAGAAAGATGCCTTATTATGTTGTCATTGAAGACATATGGGAAAGTGACTACATAGAGTTTACAATTCTAGTACTTAGGTGAAAATGGGTTGATAACAACAAAGGAGTTGCAGTTGATGGACTCAATTTAACAGTAGTGAATTTTGAGTGGACATGCGAGAAGGATGAACCATTCGTCCAGGAATTACAGGAAAAGTAGGTATTCTATATTGATGATCCTACAAAATAAAATTGGTCTATCAAACTTCATGGGAAAAGCAATTCATTTCAAATCCTATTGATGAGGAAGAGTACTATGACAAGTATGGTGACTCTAGTACATTCTCTGTTGTCTTTCCAAGTGTAAATGTTGAATCTAACACTGATGACTATACACATGAAGATCACACAGATGAGATATTAGTTTAATGTATACTACATACATGCATTAAGTGTGGTGATTGTAGTCAATTCTTTGCTTCATATGTTATATTTACATTATATAATATGTTTATTTTTTAATATGTGATCTGAATTTTTCATATTTGATCTACCTTTTTCATATGTGTACTTTTGATTTTATAGATGACATTTGATCAGGATCACAACAATCCTGAGCGTGAGGATCCTGATCATGAGGATCATGCTTGGCCTTCTAACCAGAGTGTTGATGGGGTTGATCCCTCTTCATGTAGGAGAGGAATAAATTTCTTGAAAAAAGCCTCAACTAGGGATGAAGGTAAGAAGGGCACCATTAAAACTAATGAAGTAGGTAGGCTAATTACGAAAGAGTTCGTCAACTATTGTGGTATCCATACTCAAAGAAAAGTTTCTTTCCATATTGAAGATTAGAGATAAATGCATAAGGTCCTCAAAGACTGCATTTAGATGGAGTTAGTGGTGAGATACATGCATTTACATTTTTATAGTCTTTTATTATTCTTTCTTTTCATATTTCTAAAAGTAGTCAATGTTGAACCTTTTCAGGATCTTTAACGACCTCACTTTTCAACGTCCCCCAATTAAGAAAGGACATTAAAGTTGAAAGCCATTATAAATTCCCAAGATCCAAAATTTTCAAATAACAAATAATAGCAAATAATTTCCATTATTTCACAAATATGGTTTACAAGATATGTAATAATGCTTTTATAAGGAGTTACATGAATTTCCAACATGAGAACTATAAATATGAGAAGATGCAACTAAGTAATCCTCCTTTACTTCAAGTTTTTCAGTCAATTTCATTTGATCTTCATCATGTCATGATATCTTCATATATATCATTCACATAAAACAACATGAAATAAAAAATGGATCAATATATTTCTATACTATGTATGTGTAGTGCATACAAAGGTGTACACCATATAATCAATCAATCACTTGCAAATAAGAATTGGCAATTTCATTACATATTCTAACCCATACTTGATATGCTATCTTAGGCATAATCATTGTCCCCTCTGGGATCATGTGCATCACCCCTTGATACATCTCATCCTAGGGTTCATAGTATGATATCTTCCTTTATGTGATGCTCATAGAGGAAATATAATTGAACCATACATAAATAAACATCCAATTGTTGATTTCATCAATCCTCAAGAAATCCTTGACAAACACAATAGTCGATAATTGCAATTATTCATAACAGTAACCACATGCCTCAATGTAGAACCATGTAGACTATGTCATCATACTTCAAGTACTTTAATCATATCATCCATTCAAGCAAGAAAAGTTGGATCCAAGAAATCAACATTTAATCTATATGTATGTATACCCTAAAGTATCACAATCATATTACTCATATTATACCCTACTTGAGTACCTATCTATTATTTAGTGTCGTCTCCAATTTGAATAAGGAATAAGGGTGCAAACCCTTATTCCATTGCACCCTAATTCTTTAGCATTGTAAGCCCATATTAGACTTATGTGAAATCTTAATTATTAGATCTATCATATTGTTTCATTATGAAAACCTAGATCTGATTATGTGCATTAATATTATAGAAAGTTGTGATTTTTGGTTCTAGAACCTTAAATCATCGTATTTATGCTTCAAAACCTTAATCATGAATGTTATTATTCAAACTGTATCAAGTACTTAGATTCTCATCAGATTGAACAATATCAACTTATATCTCAAAGTAAACATTTTTTTGATACACTCAACTTGTTAATTTATTAGATATAGGCCTTCCATGTATATAATCACCACTTAATCATGTATTAGCAGTACTTTTGGAATTAGGATCAGATATAGGTCTTGATATTATTTTAATTTTGATTGCAACCGTTCTCACATCTGGTTTGGTATATAATTTTTCCATATTTGGGTAATCCTAGAAATTTCTACAAATTAACAAAAGAAGAATCTATAACTCAACATTTTATAATGGTCCATGTCATAGAAATAGTGACAACATTTTATGGCTATTTGTCTACCTATTACAAACCCTCCCCCTTTACCCGGGCTTAGGATCCACTACATTTGCAAAATATGTATAGAACATAGGCGGAGCTTGTAAGTCTGATGACTCATAGAGGAGAGAGACAAGCTTTTTGTATCACAGTTGGGGTACACCAAGGATCCACACTTAGCCCATATTTGTTCATTCTTGTCATGGATGAGTTGACGAAGAATGTTCATGATGATATTCCTTGGTGTATGTTATTTGCTAATGATATTGTCTTGATTAATGAAAGTGAATATGGATTAAATGATAAAGTTGAACTTGGAGAAAGGTGTTGGAATCAAATGGATTGATGATTATTAGGAGCATACACATTGTAGTTTTATCCACTCTCGTAGTGTGAATGGTGGAGCCAAGTTGGACGGAGTGGATATACCAAAATGTGAGAAATTTTGTTACTCGGGTTCCATCATTCAAATAGATGGGGATCTCTAAGATGATGTTTGTGACACAGTCACTAAAATATGGTTGAAATGGAGGAGACAAATGGAGTATTATGTGATTGGAATAACCCTCTCAAATGAAAAAGCAAGTTTTATAGAATAGCTATATAGCCAACCACACTTGATGGGAGTGAATGTTGGGTGGTGAAGAAACAAGGTTTCAACATGATGAACGTGGCTGAAATGCATATGATGAGATGGATTTGTGGTAAGATAAGAAAATATCGCTTGTGAAATGATTATATTAGGAATAAAGTGTGAAGATCTCTTGGGAAACGATTATATTAGGAACAAAGTGGGATTGGTGAGCATTAAGGACAAGTTGCATGAGGGTCAACTTATATGGTATGGACATGTGCAACACAGACCGACTAATGCTCCTATATGTAGCAATGGTATTGAGTCAAGCACAACTAAAATAAGAAGAGGAAAAACTAAATTAAAATGGGAAGAACTTATAAAGAGAGATTTTGAATCTTGACATCTAGACTAGAATATGACCCATGATAGAGCTAAATGGAAATGAAGGATACATGTAGATGACCTCAACATTGTTGGGATTGAGGCTTACTTTATGATGATGAGTAATATATACCTAAAACATGGGGTGATATGGCAGCCTCTTCCATGGAGACACTGAAGGAAAGGGATGAGGGGTGAAGTACTTCGGAAGATCCTAGACTCCTATGTCTTTGTGGCACACACTATGTTACAAGATACAACGCCCAACATGGATGTGGAAGAGAATTTTCATGACAAAATGAGAGAGATTTTCTACCACAATGTTGTGGAAGGATATACATCAAGAAAGGAGAGGATTGGGATAGTCCATATTCTATTTGTACCACTTCTTATATAGCACAAGGTTTGGAGTTCGATGGGTCTAGTTTCCATAAAGTTTCCTTATGAAATTGGAAAGCATCATGCTAGGAAAGTAATAACTATATTCCTTTATCCTATTCTTATAATAACAATCTTTTATCTTTTACTTTATAGACCTAAAAGTCACATAAAGGAAACTACCCCTCATACCATTATTTTGTAAGAACTCTATTCATACTATTACCTACCATTGGAAAAGGGAAAAATCCTTCATTATTTCCTTATTTAACTAAAACTTGGTTTCAAAGGCAAATCTACATAATTACCAACTAAATTATCCTGGCCACAAATATCTTAAAAATTTGTAGATTTTCTTCCATAATACTATATTTGGATTGTCTATCTCATAAATTATCTTGATTATTTCATGAGCACTAAAATAATTATTTCCCTATTTGGTATCCCAGAGACCACTTTGTAAACATTGGTTGTGGAGATTAGTAATTCATATCTATCTTTATGATCTTTACTTCAATTGGTCCCGGAATTAGACACTTCCTTAATTATCCTTGAATATCATATTGAGTCAAGTTTATTAAAAAGGGATATTTTTAGATATCATTTTCTCTTTCTTTAAACAAGGGAAACACCATTTAATATTTACAAGGAAGTCCCTCTTCCTTCTCAATTTTTCATAGGCTACTAGGAGCATCCTTTCACTATGAACTTGGATGGAAACTCGTAAAATCTTTCTAAACTTATATCCATTTTTGGGGATTTATTGGGATAAATTTCACTAGAAAAACTTGCCATTTATGTATTCCCTTAAATTAATTACCCGCATCACATGGAAAGGCTTTATTACCTCAAATTCTAGAATTATCTTAGTTCCTTGTTATCTTTACATGTTCCAAAAACTGGACCAAATTATCCTTATTTGATGCCTCAAACTTGTGTTACAAGATAAGGTTAGATAATTTCTTTCATTAATTATATAAATCACATATTATCTTAGAATCTATTGGAAACTTACTTATTATCACATATTTTAGTTATCTAAAAATGCACATAGTCATTATTATTTATTTATGCATGGAATCCATTATTTCTTAAACTTTTGCCGCAAGGACTTATTTCCAAATCAAATAGTCGCATGGGTCTCACTTTGGCCATGGGTTTAGCCCATTCCACAAAGATAACTTTATTATTACATCAGTATTGAAATTAGGGAATTTACTTATCAATTCATGCCTTATATTTATATAATTCAAATTCACCAAATCTGATGATATTACATTCACCCTCCTTAAAAGAAATTTTGTCCCAAAAATTCAAACCTATTAAGGCTAAGGTGAATGATAACTTGACTTAGCTTCAAACCTTAGGGTTAGCAACCCTTCGTTGATATTTTAACATCTTTTATTGATATGAAAATTTCTCACATTACTGAGTTTGGAACCTAAATTGAATTCAAGGGTATTACCACAACCTCCTTTTGTTGCACGATATTATCACTTACTGATTTCACTAGAGATTTCAATTCAACTTGGTATTACATTTTACCTAGGTTTCCAACCTATGGTTCATTTATTTTCACATAAGTGTGAGGTAACATCTCAAACTCTAGACTATATCATTAAATATAGCTTAGGATACTCATCATCATATGTCAAAATTTAAGAATAACATGTGTCTACCAAACCTCTCTCACTCATAACAAGATGAAATAAGCATGTCTATAGCCTAAATATAGATTTCATCCCATTCCAAGAGTAGAGATGGTGTACTCACACATTATCTTCTCATTTTTTGAATTTTAGGTTGAATCTCTAAAATAATAACCTCAAACCCCAATTACTTTTAGTCCCACGATATTCTTATATGTTATTCACTCACAAGAAAAGTGATTTTCTCATAATTCTTGAGTTTATGCACAACTCTCCTTAAAATCTTATCTAGACATTATTACATGACTTCTTGCACACTTAACATTTACATCTCATGTCTCATGTCTCATTAACCTTAGTCATTTCCTTAAGATCTCTAAGGGTACATGTACCTTTGAAGTGCATCCTCTTGACCTTGTGAGCATTATGCACTTATGGAGTGCTTCTCATATTTACCCCTTGGGCCTCATGAACTCATGAAGGTGGCCAATCTCCTTAACCATGGCCCCCAAAAAACATGGATGGCTATCTCCTGACCCCATGGTCTTATGCACTTAGGGCATGATTACCTCCTAATCTCATAGGTCTTATGTACCTTTAGTCCTCCCTACTTGACCCTATGATTAACATAAGGCTCTATCTTTCCTAGGTTTTATTAAGATAATACACCTTTAACCATTTTTTAGCACAATATTTTCCTATGGTACACATTATTTACTTAAAGTCCCAACATTGGCTCATGGCAACACTTTCCATACTTAGTCTTAAAGGTGGCCTTCCCCTCTGGGATTGGATTCATAATGACCTTCCCTTCCGGGCTTGGTCTTAAGGGCGACCTTCCCTTTCAGGCTTGACTTCTTAGTGATATTCCCTTCCAGTTTGGTCCTCGGGGAGGTCTTCCCCTCCAGGCTTGGCATAATAGTTACCTTCCCTCCCATGCTTGGTCCTCATGGAAGTCTTCCCTTCTGGGGTTGACTTAGTTGTGACCTTCCCTTCTGAGCTTGGTCCTCCTAGCGGTCTTCCCTTTTTGGCTTGAACTATTAGTGACTTTCCCCTCTGGTCTAGGTCTTATACTATCAACCACTTCCTTAGTGACTTTTCCTTGTGTCCCTCAAAGATGGCATACTTGGGTTAAAAGAATGTATGTGCTTTCATTTTTTTTATACTTATTCCTTCACACTTTAGGCGACACTCTCGGTTACCTTAATTCTTAAACTAATTTGTGAACTCAATTTCTAGGTAAGGTCCTAACCTAGGGTGACTTCTTGACTCACAGGAGGAGGTTAGGCTCTCTAGCCACAACCTGACCCCACATGTTTAGGTTTATGCCTCCCCCATAGGTCTTTTTCCATTTCTTGGCTTGACCCACCCCAGATCGATACACCAACCCTTACAAGGTGAATTTTCATTTCTATGTAAACAATGATTGCATGTATCTAAAAAAGCCTCCACATGAATCATGAAAGCCTTGCTCTACAATCGTTCATAAATTGGATGTTGGGTCACCTAAACTCATTTTTATTTCCTCTTTCCTCTTACCCTAATTAGGGTTATATGGTTAGGGTTACTATTTCACCCACATTAATCCCATTTCACAAGTTAGGGTTAAAGGTTTGGGTTAAGGACAATTCTTGCACCTTAGGGTTTCTATATCCCTTGACCCACTAAGTGTTTTCCTAACCAACCCTAGTCCATCTAGGGTTTACCCTTCTGAGGAAAAACCCATAAAACATTTTTCTTTACTTTATCATTATTTGCACCTTACATGTACATTAATTGGCAGAGGATGCTTTAATACCACTTCTTCTCAAAAAGCTTAACTTGAGATATGGAGGAAAGAATATTTTAGGGTTTATTAAGCAAGAGGATGAGAAGTTAATGAAATTAGAGATAAAAAGATTAAGAGGAAACATTACTTCAGACAAACCCTAGGTTCTGTACTTGAAAGTATCACCATGGCTAAGGGAATCCTCGTATGCCAAGTTTATGGTGCAGAGGAAAATATTACCAAACCCTAAAGTCGTGATCCTTTCTAAATCCCATTACCATTAGGTTACACCCTAATAATTTCTCCCTATATTTCTAAAGTTCACTTGTACTTATAAACTATTAAATATTATTTGAAAAATCTGGGGTTCTGATACCAAATGGAATGACCTCAATTTTTAGAGTCCCCAATTAAGAAAGGACCTTTAAGTTGATATCCATTACTTACCAAGATGTAGATTTTTCAAATAACAAATAATAGAAAACAATTACCATTATTTTACAAATATTATTTACAAGATATACAATGATGCTCCTCTACGGAGTTACATGAATTTCCAACAAGAGAATTATACATACGAGAAGAAGTATCTAACTAATCCTACTTTACTTAACTTTAATGTCTTCAGTTGATTTTATTTGACTCATCATGTCCCGATATCCATCATTCACCTAAAATAGTGTGAAACAAAACACAGATCAAATATTGCTATATTGTGTAGGTGGGGTGCATACAAAAGTGTGCAAGTAATATAACAATAGATAATCAATTAATTAATCAAAAACAAGAATTCGTAGTTTCATTACATGTTCTAATGTTGAACTAATAATTATACATTATCCATATTTTGATGATGACTTAATAATTCCATTCATATGTATCTTATATGTCTATTTGAGATTCATTTTAGTTAGTAGGTACACAAAAAGGATCGATTAAATCAAGCCCTAGCTTGACCAAATACAAGGCAAAGTCAATGCAAATGCACTTTTGTGGAAAATGCCCTAAAACCTTTTGGATAATTTTTTTAATCATTTGTATAGATTTAATGACCTGTAACTAGATGAGAAAAAACTAGGATCACTTAAAATGAATGTTTAAGTCCTCTAATGATATTTTCCAAAATTCATTATAGGGACTTTTGTCGACTGAGTTTCATCTTTGATAAACTCAACCGACACACTTGATGGATTTTAGGAAATGCCAAGGTTGGTCGAGTTTCCCTAGGACAAACTTGACCAACAACCCTGCACAACCAAAATAGATTTAAACTGTCATATGAGTTTCATCTAGGATAAACTTGACCAACACTTAAAATTTTCTTTGTCCCATAGAGTTATTGACCGAGTATCGTTTATTGAAAATCGACTGACTTCACTATATGGAGTGTGCTGAAAAAGTGTTTCTAACCTTCAGAGTATTGCAAACATCAAAAATAGATCTGTTGCAACACCCTAAACCGCTAGAATTCATTCCCAAGTGCGTCTAATGGCTATTAGACATCCCAATTATAAATAGGAACCCTTGGGCTGCATCCCAAGTTTAATTCTTATGATCCTATCTATAGCTTAATGGATTTGTCTACTAAGAGACCCTTTCTCTGTCTCTCTCACTTACAAATCAAAATGTCAATCTGAGTGAGATAGGTTATTTGTGAGAGATATCTACTTGATTGCACTTCTTGTGAAGCTATCAATCTTCCTTTCCTAATCCCTTCTCTCAAGTTGTTATGGTGAAAGCTTATCCTGGGTGAAGGTGAAGTTGAAGGCTAAAGATCCAAGAGGAGAGTAGGTAATACCTTCAAGGTAGAAAACTTGTTGCAAGAGGGGAGACTCTTGGTGAAGATTTCCAACTCATTGGAAAAGTGGGTAAGCCCTTGTAGAGGTTGACGACTCTTTCTTTAAGGATAGGTAAGACCTTCTAAGGTTTATTGACTCCTTTTGATCCTTAATAAGGAAGGATTGGTACCCTTGCCCTATAAAAGGAAGGTCATGTTGTATGTCTTATAATGGAATATAAGTGTGCAATGGTTGCAAAATCCTAGAGGTTTACGTCTCTAGGTAGTATATGTACACTCTACCAGTTTGGAGTTTGGAACCACTATACACTTGTTCTTAATCTCATTCAATCTCTCATCCTTGATATGTATGTTTAGTTGCACATGAAATTCCATATTTGCAATTTCATCACTTGGAAGTAATTTGAATGGTCTAACAAATTTGGTTTAAGTGCTTTTATCTCTATTCAACCACCTTCTAGAGCCCATGGATCCAACAAGGGGTATCAGAGCCATGGTCTTCTTTGACAAGATATCCCATGAGACGAGAAGATGTGCGACAACCTTCTAGGTTCTCTCAACTTAGAGGGCAGTGTAAGGAAATATGGCGATAGAGAAGGTAGCTAAAACAAAAAATTTAACTACCATATTCCCCTTGAACCAATGAATTGCATCAATATCTATATAATGGGAAGGATGGTTTACGAGGTCATACATGGTCATGGAGCAAGTAGAACAACTATTCCCTCATCGTGGTCATGCACCCTTTCTTCAAGTCACACTCGGATAACATTTACGTCGCCCTCCTAGTTGATCACCAGAGATAGCGAGTTGATGATGTCCTCCTAGTGGGAAAGTATCCATGCCTCTAGACTAGTCCACATGGACCACCAGGAACGCCTGTCATTCTAGAAGAATGGACAAGAAGGAGTTGTTCCTCACTTTGGCATACCATTCACTAACTTGCACTCCCACAATTGTTCTCCCTTGCTATCCCTCTCTTTAGTGGGTAGCACTTACACAAGTTCTCTCGATTATCAACACTAGAGAAGACAAACAATTGTTAGAGGAAATTGAATTGTGTCTGAGAAGCCCCCAATATCCCTCGATTTATAAGAGGGTTAGGGTTCCCAAACTGATTGGGAGCGGAAGGGACATGGCATTCATGAATTTTCTCAACCTGCGAGTAGAAAAATGGTCGGTCCATAGGTGAACTGATTGGTTGGCAGGTGAGATAATCGGTTCACCCAGTGAATTGGTCATTTCATCATGTTTCCTAATCACAGTTGGATTGGCAATCAATATCCAATTTAATGCACAATATGACGTCAACACAAATTCTTGAATCAGTCGATTGGGTCCACCATCTGCTCGGTTCACAACCTGAGGTGGCCGGTTTATGGACCTGAGACGATCAGTTCACTTCGAGAATTGGTCAGTTCACTGTACAAATCTTCATTAAATTGACGTATCACAATGAAACAATCAGTTCAACAATTTAACTGGTCGGTTCAATTGTCCAGTCAATTAATTTTCAACCAATGTTGTTAAAATTGAATACCTAAACACTTTAGTAGCCAATTTAATTATCATTCATGACTAACCTACTATTTTAAGTGAATTCCTATGTGTGTTACCTTATAGGTTCAATATGATGTTGGTAGTGAATGTCCATAACCCATTTATGACATCAGAAGCAAAGAACGGTGCCTAGTGACACGCCATTTCTTCCCAAGTAAATGGAAAGTTTGAGAATAACTTCAACCTACAATCTGTCATAGGTGTTATAGTGATTCTATAATTCCTTTGTCTTTGATATACAAATTGAACTCAAGGCATGGAATTGGCATCCTTTCAGTGTTAAATCAATGTTCCTTGAACTAGAGTAGACTATTTGAGTCATATGTGACCTGAATATCATATATCAATTCACATGTGCATACACATATTTTCTTAGTCTCGCTTATCAAGTGGCTAAGATATCATACTCTTTTAGGAGGGACATATCCCATATACATCACTCACAATTATCCCCATGTGTCACAGTACGTTCGGTCATCACCTTTATGGCAACTTTATTTAGGATTATGGTGAATGATGTCAAAACACACCAAATGACATGTGACAAGTATAGTGATTTCAGGTCTAAGAACCACAATCACCACCTTCACTATGAGAGATGATGATGACAACCAAGTATGGTTTCCCTGTATCACTCTCAAGGTGGGTCTATCTGATACACTATTTTCTAACAAGTATCTATGTGCTTGGTTTGATATCACATATCATGACTGATGAGACTCTATCATCACCCAACACACAGTCTAGTCTTATGTGTTATTGTTGTCTAGAAGCCTTCCACAATAACATCTGAATGGGGACATATCAATAATGTGCATACTCTTAACATCCATATGATCTCATTGTTCAAGTCATACACTTGAAGATATACATCATTGAGTAGTGTTATTCTTTAGACATTCATTATGATTCCTCATTATCTCTTAACTATGTGAAATAGAATGAAACCAAATATTGCCTTTTTTATTAATCAAACAATTTATATAATATCCCATCACAGATTGGATTTTGGGCATACATACCAACAGACTCCCACTTGCACTTAGAGCCAATAACCAACAAATCTATTTCTTAGTGATCTAAATATGTCCATCATGTTTCTGCTGCGCAAGTGCCAATCCAACGGGTTAGCAACATATTGCCTTTAGTCTGTATATTGCCTGTTTCATATCTCTTCGCTATACAAAATGTTATATTAGATGGAATTGTTGGAGTATGCTATACGCTATTCCTTGCATAACTAGTATCTCCATTGTTGTCATAGTATTCCTACTAGGTCATGAATGGTTGGAACATCTCACAACTTTATCTATATGAAATTCTAGATCCATACAGTATTCAGTCCTATGTTCATAACATTAGGACATTATACTTCTATTGTAAAATTAAAATAATGGTCAGTAGTATGAAACCCTTTTCAACTTACAAATCTTCTCTTAAGATTAAACACTATTTTGTATTTTGAACATTCTATGTCATTTTAGAAGCATGCATCGATGTAATCAATTACATCCAACTCTTACTTATTACCATAGTGCAACAGTTGATCTTTTAGTTATTCTCATGTACTAATGCATGTTTGCCATGGTATTCTAGTGACCTTCATTGGACCTGAATAAAATCATCTTGTCATGTCCAATACATAGAAGATAATGGGATGATCATACTAAAATCATCTTGTAGACAGATCCAAATGTGAATGCATATGACATCTCTTCCATTCTTCACAAGAATTGGAACATTGGATTCTTAAAAAACTTATCCCATCTACATGGAGAGATTCTCGCTTATTGAATCATTCATGTTGAATTTTTTCAAATTCTGGCCAATATATGTGCTCGTATTTAGGTTTAGAAACTTTCCAGAACTATCTCTATTGATATTAACTCCTATTGCATAGGATGTTTCACCTAATCCTTCTTGATGAAGGTGATTTCCATGCTAGGTTTCAATACTTAGTATTGATATGTCATTCCACATCAATATGTGGAATGTTCATATGCTCCCACTAAATATTTTGTAATAAACAATTTCATCTATTATCTTGACTCAACTCAAACTCTTTCACTATCTTGTCAAGTAAAAATATCCCCAGTTAAAAGACACTTGTTTCAATCTCTGGATTGAACTTTGTAGCTTATAGACTTTATTTTCTTTAATGAAGTTATAAAACCTTCATGTTGTGTCACATACACATCTGCTCAATTAATCCTTTTTAGGAATGCAATTTCATATCTATATGCCAAATCACATAGTCCTATTAAGCTACAAAACAACCATGTCAATTGGTGAAGTTATTTCATCATGTTAAACACTTTGAACTCGTTTGAAAAAACTTTGCAACCAATTTGTACTCCTATGTCATTCATGTTTGTCTTCCTTATGAAAACCCAACTGTGCCTTATGGGTTTTACCCCTTTAGGTGGTACCACAAAGGTCATACCGTGTCGGTGTTCATGGATTCCATTCTGGATATAATGGCCTCAAGCCATTTCTCAGACTTTGGTTCCTCTATAGTTCTTAGTTGATTGTTGGCTCATCATGTTATGACCAAATCACAACTTATATAAGTTATAGGATTAATAATATTTTAACCTCATATTTTTTCTACTAGAACTCTGAGTTTTGTGTTACAAGTAGAACTTGAGATTCCACAACAATTTGTTATTTTCCAAATTCCCATCGTACCTCTTTGGGTTCAAATGTTTTCCTGTTGATCTTGAACTTTTTGAGTTCTGCTTTAATTCCACTGATTCTTTTGGAAGTCATCCATCCTAGTAAAAAACACATTTTTTATTAGATTGAGATAAGTAGTGTTAAACAAACATACATTTATGCCATTAAATATATTCAAGAAACTATTTTTTACATAAGTTTCAATCACTAAGATAAACCAGAACATTCCCATATCATATTTCATATGGTGTCTGCTAAACCAATTTTAGATGGTACATTGTTTTAGTGCTAAGCATATGCCTAAAAGGAATTATAATATTAGATTAAATTATAACCACACCATGACTCTTCATGTTGTGATTCCTTCATTCTGATACACCATCATATTTCAGGTGAAGTTGATTGTAATACACTATCACAGTCTCTCTATAAGGACCTCAAACTATTCTTGTAAAGTATTTCAACATTGATCATAACAAAGTATATTAACACCTTTAAGGAAGCAATGTACTTCATAAATTTAATCTCCTTTACACTTCAAGAAACTTGTATTTTACTGAGTACCCACCACCATAGTCAGTTAATATAATGAAATACAAATAACTATATGTAGCATTTATTCCAAAGGTCTTCCTATGTTATTATGTGCATATCCTGATAGAATACTTACTCTCCAACTACTTCTAGTGCGAGGTGGTTTTTCATGTTGCTCACATATAAGACTTGCATGTCTCATATTGATTCAGTAACCAAAAGATTCTAGATAAACATCAACATGTTATAGAAATGCATTTCTCACATGTGTTCTCTTAATGACAATGCTATAGATGTTGATTGTTTGAGTTATTAATTGTAATACTTTAGGTATTTATTTTATAAGCATTTACCATTTGATCCTTTCATATAAATATCAAAATATGTTTGGAGAATTGCCACATGAGATCACATATTTGAAATAGAACCATTAACAAATCTTCATTTAAAATCATCCTTGTGCACACATGATGCATAAAGTATAATGTTTCTATTATTGGCATAATGAAATAGCAGTTCAACTAACTCTATTACAAGCCCAACGGGCTAAGATATATTCTAAATCTAGATTGAAGTTGCAGCAACTCTTTCTATGTACAATCCATCCTTGCCCTTTCATAAAGGGTTTACTTCTTATCAGATCTTGTGCATCAACATATGTCAGATCTTCATCTAGTATCACATACCAAGATGAAGAAGCAATCAAAATTTATCATATAATGTTTATACCTAAAGTATAGGTCTTTACCCATTCCTTCTTCTTCTTTAATTCCTCTAGGAAGAGAGGGAAATTCCTTTTCCAGTGTCCAGGCTGGTGACAATTGCCTCCCTTCTTTACTCCTCCCTTTGCCTTGAGTGCTAAAGACTTGCGTTTCAAGCTAGATTTAGAACTCTTCTTAGCTTTTCCTTTTCCCTTAGACTTTCCCTTTGTCTTTCTTATCATCATCACAAACTTGGGCTGGTCTTTCATCATTTATACCTCAGTTGTTCTCAACATGCCAAGTAACTCTGTCAATAGCTTATCAAAGTCATTCGTGTTGTAGTTCATGACAAACTGACTGTATGACTCTAGTAGAGATTGTAGAATCACATTAGCAGCCAACTCTTGACCCAAAGAAATATTCTCCACATACTCATAGTTCATGGAGCACAACATTAACAATTGACATTAACATTATCTTCAATGTGCTTCTTGTAAGCATCCCTGTCATCCTTAGGTGCATTGGGAAGAGGTTCTTCTGGCTCTAGTGCTTTTAGGACATAGAGCTTGCACTCCTATGTGAGAAAAATTCTCAGTGTCCTAAACCAATCATGGAAGTTATTCACATTTAACTTGTCCCTCTCAAGGACTTATCAAAGAGAAAATATGTTGTAGTGTGTTTCCATTTGATTCTACAAGAGAAATTTGCAATTTTATCAAAAAAACATTTTTGATTGATTATATTTGTATTAATTTTGACAATGTTAATAAGGAATTTAATTAACTATCACTCTCATTATTTTGTTTCAAATTGATAACCATCATTATCAATTCAGAAGATTGCAGCACACAAACTTCTAATGAGCCAAGACCGAAATAATTCAATTATTACTCGGCCAACACCAACATCCATAATAAATCATTAAGGTAGGCAACATTTTCCGATTGCATCTTATGCAAGTCTTAGATAAATGTTATGCACAAATCCTTGACATAGTCATCTGCGTGCCTATGGTTCTTAATCTCACTAAGGACACTCAGTTAAGCCTGACCCAAAAGGCAACACGATAATAATACATCCCACTTGGCAGACCCACATTATTACCATCACACTTCTATGAGATAGACAGTGTACAACCCCTGGGGTGTCCATTCTTATTCGATAAAGATTTTCATATGTGATGCTAATGGAAAGCATCTTAGACTTGAAATATATGATTGGGGGATTATATATATAGATATAGATATAGATATACATATACATTATCCAATCACCACACATATATAGTATGTATCGTATACATGATATATCCCACAACATAAACATGCAATATAAAACATTAGCAATTGTTATGGCCATACCACTATAATTCCTTAGATCCACAAGAAATTACTACCACCTAGGTCTACATATCATGCAAGAACCTATTGTTGGTGTAGATCTATGCTGGCTAATTTGGGTTGATCAGTTCAACCCTTGAATCAGTCGGCTCACCTCTTTGTTAGTCAGTTGGTCATCTGAAACTATCGTCTGTCCTCTAGTCCAACTAATGTCTATACACCTCCAAATAGTCAGTTGGGTCCACTAGCCGATCAATTCACTCCTCCCACAGTTTGCCCTCCTCGGTCCTCCAGCCATTCAGCTTGTCACATGAAATGGTCAGCTCGCTTGACGCTGATCGTCATTTTCATCACTGCAAGAAAAAAGATACCCAATTTCTATTAAACTTATTACATGATAATGAGAAACCTTGAGTTACATTTGAGGGGAGCAAAGGTAGGAAAAAGTAATACTTTACATTGGGAAGAAGAAGGTAGAGACTTGGTATGAAAACTGAGATATAATAGGTGCAAAATGAACCATTCAACCACACACAAATATTTGGGTTATTGGACATATCCATGCTACACTTCCACCATCAAAAATTTCTTTTAGGACAACACATGTAAACTGCATATGTATTATGTATCATATATATATATATATATATATATATACATATATATATATATATATGTATGTATCTATATATATGTATATATATGTATCTATATATATGCATATATATATGTATATATATATATATATATGTGTATGTATGTATGTATGTATGTATGTATTTATATATATGTATATATATATGTATCTATATATATGTGTATATATATATATGTATATATATATATATATTAGTTTGGGATCATATGTTCTCTCTTTCTTCCTTGTTTTTGTATTTCGCATTGCTATGAGTAGCTAGGCCCCTTGGGTGGGCTGTTTGGGGTTTAAAATGTTAATTTAATACCATGTTGGGGAAAAATGATATGTAAAAATTGTAATTTCATTTGCTAATGATTATGAACTATTTATATCTCACTCTTGTTGAATTGGTTATTGGTTGTGCTTTAAATCACCCAAGAATTTTGGGAAATTATTTATATGTGTGAATTTTGGGATTTTCTCCTAGGTCCAATTCATGGATCCCTAGCTAGCCACCCATCCTCCTACATGCTAATCAATCTTCCTAACCCTAGGCGAGTGATCTAAGTATCTAGTTTAGATGAATTTAATTTGCTTATAATGGAGCTTTCTCAAGGCTAGAATATAGTTGATAGGAAGCCTAAAACCTCACTTCCACTACCATTACTAACCTTAGCCACTAATTTTCCTAAGATCATCTATCTGAGAAACCTAGGCTTGTTTAGACTCTAATTGAGTTGCACCTAAACCCTAACCCAATCCATCATCGTAAGGGTATTAGGAGGTATTAGGGACTAGTTCCACTATACACAACCTAGCATATCCATGGCTAGTTAGCATTATAGGATAATTCATTAGACTCTATCTTGTAGTTTAGTTTGATAATTTAAATGAAAGTGTAATGTTCACATGTCACCCAAAACCTAATTGATAAATACATCCCCTAAACAACTCACATTTTCTTTAATTTCTTTAAAACCCTAATTGTCTTCTTGCTTAGCTAGTGTTAGTTTAGTTGGCCCTTTACTTGCTTAGTTAGCTTTTTTCTCTATTCTTGCTTTGTTCTTGCTTTGTTCTTGCAGGTTTAGGTCTTTACTATCTCTTTTGCCTTGTTTGCTAGCTTAGTGTAGTGTAGACCTTTCCTTGCATGCCGTATCGTAAATTGTTCTTTTCTTGTCTTGCATTGTCTTTTCTTGCTTAGTAGGATTAACTGTCGAGGGTTAACTTAGGTTTTAATCTTACTTGTCTTCCCTTATTTGCTTTCTTTCTCAAACTTAGTGTAATCAATCAAATAACCTTTAGAACATTCAACCCTAGACTCCGTAGTAGGGACCAAGTACCAAAAACTAACCTAGCTCTAGTGTACCCTTTTCTCCCTGTGGATCAACCCTATACTTACCACCCTCCTATACTATGACACAACCCAGTGTGCTTGTGGGTGTAGTGTTTTGGTGTAGGTGAGTATGTTTGTGTTGGTCCTTATAAATTTTGAAAATTATCCCACTGTGTGTGTCTGTTTGTGGAGTTGCATCCATTCAAATTTCAATTGAGTTGTGTGTAACGCCATTGGAGTATTTTCTTGAAGTAAGCTCCACTTCCATGCCGATGGCCAGTGATGACTCAATATGGTTAACCTTGTTCTCTTTCTCCCTCAATGACAAAGCCAAAGATTGGTATGATTCAACAAAGCACATCATGAGTTGGGAAGAGAGGAAATATACTTTCTTGAGGCACTTCTACTCTATAGTATGATTGACACAAATGTGACGTGCCATATCAAGTTTCAGGTAGATGGGAAATGAGAAACTTCATGATGCTAGGGAAAAATTTAGAAAGATTTTGAGAGAGTGCCCGCACCATGAGATCCCTTTGTGGCAGCTAATTCAATCATTTTACTCCGTCTATCTCTAAATGACTAAGATATAATATATTCTTCTAGTGGAGGAATTTTCATGGCTAGGCCACCTGAGGAGATATGGCCTTTGTTTGAGTAGTTGGATGAAAGTTTAAATATTTGAGCTTCTAGCATGATGAATGATGGTGACCATGCCTATGGTGTGACATCTCTGACTCATAATTACTCAAGGCCACAAGTGATGAAGATTCATGGTGACATGGTGATCTTCATGAAGAACCAAGTGACAAACGATCCTTGTCACTAGATCAATTCTATTGAGTTCTATGGTGAAGAAAAGAAGACACCTCACTCCTATAATTACAAGGAACCACAAAGTTCAAGCTATAGCTCAAAGTTTGAGTAATAGGTTATCTCTAGGTTGAAGAGATATGATGACATACAAATGAATGTGACAAGGCTTGAAGAGAGGATAGAGCAGCTATCTTCCAAATTTGCTCTCCAAGAAGAAAAATTGTCTTCAAAACTCATCTTGAGTTTCAATGAAGCAAGTGGACCAATGCCTTCTTCACAAGTTTTCTATAATCCACCTCCCATGCAAGTGCAACCCATATACCACTTTCAAGGCTATCTATAGTCTTAGACTCATCCTCCCCCTCCATCACCACAAATTTCTCAACAATTCATTTTCCAACCTCAATTCTCCCCTCCATCTTTATTTCAACACCAAGTACCACCTCCACCTCGTCCACAACTGCAACATGCTCCACATATCCCTCATGAGCAATGAAGTATTATGACAGTTCTAAGGAGTGGGAAATATCTTGAGCAGCCTACTAGTCAAAGGAAGGTTGATAAAGCAAAGCAAAGGAAACCAAGTGGTGATACAGTGATTGAGATTTCCAAAGTTGATTCTATGATACCTTGTTGATTTTGGGATGCCATGTGCTCCATCTCAAACTCCATTTGCAACTCCCACCATCCCTAGTGTTCCACCTCATGTTGATTCAAGAAGGCTAAAGAAAGTGAGCTACCACTCTCAATGAAGCATTAGATGAGCCACCGGAAGTAAGGAGGAGACAAAAGCACAATGTTGACATTCTTGAGGTGTTTTGCCAAGTGAAGGTCAATATTCCATTGTCAGATGCTATCAAGAAAATCCCATCATATTCGAAGTTTCTTAAGAACTTATGCATTGTGAAGAGAAGGTCAATGAGGAGAATACCAAAGAAAGTGAAGTTAACTAAACAAGTGAGCTCTATCATCCAAAACTCACTTCATGTAAAGAGGAAATACCCAATATCCCCACTCATACCTAGTTACATAGGGGTACACTGCATAGACATATCCTTGCTTGATTTGGAGTCTAGTGAGAATTTGATGCCATACAATGTCGATGTGGAATTTGGATTGGGTAAGTTGAATCTGGCACATTACACTCTCCAATTGATAGACCGTTCCAAAAAAGTTCCTAGAGGAAGAGTTGATGATGTTTAGGTGATGATAGACAAAGAAAAGGGCATAGTGTTCCCGGTGGATTTCATCGTTCTTGATATGGAGCCAGAGCATAGGAAGATTCATATTATCTTGGGAAGACCATTCTTATATATAGATGGCACCAAGATACATGTTCATAGTGGCATGATGACAATTTCGTTCATGGATATGAAGATCAAGATCAACATGTACAAGACCCCAACCTAGCAAGCCAGAGATGAGGATATTGGACATGGTCTCTTCAAGAGTCTGAATGGTCATTTGAGAGAAGAATGTCAGGATGGAAGAATTGATGATGCTTTTTTTGATCAAAGGGATGAGGAACATTGGTTGAGTGCAAATGAGAGATGTATTTATTGCAAAAATGGGCACATGAGGAGGCCAAATGGATGAATGATTCAAGAATCACCAAGAAGCCCAACTGAAGACATGAAACTCGACGCTTATGGGAGGAAACCCACCTAGGTTTGGAAATTTTCCACCCAACCCTCCATTTTAGATACTTTTGTTTTGTTTCTACACTTTCCAAGAAAACACACACACACACTTGTTTTTAATAGTTTTTGTTTATTTTTAAGATGTGAAGGTGAAAATATGATGAAATGAGGAAAATTAGATGAAATTTTGACAAGAAATCCATGAGAAATCGTTTTAGATCAAACATTTGATGTTTTTATGAGACTCGAGTAGAAATGAACTGCCACATTACTCACCACGGTCATGGTGGCATGGAACTGTCATGGTGGTGTTTTCACAATCGACAAAGGAATTGAGAAAAATCAAAGAATTCAAGAACTAAAGAACAGACCCAGCATGACCCTATAGCTACCCACTCAGAACGACTGTGTGGGTTACCACGACCATGCAACAAGTGAGCCACCATGTTCATGCCACACAGCATGGATGTGCTACGACCTGACTCCAACACGTAAGTCGGCAATTTGCAGAAATCCAAAATTTGTTCTATTCTTAACTCCTCAAACACCACGACCGTTCTCCATGAATGGTGGTCGTACAACACCTCCCAGCCACTCTACCACCCTTGAATCACCACCAAATCACCCCAAGAAATCTCCAATCAATCCCCCATCATTTCCACTACCTGAATCTCCAGATTCCATCCATTTTCATTTGCAAAACCCCTTATTTCTCTTCAATCCACCCCAACAACTCAGTTCTTTGGAGAAAACCTAAAATCCAATTTTCTCCACCGATTTCGATCCAAAATAAAGCAAATGCCTAAGAAGCTTGTAGCTAAGACCAAGGATGTGATTTCCTACGGATTCAGGCCCAAGAATGTGTCATCCTCAGCTCTGTCAGCACATATAGCCCTTCCAACACCATCAACAACCTATGGTTCACAAGAAGAATCACCCAATGCGATATGATGGTGGATCCCATGTTGGAGGAGTCTTCTAGACTACCTAGTGAATGTAAGGCAATATCCCGACCATCAGGTTTAGAGGCCCACTAATAACATCTAATTTTATACACTTTTTGCACTTATTTTATACCCCTCCAAACATATCTTTTATAGACTTATCCACTTATTTTAGCACTTTTATAATGAGAATATTAATTGCACACTTTTTCCATCCTTGCAGGGTCACAACAAGTGAGAACTGTCGTTAGAACCTCTACCGTGGCTCATCAACCAAAGAGGACTCTCACACCACAGTTGATGCCACCAATCACACCGATGACGCAAGGACCACGATGCAACACACCCCTTTTGGTCACGACCTACAACACATTCATCTCAACCTCGATCGACCTTGACTGAGGTAGCACCATGACTGAGGCACTACCATGCCATGACCAAAGTATGATCGCGACCAAGGTGATGGACTGGCGTGACCAAGGAAGGACTGCAAGCGAGGTGGCGCAATACCTTGATCAAAGTGCTGAATCGACCAACTGATGTGGTGACCTTGACCGAGGAGAGGCCTCGATCGACCGCAATCAAGCCTCGATTGATACCCAGCCTTGACTATAATGTGGGTGGTTAAGTTTATGGGAAACACCTATAAATAGGCCACCCACCTCGACTTGTCACATCATCAGATCATCAAGGGCTACGATGTGTTACCAAATTCCATACCCACTCTCATCCATCTAATTAGTCTTAGATATCTGAAGGTAGAAGCTAAGGAGAAGGAAGACTGAAGGCCCTTCTCCCTCAAAAGAAGGAGAGCTTCTGTAGCATCCATTCCAAATCTAGATTCGAAGGAGTACTTTGGTGTATCACCATCTTCTCTCTCTCATATAGATCTATCATCTCCATGACGTTGGACCCCTTTCCTCTTAATGGTTATGATGTATCCATCATTTTGTAATGTTGTTATGCTACCCATTAACATGTATGGATAAACACTTAACTTGGGTTGGGAGTTTCCATTAAGGCTCTCCCAACATGTATATTCTTTCTTTCCTTTGAATATATATATGCTCTCATCCAGATTATCTCCATATGCTAGTTATTAATGCTTCACTTGTATGCTTAGATACCATCTTGTGATGTTTGATCGTTGGTACCTCGAAAGAGTAGTATCTTCTTTATCTGGTGTTATGGAGTAGTATGAATGCATGAAAATGTGGGATTGCTAAGGCTTATGGTCATATGGTTTGCTTTGTGGTTGTAAGGTTTCTATCTCGCGAGGGATCCACCTTAGATCCTAGATCTATCCTTATCTCAAGAGAGGAGGGAATATACACTTTTATGACTACTTATAATCTTGATATGAGTATACAAAGGGGAGTGAGTTTTGCTTGTTGGTGAGAGACCGTAGTAGGTAAAACCTGATCTGAGTTCCCTTCCATGTCTTTGTTTCTCATTGTTTATCCTTATTTTCTCTTGTTGTTATTTTCTTTATTTGTTTTGGTTTGAGCACCATCGTTCCTTAGGGAACAACCTTTTTAAACCATATTCTATCTGGAGTATATGAGTGTGAGACCCTACGTACTTAACACCTACTAACCTTGTCCATGTGGTTCGACTTTGATTACTACGTCAGACCCCGTATAATAGTTGTGGGGGATTAAGTGTCAGGTTACTATCTTAAGAGTCTGACTATGGATCCACTACATTTTAGACGCATGATTTAGGCTGATCAACTTTTTGGAGTTGTTGTCAGTGACAAGGAAAAACAACACTATTAAGAACTTGAGTCCACTCACTATACTCCCAAGCCTCAAGCTTAGTAATAAGCTTGGCCACACATAAACCTTAAATCTGCTACCCTGTGATTACATAGAATAGTTCATTTTAACACGTGCAGTTTTCTAACTCGACTGTGTGGTCTATTCAGGGAACCCAGAGGGAAGCATATCTGTTCATTTTTTTCACCATAACCTCGAGTCACCATGCCACCTCGTGTGGACGCTACTCTCACAAAGGATGAATAGAATGCAAGAGTTTAACATGACCCTCCACCACCAGGGATGGACTAAGATAGAGATGGTCATTATTCGATTGGTCGTCAATGTGAAGAACAACGTCGTGAGGAAGAATGTCGTGAAGAAGATCGACATGACGAAGAACAATGCTACCATCATCATAGAAGGCACCATCACAATCATTGTGACAATGAACTTGAGCGCGATGACTGGGAAAGTGAAAGCGAAGATGACAAAGAAGGAAAGACTCTTAGAGAGTTGGTAGCAACTAGGGCCAACGAATCCAGATGCCCGATTGTCATCTCGCACTTCAATGTTGCAAATTTTAAGTTGAAACTGACTATCATCTCGATGATCCAGAACAAACCTTTCTATGGGAATTGAAGAAGTGAAAACCCATACCTTCACCTCGATGTCTCTAAAAATATCTGTGATACCATTAAGATGAGGGGAGTTCATCTAGAAGTAATATACTATAAGGGATTCAACTTATCTCTCGAAGATAAGGCTCTATCTTGGTACCTCAACCTCCCCCACTAGTCCATAGATGGGTGGAGACCCCTGACAGATGTCTTTGTTACTAAGTTTTACCCTACTGAGAGAACTATTTGCAACATGCAAAAGATCACTTCTTTTGCACAAAAGTCAGGAGAAAACTTGCACAAGTCATGGGAATGCTTTCAGGAGTATCAGAGGGATTGTCTTCACCATAATTACCATAAGGGGTTCCTAGTGGCCACCTTTTACAATGGGTTGGCTCCTACTGAGAGGAATTCATTGAACATAGCTACTGGAAGTGACTTTCTTGGAAAGAAGTCGACCAGAACTATGAAGATAATAGACAACATGGCTATACTACAAGAAGGCCTTGATTATGACAAAAATGATAGAGGATCGATGAAGAAAGTAGGGTCTGAAGGACCATCTATTAAAGCCAAAGGCTTGAAGACCATAATAGCCCAAATTTAGAAAATAGCCACTAATGTTAAACAACTGAAAGATACTAGAGCTAAGGGAAGAAGGATACTTAGAAAGCCATGAAATGTGTTACCTATGGAAAAGGAGGACATGGAATCGACAACTGTATCAATACCCGACCTGAGGAGAGTAATGAAAGAAAAAGTGAAGAAGAAATTGAGAATGTCTCTTAAGTTAACTTCAACCGACAAGACCATCCTGGGTTTGGTTATGGAAACAAAGAAGCTACAGAGAACATGCATCAATAGTGTAGTTTCTCTAAACCTCCTCTAGGATTTGAGAAGAAAGGAATGCCAACCTAATACACCAAGACTACCAGCTACTAGACAAATAAGAACATATATCAAGGTCAAAACAAAAATTTGAGCCGACAAGGGCAAGAACAAGGCCCAGGGCCTATACAAGCCAAAGACAACAACGAAGTTGATATGATTTCTCAACTATTCGACTTCACAAAAAGGCAAGCGTCAGTGAATGCTCAACTCACTCAAAGTTATCTCACAAATTTGAGAGTGCTAACTACCATGCAAACTCAAATGATGGATATGCAAACTCACCAGAGATAGATTGATTAGCAACTTGCACAACTAGATGAACTCATGAAAAATCCTTCTGGGAAGATCCCATCAAATACTGAGACTACCAAAATGGCTACTCTCTGATCTGAGAGAATGATGGAAAATTCTAATACTAACAACACCAAAGAAGGAAGAAGTCCTTCTAATCAGCAGTCTAAGAATGTGAAGGCAAAAGAAGAATTAAGAGGGAAAGAACAAGCTGACAGTGGCAAAGAAGTAGGGCCATCTGAAAAGAAGAAGGAAGGAGAGAAAAAGAACTCAGATCGTCTAGGAGATGTCCTTTCAAAGAAAAATCCCTATGCCCCAAGAGTTCCTTTCCCCTATAAGTTGACAAAAGCACACTTCAAGAAGAGATACAAAAAGTTCATGGAAGCTGTAAAGAAACTACACTTGGATGTTCCCTTTCTTGATGCAATAGAAGAAATGCCAACCTATGCAAAGTTCTTGAAAGACCTGATTACGAAGAGAAGAAGAGGTGATCACATTGAAACTATCCAGTTAGAGAAAATGTCAAGTGCTTTTATTCAAGCAGAGTTACCAACCAAGAAGACGGACATCGGAGCATTCAACATACCTTTCTGCATCCGAGATAATGTGGAGAGAAAGGGATTAGCTAACTTGGGAGAAAGCATCAATCTAATGCCCTTGAATCTAGACCAAAGGCTTGGGATGACATACATGGTAGTGCTAGGGATGAGGATCGAGTTAGCCGATTGTACCTTCACAAGGCCAATGGGAATATTTGAAGATGTTTCGATACGAGTTGGACAATTTTTCGTACCGTGTGACATTGTGGTAATAGACATAGTCAAAGACTCCAAATGCCCCATGATATTCAGGAGGACTTTCCCTACAACAGGGAGAGCCTTAATATATGTTGTTGAAGGAATCATCACACAACGAGTAGGGAATGGTCACTTGGATTTTAGGGTACCAGATGCCATGAGGGGACCATCTCTATCTAAGTCAGTCTACTTCATGGACAACTACACTCAATATTGCCAAGAGGTCCAAGAAGATAAAGCAATCATAGATCCCCTAATGTGAGCCCTAAATAGCTAGAATCCTGCCATGGAGGGCCAAGAGGTTGTAGAAATCTTGGATTACTTGAACCAACCCAAAGAAGAATTCAACGACGATGAAGAGAAAATTGAGACAGTGAAGTTTGCTTCATGGGAGGAAACAACTGAGGAGAATGAAGTATCGAAGCCCAAGCTAGAATTGAAACCTCTTTTAGAGGGGTTGAAATACAAGTTCCTAGACAAATATGAGAGGAATCTAGTAATTATCAATTGCAACTTAACAGACGACCAGATGGAGAAGTTTCTATATGAGATGAGGTTGCATAGAAAAGCCATAGGGTATTTTGTGGAAGACATCAGAGGTCTTAACCTGGCTTTATACATGCACATAATTTTCCTTGAAGAGACAGCCAAGCCCCTGGCTCAACCACAACGAAAGCTAAATCAAATGCTAAAGGAGGTTGTGAAGAAAGAAGTAATAAAGCTATGAGATGTTGGGATCATTTACCCAATAAGCGATAGCAATTGGGTTAGTCCTATCCATGTGGTACCCAAGAAGGGTGGAATGATTGCATATGAGGGGAAGATGGAGATGAAGTTACCATGAGGACAGTGACAAGCTGGAGCATGTGTATTGATTATTACAAAATAAATATAGCCACCAAGAAAGATTACTTCCCCTTTCCATTTATCGACTAGGTCCTAGAGCAGCTAGCTTATCATGACTACTTTTGTTTTCTGGATAGCTATTCAGGATTTTACCAAGTACCTATTCACCTTGATGATCAAGAGAAGACCACCTGTAACTATATTTTTGGCAGCTACACCTTCTGAAGAATGTTGTTCGACTTATGTAACACACTAATGACTTTTCAACATTGTATGATATCCATGTTTTCAGACTTTCTGGAAGACGTTGTAGAAGTCTTCATGGATGACTTTTCTGTATACGGGATGGATTTTGAAGCCTGATTGAGAAATCTATATTTGGTGTTACAGTGCTACGAAGAGAAGCACCTTGTCATAAATTGGGATAAATGTCACTTCATGGTTCAGGAAGATATCGTGCTTGGACACAAGGTCTTGAAGAAAGAAATTGAAGTGGATCCAAGAAAAATTGAAGACATATCAAAACTCCTACCACCAAAGTTGGCCACTGGAGTGCGAAGCTTCTTGGGACACACAAGATACCATAGGAGGTTCATAAAAGACTTTTCTAAGATCACCAATCCATTATCAAATCTGCTGATAAAGGACGCTGAGTATGAGTTCACCAGTGAATGTCTAGATGCCTTTAATACACTCAAAAGTGCATTAAGGACAGTGCCTATCCTACAAAAACCTGACTGGGAGTTGCTTTTTGAGATCATGTGCGATGCTAGTGATTACACCATCAGGGTAGTCCTCAGGCAAAAGAAAGAGAAGAAATATCATGTGATTTGCTATGTGAGTAGAACCCTGGATGAAGCCCAAGTGAACTGCAATGCCACTGAGAAGGAAATGCTAGCTATCATATTTGCTTTTAACAAGTTCAGGTTGTACTTTGTAGGATCAAAGGTAAGAGTGTATACCGATCATGGGGAAATAAAGTACCTAATGTAGAAAAAGGACACCAAGCAAAGGCTTTTGAGATGGTCACAGAACACCTGCTGAGAATAATTTTTGATGAAGAAAACCAACTTCCTATGAATGAAAACTATGCCAACAAAGCTCTTCTAATGGCTTGATCGGAAGAGTGGAGCTTTCCCTGGTTCTAATATTTGTAATTATTTAGCATGTAGGCAAATTCCACTAGAGATAACATTTTATTAGAAGAAGAAGTTATTCTCTGAGATGAAGAATTACTATTGGGATGACCCCCTACTGTTTAAGAGATGCTCTGACAACCTAAACTTTTGATGCACACCTGAAGAAGAGATGCCTCTAATCCTCAAAGAGTGTCACGCCTCATCTTATGGAGGACACCATGGAGGGGAGAGGACATCTACAAAGGTTCTGTAATTAGGATTTTACTGGCCCACTCTATTCAAGGATGTTGCATCATTTGTC
This sequence comes from Alisma plantago-aquatica, assembly GCA_963693085.1. Classification (NCBI taxonomy): domain Eukaryota; kingdom Viridiplantae; phylum Streptophyta; class Magnoliopsida; order Alismatales; family Alismataceae; genus Alisma; species Alisma plantago-aquatica. The sequence continues at coordinate 855,392,058 of OY856410.1, read as the reverse complement.
AAAACATGCAAGGAATGCCAACTCATGGGGAACATAAGTCGAAGAAATGAAATGCCAATGTTAGACTGGATGGAAGTAGAAATCCTCGATGTATGGAGAGTGAACTACATGGGGCATTTTCCTTCGTCAAAAGGAAATCAGTACATTCTTGTTATTGTTGATTACATTTCTAGATGGGTTGAGGCAGTTGCCACCTAAACATGCAACTCCATAGCAGTCATTAAGCTCTTTAAAAAGGCTATATTCCAACACTTCGGAGTTCCACGCACTATCATAAGTGAGAGAGGGTCACATTTTGGTTAGAAATAGTTTGAAGCTCTGCTAAGGAAGTATGGAGTGAAGCATAAAGTCACAACACCATACCACCCTCAGACATCAGGGCAAGTTGAGGCATCAAACAGGCAGATCAAACAAATTTTAGAAAAGATTGTTAGTCGTATGAGAAAGGACTGGTCAATGAAACTAGACAATGAGCTCTGGGCATACCACACAACATACAAGATACCAATAGGTATGACACCCTATAGGTTGATCTATGGAAAGTCTTTTCATCTGTCGGTCGAACTCGAACACAAAGCCCTATGGGCCATAAATTTTTTGAACATGGATCTCGACAAAGCTTGTTAGAAAATATTCCTTCAGATCTAAGAGCTCGAAGAGTTGAGGCTCCATGCCTAAGAAAATGCAAAAATATATAAACAGAGGATAAAAGTTTGGCATGATGCCCACCTAAAGAACAAAGATGTGCATGAAGGAGATAAGGTCCTTTTGTTCAACTCCAACATTAGGTTATTTTTGGGGAAGTTGAGAACCAGGTGGTCATGTCCCTTTTCTGTAGTGCAAATATACACATCCAGGGTAATGGACATAGTAGGACAAAAGACGGGAACCTTCAAGGTAAATGGACAAAGAGTGAAAAGATACTATGAAGATTTTAACGACCCTACCTCCCGGTAACCCCCAATTAATGGAGACTAGAAGGGCAGAGCCATTATCTCAATTAACATGATCAAAGGTTCGACAAAAAATCAATAGCAATTATTAAATTCTGCCAACTATACTGACATATGGTAAAAAATAAAAACTTTGCATACCTTTTGAAAACTTGGATCTCTAAACTTCTATCCACATATGAATTCTACTCTAACTAATCCTCCTTGTAGTTTAATTCATGTATTTCACAATACGATGATTTACTATTTTTCCTTTTGGCTTTGTACCTAAAATTCCGACAAACAAAACGCCAGTCAGCATAAAGCTGGTATGTGGGGGAAACATTAATCATGAAATTATCCATAACAACGTATTGCAATCAATTACAATTTAACAAACAAATTTACATTTTAAATATAACTACGTGATCCATTCATACCCTATCCTCTGCGTTGTCCCTACAGTGGACCTAGATGCTACCTTCCTTATGGTAGATCCCCATTAAATCCCTCATGATCCCACCTAACAGGTGAATCAATTTCTAGGGTTGAGTCACATGGCACTACCCATAGGTAGCCCACTCTTAACTCATGGCATGCTAAAGAGTCTCATGGCACTACATGTGGGTAGCCCAATTTCTTACTTGCATGGATTATTCTGTCTCAAATCCTTGATCTAGAAATTAGGATAACGGCTCTGACCTCTTGGTCTCCCTTAATTGGGGGTTACGGGGAGGCAGGGTCATTACAAAGACCAAGCCTTTGTAAGGAGAAGAGAACTCAGTTTGGGGGAGGTCAACTCAGTAAGAAATGCAATGAATGAGGAAACAACTACACCTATGGAAGGTGAATGAAGACAAGATGAGAGAGAAATTTGATCAAAAGACTTTAAACAAGCACTTCTTGGGAGGCAACCCAAGTCTTTGTTGTTTTCATTAGTTCATGTTTTACAACACTAAGTCAACCTAGGCTAACATTTTGGAATGAGATTCGATTGTGGTGCCCGCCTCCTTGGACTCAGCCGATGGTTTCTAAAATTAGGTTTTGGACCTATCGCCTTCTCCAATCGGACAGTTGATTTTGAGTCTCGATCGCAACAACCTATCCTTGGCCGCGGTTGCATCATTTCTTAAGCATAAAGAGATTGGTCGAGAATCAACCGCAGTCACAACACTCACCACAGTTGCGGTGTTTCTTGGCCTAAGTTGTGGCATCCCTCATTTCTTATGTAACTGACTATGGTCGCGACACCCCATGCCATGGTCATGGCCTATCTATTTCTTTGTTGGATACTCATGGTCTGTGAGCCCACGGTTGCGGTACCTGCTGCAGTCGCAACTCACCTCTTGCTTATGGTCGCGATCACGGTCCTATGAACAGAAAGGAAATTTTGAACTAGAAATATGCACATGTACATATACATGATAATAAAATAAAATTGATGTTGATTAACTAAAAGATAATTCAATTGTGCTAACAACAAAATTAATGTGAAACTTTCAGGATGTCGACCTCAACTGAAGATACCTTGATGAAGAAGGTGACTTCACTGAAGGGGTTGAGGAAATCCTCAAGAAGACCACAAATACACTAAAAGACAATCCAGACCTCTCTCCGACAAAGAGACTCCAGCTACAACTGATGAAAAATAAGTACGACTACATCCTGGCCCACAAGATTCTAGAAGAGTTGGAGGGGTCCCCTAGTTCATCCAAGATGGAAACCTTAGAATATCAACCTTCACTAGCTGAACTAAAGAAATTGGGGAAGAGGAAGGTTGAACCCAAGGAAGCCAAGGGTAGAAAAAAGAGAAATGTGACTGTTCTGGAGAAGATGAAGGGGCAGGAGAAAGAAACAACCCATGAGGATGTGGAAGAGAACGAGGAGGTGGACCTAGATGGGAAAAGACCAGCTTTTGTGTCTAGAGACTCCATAGACCAATCATAGTTCAACTGGTTGCTATAGGCCAAGGGGTTTAGACCTACCAAATACCTGGACATAGAAGAATTCAAGAAGATGGGAGTCTATGACATGGTAGTAAAATTCCTAGAGGGTGCGAACCTACGTACCATATGCACCTCCAAAGCCCGCTCGCTAACACAACTAACAGTAGAGTTCCTGTCGTTCATAGAGAAATTCCTGGTCAGCGATGGGGAACACAAGAAGGGTGGCGGAAACTTCAAGATGCAAGTAAGACTGGAGAGGAAGACTTACACAATCACAGAGGCAATGTTGAAAACTATATTCACAAGAACGACTGGGGAAGCACATGCCTTCTCTACCGTGCCCGGAGAGAAGGGCATGGTCAGGTACAACAACTATAGGAAGTGGGAAAAGCTGACAAGGGAGAAGGAACACAACTCCAGGAACTCCAAGGCGACCCTCATCAAATCATGTTTCATCCGGGTGATGCAGAATGTCACTGCCAACACAAGATTCATGAGGTCAGAGACTGGGGGTGGGACGAAAGGAGACCTCTTCATTATCTAGTCCATGCTGAATAAAACACCAGTTATTGTAGGTAGGATTCTCATCAAACGTCTATCTACAATAGTGGGAGGGGAAGAAAAACATACTAAGAAGTTATACTTTGGAGGTAAAATCACTAAGATTGCATATCATTTCATGGATGCCGATCTGTTGATGAGGTACAAAAATACAAAGCGGCACATGAAGATCAACATAAAGTACCTCATCAACAAGGGGATCTTGGCGTAGAAAGGAAACAAGCTCTTCTACAACTAAAGCTGCTCCAAGATGCTCCTCCCTCTCCCAAAAATGGTGTACTACGATGCCCACAAACTTTGGCCCTCTCAAGAAGATTTAAACAAAATGTATTTGAAGGCTATCCATAGTACAACAGACCCATCATGTATTACCAATGAGAAGGGCGACAAAGAAAAATCTCTAGAGATAGAGATAAAGAAGCCATAGGATAGAAAGAATCTAACAATAAGAAATAATAATAAGAAGATAACTGAAAAGATTGTCGCCCCGATACCGCCCTCAACATACTTCGCAGCTGAGACAAAAATAAGAGAGGGGCGTCAACCTGAAGCCACAATCATAGAAGAGGTCGAACATGCACTCCTTAAAGCTACAAAAACTAACAACATGTTGAGGCCAAACAAGAAACTGACCAAAGACATAAGAACTCTGAGGCTATACATGATCTCCTAATCCCAGAAGAAATCCTATAGATGTCGGGTCTGCTAGAGTAGAGCATCCCCAGCCCAGTCATACCAGCTCCATAACCAAAGGAGCCAAGAGCATCCACAACACCTATAGATCCACAACAACATTGCCCGCACACCTTCAGTGGTGTATTGGGAAACACTGTTGATATCATGTGGCAACACATGCATCAAACTTCTAATTTAAAAGAAAATATTACCTCCACCTTGTGTACGCTATCTATAGAGGTACAAACTTTGAATGAGAGGACTTAAATGCTTTCCCAATTCATGCAAGGGGTGATCAACACTCAGAACGTGCTAATGGGGGTGCTAAAGACTCTCACCGAGGAGATGGCGTACTCAAGAAGGAGAGGGACGCCTTGCGGGCAGACAAAAGCTTATGAGAAAAGGGTAGGAGGAAGAATTGGATGACCTCAAGAAGGAGCACCAACGCTTAGACGAAGAATGTCGTCAGCTACAAGCCAAATGACAAGAAATTGACGGCTAGCGGTAGAGAAAGAAGACCAAGCATCTAACGAGCCCTTCAAGCCCCAAAAATGATGAAGATGACATGGGGGGAACCGGTGCAAGAGCAGCATCGAAGGAAGAAAGCACAAATGTGAAAGCTTCTTTGATTGATGAACTACAAGCAAAAGAAGCACTACCACAGTCGGACGCTCATCAAGACAATGAGACAAAGAAAACTAACATGTTGTTGAGGGCATTCAATCTAAACATCAGCTCAGATGAAGACAAGGTTGCATCAGAAGATCCCACACAGGCTGTCATTGCCAGAGCAGAGAGCATAGAAATAGAAGATCTCATGTCAAGAGAAGTTAGAGATATAAACTAGTTCCTAGATGACCTGACATATAGGATGAACATCTGCAATGACTTCTTGAAGGACCCAGAACATTATGATCAAGAATGAATCCTTCTATGACAGAAATATGGCTTTGACATTAGCCACACTCAATGATGTAGAGTTGGAGCACCGTCAGAAGTGAGTCATCCAAAAAAAGGTATGGCTACAAATATGTCCACAAAAGATGAAGGCAAGGCGGTAACACATACACTGATAGAAATAAGGGTTCAACCTCCTATAATAGAAGCACCACCAACAGAGGTACAAGTAGCAGAGTAAAGCACCTCAGAAGATGAGGAAGGTGGGCTCACTTCTTTCTTCATGAATGAGTCAGCCAGGAAATAGAGCACATCAGTCAACAAAGTAGAATTAGGTGTGGCTTCTCCTCTACCCTATAAAATGGTGGATAAGGACATGACTACATTATCAAGGATAACATGTAGATATCTCCATATCCTCACTGATATACTGGATGAAAACCTACCCGAAGATGACATTATCTATCATAACAAGGGCATGTCACTCAACAGAGACCTCTTTAGAGGGATGTTCCAGACAAGAGCATGTGTGTAGAAGAAGTTGTTTAAAGTGTTGTGTACCACCCTCCTTGAAGAATTCCTACATCTAGATAAAGTATAGCCAGTGTTCAATGGCACCACACATCTAGCAGGGCTCCTATATGAAGACAATGACAAAGTTGTTGATGTGATCGAGCTACGACACATAGTAAGTAGGGAAGAAACCAGAACTGTAGTCCTTCCCATAAGGACTGTAAAGCATTGGGCTCTAATTGTCATAAACATGTATGAAAGATGAACAACAATGTTCAACTGCTGCGCAGCTGAACTGGACAACACATCCCTGATCTATACGAATAAGGAAGTGAGAGATATCAAGAAGGTGTCGTTACATCTGCAAAGAGTTATACAATCAATAGACAACATACATAAGGAAATGTGGAAGTAGTTCTTAATCTGCAAAAAGGTCCCCCAAGAAAAGGATAGAATAGGGGATTGCATCTTCATCGTGCTAAGGGTGATGGAAGCCATCAATAAGGGCGTCCTGCTAGAAGATCTTTGCACAAACGATCTACATCGACTACGCGATATGTACACAATGGAGGTCATCTACGACTGTTTCTTCTTTAATAAATTGACGATGCCTCCAAACACAGTACCGTGGAGGCTTCATCAAGAAATCTTCCTCCAAGAAAAGAATACATGGACGGAGGAACTCAAAACACTATGGATCTATTGGGTTTTAGGGGAGGCAGATAAGGCAACGAAAACAAAACTTTTCCTCCCCAAACCCAGAACAAGGAAACGCGTCAACGTCTATACAATAGGAAAGATGGTTTGTGAATTCATACCTTGTCCTGAGGCTTGCTCGACGACATTACCTTGTGCCTTACGCGGTCTTCACCTTTGGTCTTGGACGTGTCTATGCAACTCCTGGTCGCTCCAGGAATGAAGACTCCTGGTCTCACCGGGACTGTCAGAATTGACAGTTGTCCTCTGAGCGATAGAGGTCTCCCGCCTCTGCAGTCGTCCACACAGACTACCTGGAACTCCGATCTCCTTGTCCCACAAGGAATCAGAAGGAGTCACACCCTTCTGTTGGTGTACTAGTCGCCAACACACTCTCCTGCCACCAATCACTTTCTGTAGTTGTGTTTCCCTTGTTGTACCTCCCTTTTTGGGTAGCACTTGCTCGGGCTCTCTCTTGGTTACCAAAACTAGAGAGAACGACAACTTCACAAAGTAACTGGTTGCAGTGGGTTGTACTTTGAGAAGCCCCCAATACCCCTATATATATAGGAGGGTCATGGGATAGGGTTCTCTATCCCGGGCAATGCGGGACTAAAGAAGGAGTAGAAGGGTTCGAGATTTTCCACAAAAACAACCAACTCGCAACCTAAATCGATCGTTTCACAAATGAAACGGTCGGTTGGGGACCTGAACCGGTCGGTTGACACCTCAACCGATCAGTCGGGACCCATGAACCAGTCGGTTCACATCTGAACCGGTCAGTTCGTGGTCCTGATCAGTTCCCGATTAACTTTCCTTCTTTTGTTTCTAATTGGTATCGAATACGAATCCTTGTTCTAATCAAATTGGGCAAGTGAAATGAAAGGAAATTTCTCACCAATCTTACTTTCCCAACTTGCCCGGTTGCAACAGTTGAACTGATCATTTCAACACTTGAAGCAATCGTTCACCCTGTCCATGAACCGATCGAATCACCACCTGAGCTGATCGGTTCACCAAGCTAATTTGATTGGTTCATCACATGAGCCGATCGGTTGGGAGTGCAGACTGTGTAGAATTAGTCAATTGCGGTTTCAATCAATCCGATACTCTAATCAATCAATCCAACACCTTGAACACTATGATACTGAGCTATCAATTGATTGAGTGTTTAATTGAACTACTAAACTCCTTTAGTAATCAATCTAAACATTGTTTGTGGACAAAACTCCTCTTCCAGGTTAAATGCTATGTGTGTAACCCTGCAGGTCCATTTCACGTTGGCAGTAAAAGTCCATAACACTTATGACTTCAAAAGCAAAGAGCGGTGCCTAGTCACACATCAGTGCTACCCAAGTTAAATAGAAAGTTGGAGAACAACTTTCAATCCTACAAACATTAATGGTGTTACAGTGAATGTATAATTCCTTTATCACTAATATCCTGAATGAACTCGAGGCATGGAACAGTCATCCTGTCAACATTCATTCATTTCCTTGATCTCAGAGCAGACAGGGTGAGATGTGTGTGACATTAATATCACATATTGAATCACACGTGCATGCACATGCCTTTCTCAATCCTACTCATCAAGTGTCCAAGGATATCAAACTCCCTCAGGAGGGACAAATCCCATATCTATCACTCACCCCTCAAAAACCCCATGTGTCAAAGCCACCCAATCATCACCTTTATAACAACCCATGTTTCAGGACAACACTTGATGATGTCAAAGTGTACCCAACGACATGTGTTGAGTGTAGTGATTTCAGGTCTAAGAATCACACTCACCACCATCACTGTGAGAGCTGACTGTGACTACCAAGTCATGGTTCCATGTGTCACTCTCACGGTGGGTCTGTCCGGTACCTTGTTCTCTAACAAGTACCTATGTGCTTGGTTTGATATCACTATATCATGACTAATGAGATTCTATCATCAACCTACACACAATTTAATCTTCAGTGTTATTGATGTCTATGGTTATTTCCACAATAACAACTGACTAGGGACCAAACAAGAATGTATACTCTTAACATCCGTATGATCTCATCATTTAGGTCATGAACCTAAAAGCATACATCATTGAGTAAAACCATTCTTTAGACATCTATCATGTTACACCATCATCTCAGAAACAGTTTAAACATATAGATCGGAAATTGCCTTTATTATCATTCAAATCATATACAAAGTATCCCAGTACAATCATCATATGACTTTCTCTATGGGCATACATACCAACAGACTCCTACTTGCACTTAGAGACAGTCACCAAGGAACCTCAGTCCTTATGACCTAGCATGACCATCATGCTTCTGCTGAGAAAGGGCCTTAGTCAGTGGATCAACTATGTTGTCTTCAGTTGGTACTTTGCAAATCTTCACATCTCCTTGCTGTATGATCTTTGGTATGAGATGGAAGCGTCGTAGTATGTGCTTGGACCGCTGATGTGATCTGGGTCCCTTAGCTTGTGCAATAGCTCCATTATTGTCACAATAAAGCTTAATTGCATCACAGCTACTGTGAACTACACCAAGTTCAAAAATGAACTTCCTCATCCACACAACCTCCTTTGCTGCATGTGAAGCAGCAATATACACGGCTTCTGTAGTAGAATCGGCAACTGTTTCTTGCTTGGAACTCTTCCAGCTCACAGCTCCATTATTAAGGCAAAATACAAATCCTGACTGCGATCTGTAATCATCTTTGTCAGTTTGGAAGCTTGCATCAGTGTAACCCTTTACAACCAGCTCTTCCTCTCCATCGTAAACACGAAACTAATCATTAGTCCTTCGCAAGTACTTGAGGATGTTCTTTACGGTTGTCCAGTGAGCATCCCCGGGATCTGACTGGTACCTTCTCGTCATGCTTAGAGCATATGAGACATCTGGGCGTGTGCACAATATAGCGTACATGATGGATCCGATGGCTGATGCATATGGGATCCCATTCATACACTCCCTCTCTTCACAAGATTGGGGACATTGAGCTCTAGAGACGATGACTCCATGTAGCATGGGGATGTTGCCTCTCTTTAAGTTCTCCATGATGAACCACTTCAACACTTTTTTAATGTATGTGCTCTAACTTATTCTGAGAAGCCTTCTAGATCTATCTCTATAGATCTTAATTCCTAGAATGTAGGATGCTTCTCCCAAGTCCTTCATTGAGAAAATATTCCCAAGCCAAGTCTTTACCTTCTCTAAGGCTAAGACATCATTCCCCATCAAACGTATGTCATCCACATACAATATGAGGAATGTGGTCGAGCTCCCACTAACCTTCTTGTACACACAAGGTTCATCTTCATTTTGAATAAAACCAAACACTTTGACTTCCTCATCAAATCGAAGATTCCAAATCTGAGATGCTTGCTTCAATCCATAGATTGACCTTTGCAACTTACAGACTTTATTGGCATTCTTTGGATCTACAAAACCTTCAGGCTGTGTCATGTACACATCCTCATTTATATTCCCGTTAAGGAGTGCAGTTTTAAAATCCATCTGCCAAATCTCATAGTCATAATAAGCTGCAATAGCAAGCATGATCCTGATGGACTTAATCATGGCAACTGGAGAAAAGGTTTCTTCATAGTCAACACCTTGAACTTGTCGAAATCCCTTCGCAACCAATCTGCCTTTATAAGTTTGCACATTGCCATCCATGTCGGTCTTCTTCTTGAAGACCCACTTGCACCATATGGGTTTTACCCCTTCGGGTGGTTCCACCAAAGTCCATACTTTGTTGGAGTACATGGATTCCATCTCGGATCTCATGGCTTCAAGCCATTTCTCAGAATCTGGTCCCTCCATAGCCTCTACATAGGTAGTTGGATCATCATCTATGATCAACTCACCACCTTCCTGAGTCACAAGGTATCCAAACCTCTCAGGTTCAAGGTGGGTCCTACTAGATCTACGAGGTCCTTGTGTTACCTGAGGAGACTGAGATTCCACAACACCTTGTGAATCTCCATTTTCCTCTTGTACATCTACCGGTTCTATGTTTTCTCGTTGGGCTTGAACCTCTTCAAGATCTATTTTCCTCCCACTATTTCCTTTGGAAATAAATTCCTTTTCTAGGAACACAGCTGTCCTGGCAACAAACACTTTGTTGTCAGTAGGGTGGTATAGATAATATCCCCTTGTTTCCGTGGGGTGTCCAACAAAATATATTTATCAGATTTGGGTCCAAGCTTATTAGGAAACATTTTCCTAACATAAGCCTCACAACCACAAATCTTCAGAAAAGACAAATCGAGACACTTCCTATACCATATCTCATATGGTGTCTTTTGAACTGATTTAGATGGTACACGGTTAAGTGTAAACGCGGCGGTTTCAAGAGCATGACCCCAGAAGGAAATCGGAAGATCAGCAAAACTCATCATTGATCACACCATATCCAACAATGTGCGACTGCTTCTTTCAGACACACCATTATGTTGTGGTGTTCCAGGCAGAGTCCATTGTGATACAATACCACGGGCTCACAGAAGGTCCTCAAACTCCTGGCTTAAGTATTCTCCACCTCGATCGGATCGAAGTGTCTTAATACTTTTACCAAGTTGGTTCTATACTTCATTCATGAAATCCTTGAACCTTTCAAGGGTTTCTGACTTATGCTTCATTAGGTACACATAGCCATACCTACTAAAATCATCAGTGAAGGTAATGAAGTACTGACACCCATTTCTGGCATTAGTTCTAAAAGGCCCACATACATCAGTATGTATGAGTCCTAATAGATCACTAGCTCTCTCACCTTTACCTGAAAAGGGAGTCTTGGTCATCTTGCCAAATAAACAAGATTCACATGTCTCTATGGATTCATATTCAAAAGAGTCTAGATAACCATCTTTATGGAGTCTAGAAATGTGCTTCTCATTTATGTGCCCTAGACGACAATGCCAAAGATATGTTTTGTTTGAGTTGTTGAGTTTTTTCTTTTTGGTGTTTACATTGTATGCACTTGTCTCCAAATCTATCAAGTATAGACCATAATACATTGGGGCACTGCCATAAAAGATCCCATCTTTAGAAATGGAACATTTTCCATTCTTAAAAAGAAATTCAAATCCATCTTTGTCCAAACAAGAGACGAAAATGATATTCCTATTTATGGCAGGTACATAATAGCAGTTCTTCAACTCTATTATTAGCCCACTTGGTAGAGTTAACTCATAGGTTCCTATGACACTGGCAACAACCCTTGCCCCATTAGCAACATGTAGTTCAACCTCGCCTTTCGCTAAAGGCCTACTTCTCTTAAGATCCTTCACATTTGAACAAATGTGAGATCTGCATCCTGTATCAAGTACCCATGATGAAGAAGTAGTAAAGTTAATCTTTATCACGTATACACCAGAAGTAGAGATCTCTATCTCTAACTACTTCTTCCATCATTCCTTCCATCCTCTCCATGTAGAAGAAATTGGTTTGGCGAGAGAACCCTTCTCTCCCTCACCTTTCGTTCCATTGATCTCTATCAATGAACTTTCTTTCTTCTTCACCAACGCATTAAGCATACATAGAGTGGATTCAAAGGCTCCTGGTATATCTGGATTGTGCAGAACACTTCTCACAGTCCTCAACCAGTTATGGAATTTATTCTCAATTAATTTTCCCATTTTAAAAGATGATTCCTTTGCCATTCTACAAGAGAAAATTGCATTTTGTCAAACTCCTTTTGATTTGATTTGAATAAATTTGACGATAGTTAATTAGGCCTTTAATTAATTACCACTCCCACTATTTTGACTCAAATTGACAGCCCTCACCATCAATTCGGAAGATTGCAACGCACAATCTTCTAGTGCGCCAGGATCCTGAAATCCTTTGAGCCATGGACCAGCTAGGGCTGTCACCCACAACTCAGATCTCCCAGGTAAGCAACTCTTGCCAATTACATCATATGCAACTCTTGAAAGATGTCACATGCAACTCCTTGCCATGATCATCTCCATGCCTCAAGGTGTTAGATCCTATCTAGGTCACCTTGTTATGTCCGACCCAAAGCCAACACGATGAATATGCACCCTGCTAGGGCAGACCCACACATTCATCCTTCACGCTTCTACGAGATAGACGGTGCACCACGCTAGGGCATGCCCACACTTGGTCGATCAAGCTTTTCACATGTGTCGCATTTGGAAGGCATCTAAAACATAATATTTAATGAGGGATTTGGTTTTTATATACATATACATATCCAATCACCACAATATATAGGACGTATCATATACATGCTATATCCCATGGAAAACATGTGAAATGATAAAAGCAATGATTATGGCCATCCTATTGTGATTCCTCGATCCAAGAGGAATCAAGGTCATCTAGGTCTACATCACATGCAACCTGTACAAGATGTAATTTGTGCCTGCCTTTCTGGGTTTGACCAGCTCATCTCCATGACTGATCGACTCGCCATCAAGTTGGTTGTTCGGGTGCCACCAGCCGATCGACTGGCGCCTCCAGCCGATCAGTGCACCGGTCGTCGTGCATCTCCTCAGGTCGCCACCCGCTCGTCTCACTCCTCGAACCGGTCGTCTGGAACACCAATCAATCAGTTCACGCCTTGAACCGATCGTCTCAGGTCGTCCGCCAGGTCATTCACCGTTCTTTGATATAACAGGAAATAAAAAGCTATCCTATTTACAATTGAATTGTGAAACCCCGAGTTACATTCGGGGGGAGCAAAGGTAGGAAAGAAGTCTCGAATTATTTCGAGTTACATCAGGAATAGGAGAAAGGGAATCAGTGCGCAGACCGAGATGCAAGCAACCACATACAACCACACACAGATATAGGGTTTATAGGCCATAACCATGCTGCACATCCACCACAAAACTCGTTTAAGGGTGAGGCGTATCAAGTGCATTAATATTACATATCATATATGTATATTTGAGATTTGTGGATTGGACATGCATAAAGCCAATTTTATTCGCATCGTATGCAATAAATAAAGGCGACAAACCAAAATTGATCATATCGATAATCTTAAAATATAGAGCAGTTGATGTGGCTCTGATACCACTGTTGGGTTTTAGGGGAGGTAGATAAGGCAACGGAAACAAAAATTTTCCTCCCCAAATCCAGAACAAGGAAACACGTCAACGTCTATACAATAGGAAAAATGGTTTGTGAATTCATACCTTGTCCCGAGGCTTGCTCGACGACAGTACCTCGTGCCTTGTGCGGTCTTCACCTCTAGTCTTGGACAATGTCTGTGCAGCTCCTGGTCGCTCCGGGACTAAAGACTCCTGGTCTCACCGGGACTGTCGGGATTGACAGTTGTCCTCCGAGTGACAGAGGTCTCCCGCCTCTACAGTCATTCACACAGACTGCCTGGAACTCCGATCTCCTTGTCCCACAAGGAATCGGAAGGATTCTCACCCTTCTGTTAGCGTACTAGTCACCAACACATTCTCCTGCCACCAGTCACTTTCTATAGTTGTCTTTCCCTTGTTGTGCCTCCCTTTTCGGGTAGTACTTGCTCAGGATCTCTCTTGGTTACCAAAACCAGAGAGAATGACAACTTCACAGAGCAACTGGTTGCACTGGGTTGTGCTTTGATAAGCCCCCAATACCCCTATATATAGGAGGGTCATGGGACAAGGTTCTCTATCCCGGGCAATGCGGGACTAAAGCAGGAATAGAAGGGTTTGAGATTTTCCACAAAAACAACCAACTCGCAACCTGAACCGGTCGGTTGACACCTCAACCGATCGGTTGGGACCCATGAACCGGTCGGTTCGTGGTCCTGATCAGTTCCCGATTGACTTTCCTTCTTTTGTTTATAATTGGTATCGAATACCAATCCTTGTTCCAATCCAATTGGGAAAGTGAAACGAAAGGAAATTTCTCACCAATCTTACTTTCCCAACTTGCCCGATTGCAACAGTTGAACCAATCATTTCAACACTTGAAGCAATCGTTCACCCTGTCCATGAGCCGATCGACTCACCACCTAAGCCGATCGGTTCACCAAGCTGAGCTGATCGGTTCATCACATGAGCCAATAGGTTGGGAGTGCAGACTGTCTAGAATTAGTCAATTGCAGTTTCAATCAATCTGATACTCTAATCAATCAGTCCAACACCTTGAACATTATGATATTGAGCTATCAATTGATTGAGTGTTTAATTGAACTACTAAACTCCTTTAGTAATCAATCTAAACATTATTTGTGGACAAAACTCCTCTTCCAGGTTAAATCCTATGTGTGTGACCCTGCAGGTCCGTTTCCCGTTGGCAGTGAAAGTCCATAACACTTATGACTTCACAAGCAAAGAGCGGTGCCTAGTCAGACATCAGTGCTACCCAAGCGAAATAGAAAGTTGGATAACAACTTTCAATCCTACAAACGTGAATGGTGTTACAGTGAATGTATAATTCCTTTGTCACTGATATCCTAAATGAACTCGAGGCATGGAATAGTCATCCTGTCAACATTCATTCATTTCCTTGATCTCAGAGCAGACTGGGTGAGATGTGTGTGACATCAATATCACATATTGATTCACACGTGCATGCACATGCCTTTCTCAATCCTACTCATCAAGTGGCCAAGGATATCAAACTCCCTCAGGAGGGACAAATCCCATATCTCTCACTCACCCCTCAAAAGCCCCATTTGTCAAAGCCACCCAATCATCACCTTTATAACAACCCAAGTTTCAGGATTGCGTTTGATGATGTCAAAGTGTACCCAACGACATGTGTTGAGTGTAGTGATTTTAGGTCTAAGAATCAAACTCACCACCATCACTGTGAGAGCTGACTGTGACTACCAAGTCATGGTTCCATGTGTCACTCTCATGGTGGGTCTGTCTGGTACCTTGTTCTCTAACAAGTACCTATGTGCTTGTTTGATATCACTATATCATGACTAATGAGATTTTGTCATCAACCAACACACAATCTAATCTTCAGTGTTATTGATGTCTATGTTTATTTCCATAATAACAACCGACTAGGGACCAAACAAGAATGTATACTCTTAACATTCGTATGATCTCATCGTTTAGGTCCTGAACCTAAAAGCATACGTCATTGAGTAAAACCATTCTTTAGACATCTATCATGTTACACCATCATCTCAGAAACAGTTTAAACATATAGATCGGAAATTGCCTATATTATTATTCAAATCATTTACAAAGTATCCCATTACAATCATCATATGACTTTCTCTATGGGCATACATACCAACAGGATCAACCCTACAGAGCCAGTAAGAGCAGTAGCCTGGAAGGAAGGTTGGACAGCTGACACTGGCCTGAGTGTACAAAGAATACAAGAAACTGAGCCGAGGAAGCCTCCAGTGGAAGAAGACAAAGAAGAACAGCCTCTATCAGGCCAGCCAGAAGAAGGCAAAATTGAAGAAGAAGATCTGCCTGAGGATAAACCAAATGGGCCAGCTAGAGAAATAGTTCCAACCTTAAAGGATTTTGACAGATGGAGTTGTGTGAGTCTATCTTTAAAAGCCCTCAATGCAATAATGAAATCCTTGAAGGAAGATGACACACCGACAGAGGCAGTCTTTGAAAGGGATGACATATGTGTGTTGAAGAACGACCTCCGAGATACATTGAAAACAGGAGGGTATGTCTATGTCAGCACCATGTCTGCCTACCAAGCTCTACTAAACAACAACGTGTCAAATGTACACATGGTATATTTTCTCTTGGTAGATGACATCCCACAAGACAAGAGATCAGGTCAAAAGGAATGCATGCAACAATGCCTAGCGATGTCTCTCCCAGGCTACATCTTCCTACCGATACTTCATGATAACCATTGGACATTGCCGGTAGTCAATGTAATTAAAAGGACTATAGTATTATATAATAGATCAGATGCAACCTTTGCTCTAAATAAGAAATCAAATATGACTACTACAAAGACACCTACCGAAGAGAAGGAATTCACATGTGTAGAGGTAATTGTTGAGATACTCAAGAGTCATGGAAATGGGTACAAACACAAAGAAGGCAAAGACTTCAAAAAGATGCAATTCTTCCATAGGTGCCTCTATCAAATGACTACAACTTCTACTATCTAATCTTGGATGATGGCCCTAGCTACTTTGAATACGAAGGTGGATGGAATGCAATATGACCAATAACACCCATTACACAGAGTGTATGCCAGCATGCTCCTCGAGTCAAAGTGGGCCACCAAAACAACTTAGCAGAAATAAAGCAAGCCCATTATACACCTAACTCTAATTTTGACACCCCGAGTCATGGTGAATGATAACTTTAGGGGAGTAGTTATAAAAAGGTGTGAGAGGTACAATTCCATCCCAAAACTTGAAAAATTTTGAAAATTTTCTTACTAGAAAAAATTCATACTTGTACATATTTTTAGTTCCTGCCAAACTGATTTTGTGAAAAAAGAAGTTTATGCTTTAAGGGATTTATATTATAAGTCACAATTTTGTGTAGATACCTTCTAGTTTCTTTGTTCCCTTTCTAAAAGTTGTAGTGCTATTGTTTTTGGAGAGGAATGTATGAGCAACTAATGCATATAAAAGTAAAACAAGAAGCATAACTATATTGTTTTATCTCATTCTTACAATAAGATTTTGTGTATGTAACAATCCTAAACTTACAAAAACCTTGGAAACTGGAGAACTTCACCAAGACATACTCCTGGCCAACCACCCCAACCTGACGGTTCCAGCCTAAAAATCCACACCTTCCCCGAGAAGGAAACAACTATCCCTTTCAAGTTTAAGTATCCCCACTTTGTGGTGAAAAGAGGTTTGGTCACCAAGAAGATCAAGTAAAAACCCACTCACCCAAACCAGAGAGGAGGTCTAAAAAAGCAAAAAGAAAAAAGTATAAATAACGAGAGTTGTGCCCAAAAGATGCCAAGGGCTTCCACACGACCAGTGTATTGCTACACTCATGAATGCAAATATGTCGTGTCAATAAGTAGAACCTTGAAGCCAAACTTACCCACCTTCAAACTTGAATGAACTTCACACAACCACCTGACTTAACGTAGAAGCCCCTAAGGGTAACATTGTCCTTACGATAGTTATGAGTGAGGGAAGTTTAGGAGAAAAGGAAAACACTTTAGACCTGATGCCTACCCAAACATATCAACATAGGACCAACTAAAAATGAAGGAAAAGTGTGAAAGCTACCCCTCTAGGAGATGTTATATTAGTATGGATAGTAACCTAACGCAAGAAAGGGTTACACATTGAGATGGACAAACCTTTTACTACCAAAGGCTATGGCAAGAACTTGAATTTGTGCAACTCTAGTTGTGAAGGGGGAGGAATGATATTTTAAGATTGAGCAAACATACCACAAGTGTTTTGGTGTAAGAATGAGATAACTCAGTAATGTTAAGTTTCACAAATTTTTTTCACAAAATTTCTCCTCTTTATGACTTCGAACTTCCCTTTAGACTGAGAACAGGCTTGATTCTAAGTTTGGCAGAGTTGGTAACATCTAATTTTATACACTTTTTGCACTTATTATATGCCTCTCCAAGCATATCTTTTATACACTTTTCCACTTATTTTATCACTTTATGATGAGAATCTTAATTGCACACTTTTTCCATCCTTGCGTAGTCAAATCAAGCCACGACCGCGACCTTCACCTCGACCGTGGCTCATCAACAAAAGAGGACTCTAACACTGTGACCAATGCCACCAATCACACTGATGACGTTGTGACCACGGTGCAACACACCCCTTTTTGTCATGGCCTACAACACATTCATCTCAACCTCAATCGTCCTCGATCGAGGTAGTGCTGCGAATGAGGCACTACATGTTGGGTTTTAGGTGAGGGAGAAGGTAGCAAATTTTTTTTTTCTCTCACCACAAAACCATAACCACATATCGCATCAATAAATATGAAATAGGAAGGATGGTTTTAATGAGATATACTTGGTCCTAAGGCTTGCTCAGCGACTATACCTCAAAGCAATTGTGGTTTTCACCCACCTATCTTCGACAACATCTGGGAAGCTCCTAGTCTTGACCTGGACTACAGTTGACAATCATCCTCCTGAGCGGTAGAAGTCTCCCGCTTCTATAGATAGTCCACACGGACCATCGTGAACTCTAGTTGTCCTATCCTATAGGACACTAGAAGGATTTGTCCCCTTCTATCAGTGTACTAGTCACTGACACACTCTCCCACAACCAGTTTTTATCCTACAATTTTCTTTCCCTTGTCGTACCTCACTAATTAGGTAGCACTTGCTTGGGCTCTCTCGGTTACCAAAACCAGATAGGACAACAACTTTGTAGAGAAACTAATGTTCTGAGTTGTGCTATCTGAGAAGCGTCTAGTACCCCTCTATATATAGGAAGGGTCAGGGTCAGGGTTCTCAGCCCTGGGCAATGCAGGACTAAAGTGGGAGTAGAAGGGTCTGAAATTTCCATGAACTGATTACATTGCGGTAGTTGAGCCAGTCATTTCACAAATGAACCGGTAAGTTGGGAGTGTGAGCCGGTCGGTTCACTTAGTGAACTGGTTGGTTCGCTTCCCAAACTTGCCGCCAATTGACTTTTATCTTTCGTTTCCAATTAATGCTAAGATTAATTCTTGTCCCAATCAAATTGTACAAGTGAAATAAAAACCTTTTCTCACAAATGGGGACAACCCAACACTTCTCATTTGGACACATGAACCGATCAGTTCACCAGAGTGAACCGGTTGTCTCACTGGCCATGAGCCGATCAGTTCACCCAGTGAACCAGTCGATTGGTGGTCTAGATTGTGCCGAACACTGTCAATAAAGTTCTCAATCAATCCGACACTCAAATAAATTGGTTCAACACTTGAACTTGATGATTCTGAGTCAATTCAATTGATTGAATGTTTGATTGAGTACCTAAACACCTTTAGTAATAATTCCAAACATCATTCATGGATAAACTCCTCTTCCAGGTAAATCCTTTATGTGTGACCCTATAGGTCCCATTTCACGTTGGCAGTGAATGTCCATAACTAGATTATGACATCACAAGCAAAGAGTGGTGCCTAGTCGGTCATCAGTGCTACCCAAGTGAAAAGGAATGTTTGAGAAAAACTTTCAGTCCTACAGTCTATGATTGGTGTTCTAGTGAATGTATAATTCCTTTGTATCTGATATCCTGAATGAACTCAAGGCATGGAGTTGTCATCCTTTCAACATTCATTCATGTTCCTTGATCCAAAGTATACTGTCTGAGATATGTGTGCCATCAATATCACATATTGACTCCCACGTGCATGTTCATGCCATTCTTAGTCTCGCTTATCAAGTGGCCATGGACATCATACTCCCTTAGGAGGGACAAATCCCATATCTATCACTCACAGTCAAAACCCCATGTGTCAAAGTCACCCAATCATCACCTTTATAACAATCCATATTTTAGGACCACATTTGATGATGTCAAAGTGTACCCAACGACATGTGATGAGTGCAGTGATTTCATGTCTAAGAATCACAATCACCACCATCATTCTGAGAGCTGAGTGTTTCTACCATGTCATGGTTCCATGTGTCACTCTCACAGTGGGTCTCTCCGAGACACTATTCTCTAACATGTATCTATGTGCTTGGTTTGATATCATATATCATGACTAATGAGACTTTGTCATCAACCAACAAACACTCCAGTCTTGATGTGTCACTGTTGTCTATCAACCTTCCATAATGACATCCAACTAGGGATAAAACAAGAATGTACAAACTCTTAGCATCTATATGATCTAATTGTTCAGGTCATCAACCTACAAACATACATCATTGAGTAATGTCATTCTCTAAACATTCATTATGTTCTATCATTATCTCATAATTGATTCAACCAAAATAAATTGGATGCTTGCCTTTGATATTTATCAAATCAATCATAATGTATCCCAATCGAATCATCTTATGATTGCCTCTTAAGGCATACATACAAACATTGCCATTCCACAACCGAAGTAGGATTGTGACCAAGGTGATGGAGTGTCATGACTAAGGAAGGACCGCGACCGAGGTGGCACAATACCTCGATCGAGGTAATGATTCAATCAACTGTTGTGGTGATCTCGATCGCCCGCAATCAAGCCTCGACTAATACTTAGCCTCGACCGTGGTGTGGATGGTTAAGTAGGTGGGAAATAACTATAAATAGGCCACCCACCTTGACTTGTCACATCATTAGATCATCAAGGACCACGAAGTGCTACCAACGTCCATACCCACTCTCAACCATCCAATCAGTCTTGGATCTCCAAAGGAGGAAGTTGATGAGAGAGAAGATTGAAGGCCATACTCCCTTGAAAGAAGGAGATCTTCTGCATCATCCATTCCAGATCTAGATTTAAAGGAGTACTTTGGTGTATCACCATCTTCTCTCTCCCTTCTCAATATGTCATCTCCATTATGTTGTACCCCTTTCCTCTTTGTGGTTATGATATATCCATCATTTTGTAATGTCGTAATGCTTCACCTTAACATGTGTGGCTAAACACTTAACTCAGTTTGGGAGTACCCACTAAGGCTCTCCCAACATGTATATTCTTGCTTTCCTTTGAATATATATATGCTCTTATCCAGATTATCTCCATAAGCTTGTTATTAATGCTTCACTTGTATGCTTAGCTACCATCTTGTGATGTTTGATCATTGGTACCTCGAAAGAGTAGTGTCTTCTTTATTTGGTGTTATGGAGTAGTATGAATGCGTGAAAATGTTGGATTTCTAAGGCTTATGGTCATATGGTTTTCTTTGTGGTTGTATGGTTGCTATCTTGAGAGGGAGGTCATCTTAGATCCTATATATATCCTTATCTCGAGAGAGGAGGGAATAGATTCTTTTATGACTGATTGTAATATTGATATGAGTATACAAAGAGGAGTGAGTTTTTGTAACGAACCCGCCTCCCGGTAACCCCCAATTAAGGGAGACCCGAAGGTCAGAGCCATTAATCAATTTATAGGATCAAAGGTTCAACATATAATCAACAATAATCATGAAATTCTACTAACTAAACTGGAATTGGGTACAAAAAATTAAAACTTTTACTTACCTTTATAAAACTAGGAAATCTAACTATCCACCGCTCGAAATACTCTATCTAATCCTCCTTGCACTTTATTTCTGAATTTCATGATGTGTCACTTTATTGTTTGTGTTTTTCAGGATCTTACCTAAAACGCCGACAAACAAAACATCGATCAGCAATTGCTGGTATGTGGGGGCAACCAAAATTTTCACAATTAAGTCTTACAATATAATTATTGCAATCAAGATAATTAGCAAGTCAATTTACATTTTCCATGTGACAATCCCCACCGCTTTTTCCCTAACCCTGGATTTGACTTAAGGCCACCTTCTCAATCCCGAGCTTGGTGCCTGGGAGTCACCTCTCATCGTGCTCCTTAGTCATGCCTGATCGACCACCTTCTCATTCCCGAGCTTGGTGTCTAGGGTCACCTTTCATGGTGCCCATTGGTCTACTCTCCTGGGCCTGACCTTTATGGCATCTTCCATCAGGGTGGCATGTAGGTGCAGGAATGCACATTTACATTAAATTGTGATAGTCATAGTCACTTTATAATTGCAATATGAACATCCAAATAGTTTAGTTGCATTCAATGCGATTAAACATCCGGGAATCCATCGGGAAACTAAAGCGGTTAACCATATACCTGTTAAGCAGATTTGAATGCAGAAATAACCAATCAATCAGGATTCAAGCAAGTACACACACAATTATTCGTAAAAAAAGGCATCCAATTTCTTTATCATTAAACTCGTAATCTTGATTCATTCATCCTAGTTGTTGCCTAGGTTATTTGCCCCTATTTAGGATTTTGAGCATAATTAGGGTTCTACTTCATATTTATTACTTTAAACCCTAATTTCACCAAATCATTTGCAAACCCTAACTTTTCATCAAAAGATCTAATTTTATCTTTTACCAAAAAGGAAACTCTAATTTTAGATTATAATCACCTTTCATTTTCTTTTCTCTATTCTAGGGTTTCTAAACATATTAATCAACATACTAGGTTAAAAACCCTAAGCATTTAATTCTATCATCAAAATAGGTTAAAAACCATCTTAATCATTAATCAGGTTAAACATATTCGAATTAACCTTATTTCAAGACTAAATATATCCTTGATAATCAATTAGGGTTTTCTTTATACAAATTAACTCTTTTTCCATCAAAATATGTACTTTTGCAAAAATATATAGATTCAAATATCCAAACTATTTTTAACGTATTCCCCATATTTTTCTGATCATTTTTCATGTATTGACTTTTTGCATCCGAGTTTCCTATTACCAGATATGATTTTATCAAGATAATTCCTTTTAATCGATTTATTTGCTAATTTTCTAGAAAACCTAGAACCGTATGATTCATGGGCCTTGGATCCACGGAGGATCCAACGGTCCTGAAGGAGCGCGCCCTACTTTTGCAAATAAAAGGGAAAAGGACGAAGGTTCCCTTACCTGCAAAGAGGATGCGGAGGGGCAGAAGGGTAAAAAGGCTCGCGAATGTCTTCTTCTTCCTCGCGTCGAGCAGTAGATCCCCACAGACAACTCGAGGGTTGAATTCGAGCTCCAGACCTCCTGCGAGCAAGCTGATGGTACATGGTGCTCCATCTCCCTCGGCCGAAGTTGACCAGGGGTCCAATTCCCTCCCCGAGTCGTGCCGAAGCCTCCGCCTACTCGCCGAACTTCAACGGCATTTTCTGGGGTGTCGAGGGTACTGGTCAAGGTTGGGGGCGAAATTGAAAGCGCGAACTCGATCGTTGCTCTCCGCCGCAGCGATTGGACTAGGTAAAGGGGATGTCGGTGCCCTCTATCACCCTCCCCTATTTTTAGGGTCGAGGCAGGGACCTGCCCAGTTGGGCATTTCCTAGTTTGGCAACAAAATCCACTCGAATCAGGGGTGAAACCCTTCAGCTTGCTCTCCCGAATCCAACGTGACGATTTCCAGATTTGCTTAAGCACTAGATTCACGAGGAAGTAGGATTGAAAATCCTCCCTATAACCAACAGAGTCCCAGTCCCAGAGGGACTTAGACGATGACCCTCAGCCATTGGATGAAGATCCAACAAGCCTCGTTGCGCGCGATCAAACCAAAGGAAAAGCCCCTTTTTATTTCTTTTTCTTTTAATTCAGGAATAATTCCCAAATTGAGTATATTTTGCAAAATTGATATCTCCCAAACCATAACTCATATTTAGCTCAAATTTTAAGGAAACATTCCTTTTATTATTTCCTAGCTTTATACGAAATTTGGGAAACAAAAAGTAATGGATGAGAAGGCTTCCTTCTCTCCCAAGTTTTCTCATCAATTAATCCAATTTAATTTATATTCCTTTTTCCTTTGTGATTATCTTGTTATTTTGGGTCCCTTGGATCTCAAGGAAACCCAAAGGCATGGATTCCCATCTTGGGGAATATTGGTTTGCATTTATCCTATTTCAATTTTCAATTTCTCATATTTCCCTTTTTATAAAACAATTTCTTTTCCTTATTAATTCCCTTTTCTTTTCAATTGGGCTCAATGGCCAACAAGGCCCACAATCAATCAATCAAAGCCATTTCTCACGAAATTTATCACAATTCAAAGAAAAGTATATCATTTATTCATTAAGAGGGAAATACACCTTACATTCTATTTTCAAGAAAATGGGGTTGTAACATCCTCCCCTCCTTATAGGAATTTTGCCCTCAAAATTCAAACAATCAAACAAACAATTCAGTGTATGTTTTCTCCATGTCTGCCTTCAGCTCCCATGTGGCCTCATCCTCTACATGGTGCTTCCAAAGAACCTTTACCATCTTTATATTCTTGCATCTGAGTTCTTTCACCTTGGTATCTAGAATCCGCAAAGGTGACTCAGGATAAGTCAGCTTCCCTTGAAGCTCAATAGGTTCAATGCTCAGCACATGGCTCGGATCCTGCACATATCGCTTCAGGTTAGACACGTGAAACACATCATGCATCATGCTATACTGAGGGGGTAACGCCAAACGGTATGCAGCTTCACCAATCCGTTCTAACACCTCAAACGGACCCACGTATCGGGGACTCAACTTTCCTCTGTTCTTGGCTATAGCTCAGAGCGGTCGGATTTTCAAAAACACATGGTCTCCCACAGTGAAATGCATGTCAGTCCGCTTTGCATCAGCATACGAACTTTGTTGATCTTGGGCTCTCTTTAGCCTTTGCTTCATCAAAGCCACTTTATCAGCATACACTTGGAGCTCATCTGACCTCAACAAGGTCCTCTCACCCACATCATCCCAGTGAAGTGGTGACCGACACGGTCTCCCGTAAAAAGCTTCATACGGAGCCATCCCGATACTGGCTTGGTAGCTTTTGTTGTAGGAGAACTCTGCCAACGGTAAGTATTCCTCTCATGAGCCACCCCAATCGAGCACACAACTCTCAACATATCTTCCAATGTCTGAATCGTCCTTTCTGACTGACCATCTGTCTGGGGGTGATAAGCGGTACTAAACTTTAACCTTGTACCATGTTCCTCTTGAACTTGCTTCCACAACTTGGAAGTGAACTTTGAGTCTCTGTCTGAGATGATCGATCCTGGAACACCATGCAAACGTACTATCTCTCTGATATACAGCTCAGCTAGGTCTGTTACCTTAGCAGTGGCCTTCAATGCAAGGAAGTGTGCTGACTTGGTAAGACAATCTACCATGACCCATATCGCATCATGACCTCTCTTGGTTCGGGGTAGACCCACCACAAAATCCATGGTGATCTGCTCCCATTTCCATTATGGAATCTCTATTGACTGTAAAAGTCCGTCGGGTCATTGGTGTTCAGCCTTCACCATTTGACACGTAAGACAACTGGCCACCCATGACGCAATGTCTTTCTTCATTCTTGGCCACCAGAAAAACTACTGTAGGTCCTTGTACATCTTAGTAGTTCTTGGGTGCACTGTGTACTTGGATCCATGAGCCTCTTGCAAGATGCATTCCTTTATTGATGAATCCGCTGGAACCCATACATGATTCTCAAACTTGATTCCTCCATCTACTCCCACGGATAGATGAGTTTGTGGCTTCATCATTAAACCTTTCATCTTGTCTAGCTCTCTACTGGTCAACTGTGCAGCTATGATCTCACTCAACAACTCAGACTATATCTGTATATTAGCCAACCGGACTCGGTCCTCTAACGGTTGTGGTGTCCATTCTACAAGCTCCTCCAAACTCTTCCACTGACTGGACAAAACAACTGCACACTTAAGCTATTTTCGACTCAGCACATCAGCTACTACATTCGCCTTACCAGGATGATAGGCGATGGTGAAGTCATAATCCTTCATGTACTCCATCCATCATCGTTTTCATAGATTCATGTCTCTCTGTGTTAGCAGATATTTTAAACTCTTATAGTCGGTGAAGATCTCGAAGGTAGCACCGTACAGGTAGTGCTGCCATATCTTCAAGGCATGGATTATAGAAGCTAACTCCAGGTCATGTGTCGGGTAGTTAACCTCATTTGGCTTGAGCTGTCGGGAAGCATATGCAACCACATGCCGATCTTGTTCCAACACACAGCCAAGTCCCATCTTGGATGCATCGATGAATATCATGAAACCCTCATTTCTAGAAGGCAAAGTCAACGCAGGAGCGGTGGTCAGCTTCTCTTTCAATTCTTGGAAGCGAGCTTCACATACGTCAGACCACACAAACTTCACATCCTTTCGAGTCAACATGGTTAGCGGTAGAGCAGTCTTGGAGAAATACTTGATGAAGTGACGGTAGTATCCGGCCAACACCAAGAAGATGCGAATCGCGGAGGGGTTCTTTGGTGTCGGCCAGTCACGAACTGCCGATACCTTGGCTAGATCTATGGCGATTGTTCCTCCTGAAATGATGTGTCCCAGAAACATAACTCGGTCCAACCAAAACTCACATTTCGAGAACTTTCTAAAAAACTTATGCTTTCTCAGGATATCAAGTGCTCTACCCAGGTGGTCACGATGTTGGACTAGGTCATCTGAGTACACCAAAATGTCATCTATGAACACTATTACAAAAGAGTCAAGGAAAGGTTGGACCACACTGTTCATAAGGTTCATAAAGACACTCGGTGCATTGGATAATCCAAACGGCATGACCACAAACTCACAGTGGCCATAACGGGTTCTGAAAGTTGTTTTGGGTATATCCTCACTCCTCACTCTCACCTGGTGGTATCCTGATCTCAAATCGATTTTGGAAAAGACTCAAGCTGATTTGAGTTGGTCAAACATGTCATCTATTCTGGGTAAAGGATACTTATTTTTAATGGTTGTCGGGTTGATCATCTGATAATCAATACACATCCGAAGCGACCCATCCTTCTTTTTCACAAAGAGGACTGGTGCTCCCCATGGTGAGGTACTGGGTCGGATGAACCCCTTATCCAACAACTCTTGCAACTGGGTTTTCAACTCAAGCAACTTAGTAGGGGCCATTCTATAGGGTGCCTTAGATATAGGGTTAGTCCCAGGAGCTAACTCAATCGAGAAGTCTACCTCCCTCTTAGACGGAATCCCTGGTAGATCATCTGGAAACACATCTGCGTACTCCCGGACCACCTCTATGTCCTCTAAGGATTGCTCCTTAACCTCGGGTACGGTAACTATGGCTAGGTAGGCTCGACAACTGTTGGAGAGCATCCGTTCAGCTTTCAAAGTGTTTAAGTAAAGACTGGTTGTTGCATCTTTCCTTCCTCGAATGGTGAAGTGTGGATAGCCGGTCTTTCTAATGAGAATCTTCTTTTCTCTACAGTCAATCTAGGCCCTATAGGTGGAAAGCCAGTCCATACCGATGATTACATCAAAATCATTCATATCGAGAAGGATGAAGTTAGTGGGAAGCTCATGGTTTAGATACTTAACTGGCAACACAGGGGTTTTCAAAAGATAGGTATAAATACGACCACTCGGGGTTGTGACATCCAAAACATAACCCAAATCCCTGATATCCAAATCAAGCATAGTTTCCAGGTTTCTCAAAATAAAAGTATTAGTAGAACCAGAATCAAAGAGTGCCTTTACATTTTGTCCCATGACTTCCAGTAAGCCTACATAGTTATTCCATATCAGAAAGCTATTACATGGTCTACTGAACTAAAAGGAAAAACTCCATGGGTTATTACCCTCGATCAACTTATTAGCATTCACCTGAGATTCTTCGTTGTCGATGGCGAACACTCTAGCTTGTATCCTCTCTCCAATTGGAGGTGCTCCGGCTGGTGCTCCTACTGGGGGTGCTGCAGCTACTGGCTGTGCTGCTACAGGATGTGACCCCAAAGGTCCCCATGGGTCAGGCTGAGGGCAGTTGGAGATGAAGTGTCCCCCTTGTTGACATCTGAAACACACCTTCTTCTCAAAGTGGCACTTCCCAGGATGTGCCCGTCCACAGGTACGACACTGTTGGAGGCGACCACATGGCTTGCCTTTGTGCCCATGCTTGTTCTTATTGTGGTTGCATCCTTGTCCCTTCCTGTGTTCATTCCTCTGCCCTTGAACTCCTTCAGTGAAACCTAAGTACCCTCTGGATTGGTTTTGTGCAGGCATCACTATCCTTTCCATGTCTAAGGCGATATTGTAGGCTTCAGCAAAGGTCTTTGGCTTACTAGCCATCACATGAGGCTTAATGGCAGGATGTAGGCGTTCCACGAAGTGGTCCACCCTCCTCTCTTCATCCAACATATGTCCAAAGCATTCCAGGAGGCGGAACCTGCGATCGAAGTCCGCAACTAAAGAACATCCTTGAGTCATGATCATGAACTCTCTTTCTTTCTCTTTCCTTGCTGAGATGGGGAGGAATCTGGCGGTGAAGATGGTCTTGAAGTCAGTCCATGCCATCGGTTCCTCACTTAGGTCTTTCTATTGATATGGTTTTCCCACCATATCTTGGCGGCACCTTCCAGAAGGTGAGTAGCAAACAAAACCTTTTTATTCGGCTGCACCTCTAGCATACGGAACCCATTCTCAAACGCAAGTAGCCAAGCTTCGGCCTTGTCGACTACTTCCAACTAGTCTTATCCCCATAACTTCTCAATGTTCAGCTTGATGAAGTCCAGGATGGTGGCTCCAAGTCGAGGACGAACAGGAAGTGGCTCACCATCCTCGATCCTAGCTATGTCCCTAAGGGCCAGGGCACGGATAGCTTCAGTCAATTGCTTTTGTTGTTCCATCCAAACTGCATCTGGTGTATGAACCACCATGGTTGGTTCTGGACCACCAGGCTGATCCTCCTCCATTTTGGCTTCCTCTTCATGCATCTGGTATTCCTCATATTCCGGTCCTCCCCATTGTTCTTGGTTGGCACCAGGCATCGGCTCAGGGTTGGGGCCCTTATGTATGGTCTCTTCAGGCCTCTTTCTCTTCTTAGAGGTCTCTCCACCGTGGTTCCTCTTCCTCTTCTCGGAAGACCCATTCTCCTTACGGGGTGGTCCAACATCACCTGTGGAAAAAGGAATAGCCACAACTTTGGTATGCGCCATCTACACACAAATAGACTTTTAGTTTACCTTTAAACGAATTACACTTATGTCAATGACATCTTACTTACGTATCTTTTATTAATTTGGTGGAGGATCCCTTAGACCTTATCAACCTTAACCCATACCACATGAGGGTGAGTAAGAGAGAGAAAACCCTAATCCTTACAATCCTTAAGAGAAAAATTGAGTCGAGGAGAGATGAGTAAGATGAGAGAGTCCTAAAGGTATCTTATTTCTAGTCATATCCTAAGACATCGGCCAGGCAGTCACACAATCTGGGAGTCCTCGTATTCTGACTAGCGGTGTGGAGGAAAATCTTGTCAGCCCCCGCAAGTGATCCTTTTCTAGACACCTCAGTCTTTCAGACACTATCCTATAACTCCCTCGGTTCTATGGAATTTGTAAAATTTAATAATTATTAATGATTAGATGGAGAACCTATGTTCTGATACCAATTGTAACGACCCCGCCTCCCGGTAACCCCCAATTAAAGGAGACCCAAAGGTCAGAGCCATTAATCAATTTACAGGATCAAAGGTTCAACATGTAATCAACAATAATTATGAAATTCTACTAACTAAACTGGAATTGGGTATAAAAAATTAAAACTTTTACTTACCTTTATAAAACTTGGAAATCTAACTATCCACCGCTCGAAATACTCTATCTAATCCTCCTTGCACTTTATTTCTTAATTTCACGATGTGTCACTTTAGTGTTTGTGTTTTTCAGGATCTTACCTAAAATGCCGATAAACAAAACATCAATCAGCAATTGCTGGTATGTGGAGGCAACTAAATTTTTCACAATTAAGTCTAACAATATAATTATTGCTATCAAAATAATTAGCAAGTCAATTTACATTTTCCATGTGATAATCCCCACCGCTTTTTCCCTAACCCTGGATTTGACTTAAGGCCACCTTCTCAATCCCAAGCTTGGTGCCTGGGAGTCACCTCTCATGGTGCTCCTTAGTCATGCCTCATCGACCACCTTCTCATTCCTGAGCTTGGTGTCTAGGGTCACCTTTCATGGTGTCCATTGGTCTACCCTCCTGGGCCTGACCTTTATGGCATCTTCCATCAGGGTGGCATGTAGGTGCAGGAATACACATTTACATTAAATTGTGATAGTCATAGTCACTTTATAATTGCAATATGAACATCCAAACAGCTTAGTTGCATTCAATGTGATTAAACATCCGGGAATCCATCGGGAAACTAAAGCGGTTATTCATAATTAACCACATACCTGTTAAGCAGATTTGAATGCAAAAATAACCAATCAATCAGGATTCAAGCAAGTACACACACAATTATTCTTGAAAAAAGGCATCCAATTTCTTTATCATTAAACTCATCATCTTGATTCATTCATCCTAGTTGTTGCCTAGGTTATTTGCCCCTTTTTAGGATTTTGAGCATAATTAGGGTTCTACTTCATATTTATTACTTGAAACCCTAATTTCACCAAATCATTTGCAAACCCTAACTTTTCATCAAAAGATCTAATTTTATCTTTTACCAAAAAGGAAACTCTAATTTCATATTATAATCACCTTTCATTTTCTTTTCTCTATTCTAGGGTTTCTAAACATATTAATCAACATACTAGGTTAAAAACCCTAAGCATGTAATTCTATCATCAAAATAGGTTAAAAACCATCTTAATCATTAATCAGGTTAAACATATTTGAATTAACCTAATTGCAAGACTAAATATATCCTTGATAATCAATTAGGGTTTTCTTTTTACAAATTAACTCTTTTTCCATCGAAATATGTACTTTTGCAAAAATATACATATTCAGATATCCATACTATTTTTAACGTATTCCCCATATTTTTCTGATCATTTTTCATGTATTGACTTTTTGCATCCGAGTTTCCTATCACCAGATATGATTTTATCAAGATAATTCCTTTTAATCGATTTATTTGCTAATTTTCTAGAAAACCTAGAACCGTCTGATTCATGGGCCTTGGATCCACGGAGGATCCAACGGTCCTGAAGGAGCGCGCCCTACTTTTGCAAACAAAAGGGAAAAAGGATGAAGGTGCCCTTACATGCAAAGAGGATGCGGAGGGGCAGAAGGGTAAAAAGGCTCGCAAACGTCTTCTTCTTCCTCACGTCGAGCAGTAGATCCCCACAGTCAACTTGAGGGTTGACTTCGAGCTTCGGACCTCCTGTGAGCAAGCTGATGGTACAGGGAGCTCCGTCTCCCTCGGCCAAAGTTGACCAGGGGTCCAATTCCCTGTCCGAGCCGTACTGAAGCCTTCGCCTACTCACCGGACTTCAACGATGTTTTCTGGGGTGTCGAGGGTACTAGTCAAGGTTGGGGGCGAAATTGAAAGCGCGAACTCGATCGTTGCTCTCCGCCGCAGCGATTGGACTAGGG
Organism: Alisma plantago-aquatica; assembly: GCA_963693085.1. Taxonomy (NCBI): domain Eukaryota; kingdom Viridiplantae; phylum Streptophyta; class Magnoliopsida; order Alismatales; family Alismataceae; genus Alisma; species Alisma plantago-aquatica. The sequence continues at coordinate 855,360,913 of OY856410.1, read as the reverse complement.
AAAGGGGATGTCGGTGCCCTCTATCACCCTCCCCTATTTATAGGGTCGAGGCAGGGACCCGCCCAGTTGGGCGTTTCCTAGTTTGGTGACGAAACCCACTCGAATCAGGGGTGAAACCCTTCAGCTTGCTCTCCCGAATCCAACGGGACAGTTTCCAGATTAGCTTAAGCACTAGATTCACGAGGAAGTAGGATTAAAAATCCTCACTGTAACCAACAGAGTCCCAGTCCCAGCTGGACTTAGATGACGACCCTCGGCCGTTGGATGAAGATCCAACAGGCCTCGCTGCGCGTGATCAAACCAAAGGAAAAGCCCCTTTTTATTTCTTTTTCTTTTAATTCAGGAATAATTCCCAAATTGAGTATATTTTGCAAAATTGATATCTCCCAAACCATAACTCATATTTAGCTCAAATTTTAAGGAAACGTTCCTTTTATTGTTTCCTAGCTTTGTACGAAATTTGGGAAACAAAAAGTAATGGATGAGAAGGCTTCCTTCTCTCCCAATTTTTCTCATCAATTAATCCAATTTAATTTATATTCCTTTTTCCTTTGTGATTATCTTGTTATTTTGGGTCCCTTGGATCTCAAGGAAACCCAAAGGCACGGATTCCCATCTTGGGGAATATTGGTTTGCCTTTATCCTATTTCAATTGTCAATTTCTCATATTTCCCTTTTTATAAAACAATTTCTTTTCCTTTTTAATTCCGTTTTCTTTTCAATTGGGCTCAATGGCCAACAAGGCCCACAATCAATCAATCAAAGCCATTTCTCACGAAATTTATCACAATTCAAAGAAAAGGATATCATTTATTCATTAAGAGGGAAATACACCTTACATTCTGTTTTCAAGAAAATGGGGTTGTAACAGTTTTGCATGTTGGTGAGAGACCTTAGTAGGTAAAACCCCATCTGACTTTCCTTCCATATCTTTGTTCCTTACCATTTGTACTTGTTTTCCCTTGTTGTTATTTTCTTTCTTTGTTTTGGTTTGAGCACCATTGTTCCTTAGGGAACAACTTTTAAACCATATGCTATGCAGAGTATATGAGTGTGAGATATTGCGTACTTAGCACCTACTAACCTTGTCCCTATGGTTTGACCCCGATTACTATGTCAGATCCTGTATAATAGTTATGGGGGCTTGATTGTCGGGTCACTATCTTAAGAGTCTGACTACTCTGGATCCGCTCCATTTTGAATGCACAATTTAGGTTGGTCACCCGTCCATCAGATTCTGTAGCTCGGTCATCATTTTTAGTTGCATGGCCTTCAACATCCATGACATTACAGCCACAGCCACAACCGAGAGCATGGTTGCAACTACTGGTAGATGATGTAGATGAGACAATGTTGGATGCACATCAAGAGGATGCACCTGAAGCGCATCATGTAGCAACACCTGACAATTAGAGCAAGAAAGTGAAGAAACCAAAGCACCCAAAGTACTTGACACACCAAGTGATTACCACTTGCTACACGTGTCAGGCGACAATGGCAACTTTGGGTATCTTCAATTTTTTTTAGGATATCTTGGAACCCGTTGGGCTAGTTGAGGTGTTGATCGCAGTTCATGAGACCTATGTGGAGCTTACACTATAGTTTTTTGAAACCCAAGAGAAGGTCTCACAGGATGCCATCACTATCACTTTGGGAATAGCACCTACCTCATCACCACATCTTTTCTTAATGGCATTTTTACTACAACCCCCAAGGTAGCAACATCACTTGATCAAGGAATCACACATAGAAAAACCGATGAATATTACACTACAATGTGGAAGAAACTTACTGGGCAAAATAGTTTTCTGGCGTGTAAATCAAAGACAACTCTGATTCACAATCCCATATTAGGATACATTCAAAAGGTCTAGCAAACATCATCTTCGCCCGATATGAAAATCAAGGTAGTTGTACCAAGAAAGACCTCTTTGTGTTGGGATGGATGGTACACGGAAAACTTGAAAATCTAGGGTCACTTATTATTGATCACATGAAGACAATCCCATCCAAGAGAAAGAATCCTTTTATTATGGGAGGGATTGTAACTTCCATTCCTTTTTCCCTGGGGCATGATGTATCTGGCTACACAAAGGAAGAAGGAGGAAAGTTCCTTGCCCTGCAATACTTGACTCGATCACCTATGATTTCATTGGTTGATCATAAGATTTTCTACCAGGTCAATCCTCCTTATGTTGTAGTTCCACTAGAACTCCCCTACCATGCCACACCTCTCCTAGAGGGATGTTGTGAGAACCTATTACACTAAACAAGATTACTCAAAACATAAAATGCAGTCAATCACTAATCAATCACATACCCAAAAATATGGGTAAATTAAAACTGATTTCAACATCAAAACCCACTCAAAAACATTTGCATAAGAGCCCAACATCTTTCTTGTATCCATATTATGCCAAGAATTTGATACAAATTGTTCTATCGTCTTAGCCACAACATATATATACAGGAGAACAATAATTGTATATGCCACACAAACAATCATTAATATGCTAACAAAATTCCGATTTATTTGAAACACCATATACACACTTTTTCTCGCCCGGACCTGAGAGTACAGGGACAACTCTACACATTAGACATCTAATCAACTTTCTCAAATATTAATTACTATAGCTCCTCTTTGCTGCCACATGTTTGTTTTCATCACTTCTGATTACCTATAAAAAATGTGGCGAACCACAAGGGTGAGACCCATGTCCTAGCAAGAGATATAACCTCCAACAACGCTTATTGATTACAACATTTTAGGTAATGAGATAGTTTAATCATATATAAAAAATAGGCTCAACAACACTGATGATTAACATAATACATAAAGGAGTTGATAATAATTATCATCATCAAGCTGACTATCATCATTTTCCTTATTAACCATATAAGAGATTCAATAGCATATGCATAACTAGCATAAGCAAGTCTAGTAGCATATTATCTCTATTAACATGAATAAGTCTAGCATCATAAGCATATCTAAAAACATTAGCATGTCTAATAGCTTGAACAAATCAATATCATAAGAAGAGCTATCAACATAAGTACGAGTATTTGCATAATCATGATTAGCAGTATATGCATTTCTAATTATAGAGGCATGGCTAGCATGCTAAACATAACTAACAACATGATATAGCTAGCATCCTAATTATAATCAACAGTAATAGTATAGATATCAACATAAGCATGACTACTGTATGTACACATTTACAACCTTATGCATATCCACAACATAAGTATGATTACTATCTCTTAATTGCACTAATAATCATATTTATCTAAACAGAGCAAACAAGGTTATCATCCAATGTGAAACATCGTGTATAACCCTAAATAGATATGCTATACTATTGTATTACATTTTTTATTATGCCCTGGGTAATTTGAATCATACCATTCAAAGTACAACCGACCCCTGCGAAGGGCTATTAGGTTCCATACAAGATCTAGGAGTATCAGTATCCTAAGATCTCTTCCCCTCAGTCAGAACGAGTAAAAGGCAGTGACATATCAGTCAAAGTCGCCACCACAACAACATGTAATCCTGTAGCTAGCCCACCTCGGTACAGGTCACGACACTAGAATCAAGGGTATTTAAATCCAATCACTGAGGTACAACAACATTTGTCCTCTAATCACATCATGTTATAATCACAGAGACACGACCACAATTGTTCTCAATCACATCATATGTATGAGGCATGACCATAGCCAACCTCCACAATCTGCATTGTGGATGACAAGGGTATATCCTCAACCTGGCATCCCCACATACTCAATAGTATGTGCTCCGAGTTTCCCTTAGGAATACTCATTTCACCATCTAGTAAGTTCTGACACTAAAGATGGTTCTACGACACAAGGCACAACATGATTAGAGTTGCACTTGATTAGTTATGTCAATTGGGTGAATTAAGGCTGCATCAAACAAGTGGACATACAAACACTAATTCACTTCTAGCAAGCATATAAATATCACATCTTTGAAAAGATATAAAATGTGTGAAACATAATTTCTCATCTCATCATCACATGGTACTATTCACTTGCCATTCATGAGACCACACTAGTCATCATACTATCACAGGATATAAATCCTTTTCACAATATCACAGGGTATCAACCCTTATCACCATAAGAGGATTACACGTCATTCAAAGATCGAACATGCCCAAAGGACATTAAGACCATCACAGTATTCCATGCAAGATCATTATTATCTTTGCATGCCTTATAATACACCAAATCAACACAATATTGCATTAATGAGCTAGGAGAAATTCGTAAACAATCAGAGCAGGGTTACATTAACATTAGGAACATTCCTTTATTACATAAACATGCAAGGAATCTAGATATCATTAAGCCTCATCATATTCATAATGCACATGTTTTGCATAAGAAAGTATCAACCATGTGGCTATGAAAACCACCAATTAACACATTAAGGTTATGATCATGTTAAAGAGGTTATTTCACCATCATTCCATCATATAAGAATGTTAAACATGAATACTCATCTGTATCTATTTCCATTAGAGTTGGGTTCAACAAGATAAATTATATTAATGTTACTAATCATCAATTATACCCAAACCCTAACTTGCGACATCCCCATTGGATCATATATGCATAAGGTGAAGCATCACTATAACATTCCACACTATTCTCAAGTATGACCCCACACATAAATCAAGGTGTAACCATTGGGTTATAGCATACTATGGTTTCAACATCATTAACATAGTACTTCATTATTGTATTAGTCATTCAAGGAATATTCATACCCAATTACCATCATTTAGTTATATTAAAGCTAGGTATAACAAGCTATAACTCATTAGGGTTACATATCAACACACTATTATTATCATCCCTTCTATTCATATCAGTGAATAGGTAAGACTACCTTATTAAGGGTAACCCTCCATTTGTTCCATCATCATTCAACCCATATCACCATACCACAATGTCACCCAGAACCGTTGGATGTTAAAAAGGTAAGACCATTGGTTGTTTAAATAATTAAACTCCTTGGATAAAACACCTATGAAGTCCTTGATTTGTGATCTATAAAGATTCACCATCTAACCCTAGAAATCCCTTGATTAACAACACAAAAAGTTCCACTGAGAGTAGGGAAAAACCCGCAATCGACTGTTCATTTAAAACAAGCCATCCATTGTCAATAAGTAAGCTCCTTAAGTTGATCATATAAAGGAAACCATATAAATCACATTATTAGGACCAACATATTAAATTAGCCCTCATTCCACTTTATTGGAGGAATAAACATTATATTTTGACCATTGGGTCAAGTTCATATATTAAAACCATCAATTACAGTATATATCTGACCAATTGCATCAAGTTACCCAAGAAACCATTGGTATAAGGCTTAATTGATGCTACAACTCTATGATTAACTCATCATAGGTTTTGGAGACATGATCCACCATCATTAGTGACCAATAAGTCACCATAGGTTGTTAGATCAACACTATATTCATTAATTAACATCAAATATCAAACTAATATCCCCATTGATTGATAGCATAATTAGGGTAATTAGTTGTTAATAACTAGGCTTCTAATTAGGCCAAAACATGACCTAAGGGGGTGAAAGTCAGTTGACACACTTGGTTACCACCATATATTGTCATGAAGACAACACCATAGGGTTGTTGCAATGGTACCATCATCGGGTCATGGGTTTATAGAAGTAATCAGCTCAAAACCCTAAAGTTGACCATTGGTTGATAGGTGCTTAGCACCATAGGTTGTCAAACCAACCTGATACAAGTCATATTATGCCTTAGGAATAGCATACACATTATCACAGGTTCATCTATAACTGAAATCAAAATAGGGAACAATATAAAAACTGAAATCCAAGTCAAGCATAGCTTTTTAGTGCATGGATCATCATTTTCAAGCAAGAACATGATCTAGAAAGCTTATGGTAAGCAATAAACGTGGAGCAAGTTATAAAACATTCCTTTAATGATAAGATTAAACCCCACACAGAAGAAATCTCGAGCAGGTAGGGTAGAAAATCCAAGCATAAGCTATGAACTCGTCCATCTAGCACCTTTGTTCATCAAATAAGCAAACCCTAAGCATAAGAAGCAAGAAAGGTAGGGTTTTAGAGCTTTAGAGAAATTTATACCATGGAATAGAAAGGTTAAGACCTGGAGGAAGGACTAAGGAAGGATAAGAGCAAGATAAATAGATAAGGAAGTAAGAAAATAACTTGCCTTGGTCGAAATCCGTAAAAGATGACCTTGGAAACCCTAGGTAGGGCTAAATGGAGCTCTAGGAGACCTTCTTCTCCAAAAAGAGGTTGTCTTATACCTTAGAGCACTTGGTTCCACAGAAAAATAGAGTGGATTCATTGATCCAGGTTAGAGTAAAGAGAAAGCAAGCAAAGTTTTGTACTTGGGCAAGGAAGAGGTAAATATAGCCCATGGATAAGGATCGGAGCAAGCATGAGGTGTAAAACTAGCTTCCCCATGTGTCTATGGCCTTAAGCTTTTAAGAATATAAAAGCAAACACACAAGAAGATCCCCCACTATCATTATATACCTTCTTAGATTTCCTTTGTCTAATTTCCCAACCAATCACATAATTCATTAGTTGATAGCTACTAAAGGTAGCTCATCTGTGAAGGGGTAAACCCTAAAATACCCTTAGAGAAAATACCTTCAAACCAAGGATTAAATGGGTTCCGCATGGATGAAAAAGCTCAAGAATGATGAGATAATAACCAAGGAACATAATGAAAGTGATAAATTTCAAAGAAAACTTCTCAATTGGGTAAATTGTAGAAAAGTCCAAAATGTGCATAAAATTGCATAACTTGCTCAAACAGTGTCCAAATTGGACCAAATTTGACACTTAAGCTTTTCTTAAGATTTCAAAGCATATCAAAAGGTTATACTAGGGTTCTAAGAATTCAAATATGTTGATTAAGATTATTCAACTCATTAAGCAAGTTCAGGGGCCTTATAACTATAAACGCCTAACAGGGATTTTGCCCCCGAAATTCAAGGTAAACAAAGATGGGTACTTCCTTTGCACCTCATCCTATTACCTTCACATGGTTACATGAATATCATGGTGATTTCACATCATTCATACATATATACTCGTGGGTCAGCACAAAAACCCCAACCTAAGAAGACATTCTCAATATGGAATGTAGAAACTTATTGTGTCATCTATACAACTCTAATAATAACTTTCAACTTCAAATTCTAGATATCATCTAGAAATTATATCTATTGTATCAACACATTACTCAAAAGTCATACTTGCTGGCTCTTATCAAACATAGAACATTATGTATCTCTTATCATAAGTAACTTATGTCATCCACTCTAACTCTTATGCATTGATATTTGATCCTAGGCTTATCTTAAAGAAACACAGTATCACATATCTATTAACCAACAAACCATCTATTCTTGATAGTGGTCTTGTCATCTATCACTGAACCATACACAACATTATAGAATCACTTTTTTTTCCTTCCAAATAACATTTAGAGGGTCATCATCAACTCTCTCTCCCTCTCTCACTGCGGAAGAGGAATACTTGGAATGTTCATTTAATAAACATCTCCAACCTTCACATATTTCTCATATTATTAATACATCTTGGATACTAGGATTCATTACCTTGGTATCCACCCTATGTACTATAAGCAACTCACATCCTTATATCATCTACTTTTACCAGCATAACAAATATCAAGACATATAAGAGTAGTCTTCCTAATTATTGAAAGGCTCAAAAGAAAAACCATCACAAACTTTATGAACTTACAACCATAGTGCAAACAACCTTATGCTATAATAAGCTATCCACCCTCATGTTTACAACAAATCCACACATACCAACTGACAATGATCCACTTAAAAGTTGTGCCCTAGAAAGAAAAGAAATAAAAGGAAACACACTTCCCACATTATAGCAACATTGTTCAAGGTCACTAGAAAAAAGGTAACCAATTCTATTTTCATTATGCAAGTTATAGATTCTTATGTATCATTTTACCTTTTTCATTTTAGGTTCCTTGCCATTAGCATAGGAATCATCATGATTAACATATCTCATTACTCCTTCCTTGATGACTATTTATCACACTTGGTATGTTCTCTTATTATATTATGTTTTTCAACCACTTATCGATAGGTAAATCATCATATTCCACATTTTCTTCATTAAATCGGGATCACCCCCCTTAATTTATTTCACATGCCATGATGATTTTTCATTAACACATTCTTACACACATAGGTTGGTCTGAGATTAACATAGGTTCCACCTTATTTCTTTGTCATTGTTCCCATTCATCTTCTCATTTTATACTTGTTATAGGAGTTCTCTCTATCTTATGTCGATTTCATACCTTGATTCACTTTATAAGCATAGACTTATTTGTTTTTACTTTATTATCTTCTTTAATCACATCTTCAAGAACTCCTCTTTTCCTTATTTGTATTTAGATTTAGATTTCATGGTGTTCTATCTTTCTTTTATATTTACCAAACATTCAAGTTTTGTTAGATAATGATGCAATTCTCATCTTCTTTAAGGTAGGATTGAGATATTCAAATCATTATTTCTTATTCATTATGCTCTTTATATTATCTCAAAATGACTACTTGATCATAGTAATCAGAAAAATAACAATCTAAGAGTTCCATACTTACCTTTCTTCAATAATTGAATACCTGGCCAGGGCACCCAAGTACTAAAATTAGGCAATATGCACCATATTTTTATGTCATATTCCTAACTTAGACATGATCCTAGTCCTATGTCCTAGTGTCCCTATAGAGTCAGTGAACCTAAAGCTCTGATACCGAATTGTGAGAACTTATTACACTAAATGATATTACTCCAAACTTCAAACACAATCAATCAATAATTAATCACATGCCCAAAAATATGGGTAAATTAAAACCAATTTCAACATCAACACCCACACAAAAACATTTGCATAAGAGCCTAACATCTTTCTTGTATCTATATTATGCCAAGAATTTGATACAAATTGTTCTATCATCTTAGCCACAACATATATATAGAAGAGAAAAATAATCGTATATGCCACACAAACAAGCATTAATATGCTAATAAAAGTCTGATTTATTTGAAACACCATATACAAACTTTTTCTCACCCGAACCTGAGACTATAGGGATGACTCTAAGACACATTAGACATCTAATCAACTTTCTCAAAGATTCATTACTATAGCTCAACTTTGCTATCACATGTTTGTTTTCGTTACTTGGGATTACCTTAAAAAATGTGGCGAACCACAAGGATGAGAACCATGTCCCACCAAGAGATATAACCTCCAACAACGCTTATTGATTACAACATTTTAGGTAATGAGACAGTTTAATCATATATAACAAATAGGCTCATCAACACTGATGATTAACAAAATACATAAAGGAGTTGATAAAAATTATCATCATCAAGCTGACTATCATCATTTTCCTTATTAACCATATAAGAGATTCAATAGAATATGCATAACTAGCATAAACAAGTCTAGTATCATATTATCTCTATTAACATGAATAAGTCTAACATCATAAGCATATATGACAACATTAGCATGTCTAACAATTTGAACAGATCAATAATATACGCATAGGTATCAACATAAGCATGAGTATTTGTAAAAGCATGATTAGAAGTATATGCATTTCTAATTATAGAGGCATGGCTATCATGATAAACATAACTAACAACATGATATAGCTAGCATCTTAATTATAATAAGAAGTAGCAGTATAGATATCAACATAAGAATCACTATTATATGTACACATTTACAATCTTATGCATATGCACAACATAAGTATAATTATTATCTCTTAATTACACTAAGCATCATCTTTATGTAAAGAGAACACACAAGGTTTATCATTCCATGTGAAGCGTCATGTTTAACCCTCAACAGATATGCTATACGGCTATATTACATCTTTTATTATGCCCTGGGAAATTTGTATCGTACCATTCAAAGTCCAACCAACCCCTCTGAAGGGCTATTCAGTTTTTATACAAGATCTAGGAGTGTTGGTATCCTAATATCTCTTCCCCTCGATCAGTATGAGTAAAAGGCAGTGACGTATCAGTCAAATCTGCCACCACAATGACATATAGTCCTATAACTAACCCACCTTAGTATAGGTCATTGTGCTAGAATCAAGGGTATTCAAACCCAATCACTGAGGTACAAATATAGTTGTCACGACCGCAGTCATTCTCAATCACATTAGATGTATGAGGCATGACCATAGCCAATCTCCACAATCTGCATTGTAGATGACAAGGATATATCCTTAACCTGCCATCCCAACATACTCATTAGTATGTACTCTGAGTTTCCCTTTGGAATACTCATTTCACCATCCAGCAAGTTCTGACACTGAAGATGGTTCTACGACATAGGGCACTACATGATTAGAGTTGCACTTGATTAGTTATGCCAATTGGGTGAATTAAGGCTTCATCAAACAAGTGGACATATAAACCCTAATTCACTTCTAGCAAGAATATACATGTCACAACTTTGAAAAGATATAAAATGTGTGAAACATAATTTCTCATCTCATCATCACATGGTACTATTCGCTTCCATTCATGATACCACACTAGTCATCATACTATCGCAAGATATAAATCCTTTTCACAATATCACAGTGTATCAACCCTTATCAACATAAGAGGATTACACCTCATTCAGGGCTCAACCATGACCAAAGGTCATAAGACCAACATATTATTCACTTACATATAATACACCAGATCAACATAATATTGTATTAATGAGCTTCGAGATATTAAAAAAAATCATAGTAGGGTTATATTAACATTAAGAACATTCCTTTGTTACATTAACATGCAAGGAATCTAGATATGATTAACCCTCATCATATTCATAATGCACATGTTTCACATAAGCAAGTATTAACCATGTGTTGATGACAATCACCAATTAACACATTAAGGTTATGATCATGTTAAGGAGGTTATTTCACCATCATGCCATCATATAAGAATGTTAAACATGAATACTCATCTTTATCTATTTGCATTAGAGTTGGATTCAACAAGATAAATTATATTAATGTCACTAATTATCACTTATACTCAAAATATAACTCACGAAATCCCCATTGGATCATAGATGCATAAGGTGAAGCATCACCATCACATTCCATACTATTCTCAAGTATGAACCCACACATAAATCAAGGGGTAACCATTGGGTTGTAGCATACTAGGGTTTCAACAACATTAACATAGTACTTCTTGATGGTATTAGTCATTAAATATATATTAAAGCTAGGTGTAACAAGCTATACCTCATTAGGGTTACATATCAACACAATATGATTATCATTCCTTCTATTCATATGAGTTAATAGGTAAGACTACCTTATTAATGGTAACCCTCAATTTGTTCCATCATCATTCAACCCATATCACCATACCACAATGTCACCCAGAACCATTGGATGTTTAAAAGGTAAGACCATTGGTTGTTTACATAATTAAAAACCTTGGATAAACCAACTATGAAGTCCTTGATTTGTGTTCTATAAAGATTCACCATCTAAAACCAGACATCCCTTGATTAACAACAAAAAAAGTTCCACTGAGAATAGGGTAAAACCCATAGTCGACCGTTCATTTAAAACAAGCCATCCATTGTCAACAAGTAAGCTCCCTAAGTTGATCATATAAAGGAAACCATATAATCACATTATTAGGATCAACATATTACATTAGCCATCATTCCACTTTATTGGAAGAATAAACATTATATCTTGACCATTGGGTCAAATTCATATATTAAACCCATCAATTACAGTATAGGTCTGACCATTGCATCATGTTACCCAAGAAACCATTGGTCTAAGGCTTAATTGATGATAAAAATATATGATTAACTTACCAGAGGTTTTGGAGACCTGATCCACCATCATTAGTGACCATTAATTCACCATAGGTTGTTAGATCAACACTATATTCATTAATCAACATCAAATATCAAACTAATATCACCATTGATTGATAGCATCATTAGGGAAGTTAGTTGTTAATCACTAGGCTTCTAATTTGTCTAAAACATGACCTACGGGGGTGAATGCCAGATGACACTCTTGGTTACCACCATCTATTGTCATGAAGACAACACCATAGGGTTGTTGCAATGGTACCATCATTGGGTCATGGGTTTATAGAAGAAATTAGCTTAAAACCCTAAAATTGGCCATTGGTTGATAGGTTCTTAGCACCATAGATTCTCAAACCAGATTGATCCAATTCATATTATACCTTAGGTATAGCGTACACATGATCACAGGTTCATCTATAACTGAAATCAGAACCGAGAACATTATAAAATTGAAATCCAAGTCAAGGATAACATTTTAGTGCATGGATCATCATTTTCAAGCAAGAACGTGATCTGGAAAGCTTATGGTAAGCAATAAACGTGGAGCAAGTTGTAAAACTTGCCTATAATGAGAATATGAAACCCCTCACAGAATAAGTCTCGAGCAGGTGGGGTTGAAAATCCAAGATTAAGCTACGAACTCGTCCATCTAGCACCTTTCTTCATCAAATGAGCAAACCCTAAGCATAAGGAGCAAGAAAGGTAGGGTTTTAGATATTTAGAGAAATTTCTACCATGGAACAACAAGGTTTCGACCTGGAGGAAGGTCTAAGGAAGAAGAATAGCAAGACAAACGTAGATGGAAGGAAAAAAATAACTTGCCTTGGTCAAAATCCCTATAAGATGACCTTGGAAACCCTAGGTAGGGCTAAATGGAGCTCTAGGAGACCTTCTTCTCCAAAAAGAGGTTGTCTTCTACCTTAGAGAACTTGGTTCTATAGAAAAATATAGTGGAGTCATTATTCTAGGTTAGAGGAAAGAGAAAGAAAGACAAGTTTTTCACTTGGGCAAGGAAGAGGTAAATATAGCCCATGGATAAGGATGGGAGCAAGCATGAGGTGTAAAAGTAGCTTCCCCATGTGTCTATGGCCTTAAACTTTTAAGAATATACATGCACACACACAAGCATCTCCCCTACCATCCTTATAAACCTGCTTATCTTTCCTTTGTTTGATTTCCCAGCCAATCACATAATTTATTAGTTGATAACTACTAAAGGTAGCTCATCCGTGAAGGGGGAAACCCTAAAATACCGTTAGAGAAAAAACATTCAAACCAAGGATTAAATAGGTGCCCCATGGCTCAAAAAGCTCAGGAATGATGAGAGAATATCCTAGGAACCTAATGCAAGTGATAAAGAAAAAGAAAAAAATGTAAAAAGAAGATAAAGGATGCTCCTATTCAAGAGTATCTAAATAAAGAAAAGATGAGTGCTCTATGTAATTGCACTCCAAAATCTTACCACAATGCTTTCTTCCATTGTCATACCCATTGAGCTAGGAAACAACAAACCTAGCTCATTTTTCCATGTATGAAACCACGTGGGTCATTTGATGTGATTTGAAATATACGAATGAATGCATGAAGGTGAAACAACACTCCTAGTCATCCTTGATTAACGCCATCATGAACGGTCTACCCAAAACTATATGAGAGAAATATGCATAGCTTGTGTGCTCTTTGCACTATATTTGAAGTTCATATGCTTTGTGCTCTTTTCGTGATTGGTTTGTGATAGTAGGAGAGGAGAGAGGTGGAATACATGTACCAAGTCAACATTGATCCCATTCAACAATAATCATATTTTGCATTGCATTTGGCATTTCTTGATTGTGAAAAAATTGGAGAGAGATTGAGTTGGAGCATACTTGAGGATAAGCATGTTTTTAAGTTTGGATTGGTGATTCAACCCTTTTTTAGGGCTTCATCTTGTGTTATATTACATTTCAATCACATATATACCTATTAGATTACATGTTATTTCCCTCAATATGCATATTCATACAAAATGCACTTATGGACATTATTTGCATGTTTTTTAGACATTTGGACCACGCTTGATGGGAGAGAGAAGGATTGATCCTAGGGTTTTTTTACCCTTGGAGAGGCCTGAACTGAAGTCTAATGCTCCCTCAACCTACCCTTAGTAGCCAAAGACCCATTGAAGCAAAGATGTCCAAGAAATTCCAACAAAACAAGTCCAAGTGTTGATCTAGAGGCCAGAACGATCGTGGTACCACAAAACGGTTGTGCTAGCATACTTTCAAATCAACAGAATCACATTGGAGAAAAGATAGAATCAACACTGCCATGCCACTAAGAATGGCCATGGTGAACTGACCCGGAATGGTCGTTCCACCTTGCACGACAATATGACAACTGAGGCAGAACAACCATGGAGCCATGAATGGGAAATGTAATCCAAGTTACAATGGTCATGGTGACCACCACACCCTTATTACCATTGACCCACCACGGTCATGGTGACCACCACAGTCATGGTGACCACCACGGTCATGGTGACCACCACGGTATTGCCAATTTCAGTTCAAAATCAACCGAGTCCCTGTGAATTTTCCCCATTTCTCACCTTGGTCATTCTCATCCACAATGACTGTTCTCACCCCTCCCCACTGCGGCCATGCTACTCGCAAAAACATAGCTTTTTTTGCACTAGATTTCCCATACTAACCCTACTTGACCTATTGCCTCCCCAACACACACACACACACACACACACACACACACACACATATATATATATATATATATATATATATATATACCTAGGTGGCAGCTCTATCACATGCTTATCTTCCTTCTATCACCTCTTAGCTCCCCATTTTCACATTCCACCCATTCCACTCCATTTCCACCTCCATTTCACCATTTACATCACGAAAATCCTAGTTTCCTTGTTTAGACCCCATTCCACCATCATCCCATGCCATTGCACCTTAGAGGAGAGAGGATGATGTCCTACAATAGCTGAAGTAGAGGATTTGTTCATCTACACCTAGCTCCATGGCTTCTTCCACCTCTTTCTCCCTTCTTTTTATATTTTTCATTGCTATGAGTAGCTAGGCCCCTTGGGTGGGCTGTTTGGATTTTAAAATGTTACTTTGATAGCATGTTGGGGGGAAATGATATGTAAACATTGTAATTTCAATTGCTAATGATATTGTTCTATTTCTATCTCACTCTTCATGAATTGATTGTTTTTTTGTGCTTGAAATCACCCAGGAATTTAGGGAGATTGCTTATATGTGTGAATTTTGGGATTTTCTCCTAGGTCCAATTCATGGATCCCTAGCTAGCCACCCATCTTCCTACATTATAATAAATCTTCCTAACCCAAGGTGAGATATCTAAGTAACTATTTTATATGAATTTATTGTGCTTAACATTGATCTTTATCAAGACTAGAATGTGGGTAATGGGAGGCCTAAAACCTCACTTCCACTCCCATTACTAACCTCAACCCCTAATCATCCTAAGATCATATAACATAGAAACCTAGGCTTGTTTAGACTCTAATTGAGTTGCACCTAAATTCTAACCCAATTGCGCCCTATAAGGGTAGTAGGAGATGTTAAGGACTAGTTCCCCTACACACAACCTAGCATATCCATGGGCAGTCAGTAGTTTAGGATAATTCATTATACTCTATCTTGTTGTTTGGTTTGATAATATAAATGAAAGAGTAATGTGGAAATGTCACCCCCCAACCTAATTGATAAGTGCATCCCCTAAATAGCCCACATTTCCCTTTATTGCTTTAAAACCCTAATTGCCTTCTTTCTTAGCTGGAGTTAGATTAGTTATCTATTTAATTGATTAGTTAGCTTCTTGTCTTGATCTTGATAGTTTAGATCTTTAATTTCTCTTTTGTCATGTTTGCTATATTAGTGTAGTGCAAACTTCTCCTTGGTTACCTTATCCTAACTTGTTCTCTTTTCTTGCCTTGTCTTTTCTTGTTCAGTAGAATTAACTGTCTAGGGTTATCTTAAGTTTTATTCTTACTTGTCTTCCTATACTTGCTTTCTTTCTCAACTTAGTGTAATCAATAAAAACAACCTTTAAACCCTTGAACCCTATACTTCATAGTAGGAACCTAGCCCAAAAACTAACCTAGTTCTAGTTCCCCCTTTTCTCCTTATGGATCGACCCAATACTTGCCACCCTCCTATACTATGACACGACCCTGTGCGCTTGTGGGTGTAGTATTTTAGTAGAAGTAGGTGTGTCTGTGTAGGTCCTTTATTAATTTGAAAGTTTGATACCCTAGTGTGTCTTTTCTCACGGAGTTGGATCTATTCAAATTCCAATTGATTAGTGTGTAATTCATTAGACTCTAGCTTGTTGTTTGGTTTTTATACCCAAAACCTTGGTGCGCTTCTGCCAATGGCGTTACACACTACTCAATCAAGATTTGAATAGATGAAACTTCACGGATAGATACACACAGTGGGATCACTTTCAAAATTTATAAGAACCTACATAAACAAACTCACATACACCAAAACACTACACCTGCAAGCGCACGGGGTTGTGTCATAGAAAAGGAGAGCGACAAGTATAGGGTCTATACATAGGTAGAAAATGGGGTGCTAGAGATAGGTTAGTTTTTGGTGCTAGGTTCCTACTATAGAGTCTAGGGTTGAAGGGTTTAAAGGTGATTTGATTCATCACACTATGTTTGATCTAGAAAGCAAGTAGGGGAAGACAAGCAAGATTAAAACCTAAGTTAACCCTAGACATTTAATTCTACTAAGCAAGAAAAGACAAGGCAAGGAAAGAAAAGAACAATCTATGCTAAGGCAGGCAATGAATGGTCTCTACACTACACTAAGCTAGCAAATAGGGAAAAAGAGGAAGTAAAGACCTAAATTAGAAAGAACAGAGCAAGAAGCTAACTAAGAAAGTAAAGGCCCAACTAAGCTAAAACTTGAAAAGCAAGAAAACAATTAGGGTTTTAAAGCAATTAAAGGAAATGTGGGATGTTTACAAGATGCACTTATCAATTATGTTGGGGGGTGACATGTGAACATTACACTTTCATTTAGATTATCAAACCAAACTATAAGCTAGAATCTAATAAATCATCCTAAACTCCTAATTAGTTGTGGATATGTTAGGTTGTGTATAGGGGAACTAGTCCCTAACACCTCGTACTCCCTTTACGAGGCTCAATTGGGTTAGGATTTAGGTGCAATTCAATTAGAGTCTAAATAATCCTAGGTTTCTAGGTTAGATGATCTTAATATGATCAGGGGCTGAGGTTAGTAATGGGAGTGAGAGTGAGGTTTTAGGCATCCCATCACCCACATTCTAGTCTTGAGAAAGCACCATGCTAAGCACACTAAATTCATCTAAACAAGCTACTTAGATCTGTCACCTATGGTTAGGAACATTGATTAGCATATAGGATGATGGGTGGCTAGCTAGGGATCCATGAATTGGACAAGGAGCAAATTCCAAAATTCACACATATAAGTAATTTCCCTAAATTCTTGGGTGATTTCAAGCACAAACCAACAAGATATTCATGAAAAGTGAGATAAAATAGAACGTAATCATTAGAAAATGAAATAAAAATGTTTACATATCATTTTACCCAACATGGTATCAAAGTAAGATTTTAAACCCCAAACAACCCACCCAAGGGACCTAGCTACTCATAAAAATGAAAAATACAAAAAGAAGGGAGAAATAGATGGAATAAGCCATGGAGCTCGGTGTAAATGAAGAAAACCTACACTTCATCTACTACAAGATGTCCTCCTCTCTCTTCCAAGGTGCAATGGCATGGGATGATGGTGGAATGGGGTCAAAACATTTGGAAACTATGGTTTTGGTTGTGGAAATGGTGAAATAGAGTGGAATGAAAGTGGAATTGGAGTGGAATGGGTGGAATGTGAAAATAGAGAGCTAAGTGGTGGTAGAAGGTAACGAACACCATGCTAGAGCCACCACCTAGGTATATATAGGTGTGGGGGAAGCAATAGGTCAAGTAGGGGTAGTATGGGAAATGTGATGCAAAAATAGCTAGGTATTTGTGAGTAGCACGTTTGTGATGGTCACCATGGCTATGATGGGAAGGGGTATGAACGATTGTGGTGGATGGGAATGACTGAGGTGAGAAATGGGTAAAAATTTTATGGACTCAGTTGATTTTGAACTGAAAGTGGCACGATTGTGGTGGTCACAATGGCCATGGTGGGTTAATGGTAGAATGGCCGTGGTGGCTTGGATTGCATTATCCGTTCTTGGCTCCACGATCGTTCTACCTCAGTTGTCACACAACCGTTCAAGGTGGCACGACCGTTCTGGGTCAGTTCACCATGGCCATTCTGAGTGGCCAACCATGGTGATTCTAGCTTTGCTCCAATGTGATTATGTCGATTTGTAATAGTCCTAGCACGACTCTATGGTACCATGGACATGCTGGACTCTGGATCAACACTTGGACTTATTTCTTTGTATTTTCTTGGACATCTTTGCTTCAATAGATCTTTGGCCACTAGGGGTAGGTTGAGGGAGAATCAGACTTTACTTTAGGCCTCTCTAAGGGTAGATAAACCCTAATATCACTCCTTCTCTCTCTCTTCCATCAAGTGTGGTCCAAATGCCTGTAAAATATGCAAATAATGTCCACAAGTGCAATTTATACAAATATGCATATTGAGGGAAATAACATGTAGTCTAACAGGTATAGATGTGATTGAAATGGAATATGACACAAGATGAAGCCCTAAACTAGGGTTGAATCAAGTGACAATGTGCCAAGATACTCTCAATCTCACATTCAGGAACAAACTTCCTCAAAATCATGTCCCTACATAGTTTGAGTAAGAGAGTGTCATCCCACACATAAAATCTCAAGGAGTGGAAAAAAATCTTCTTATCTTGATACCCTAAATCTTCTGGAAGTTGACCACATGCCAAGTGTTCACAATATTTGCAAATCACGAGTCCTTGTTTTTCATGGCGAACAACTATTCATTAGGAAACTCCTCAACAATGGGTATATCTAAGTCCTTCTTATCTACTATATCCAACCTAGAAAAATGATCAGATACCACATTTTCTATCCCTTATTTATCCTTGATTTCTATATTAAATTCATGTAATAGCAAATTCCATCTTATCAATCTTGGTTTGGCATCTTTCTTTTGCAACATATATTTTATCACTGCATGGTCAGTCCAACCTATCATCCAGCCCAAAAAAAATATTGGAAACATTTTTCAAAACAGAACACTACATCCAAAATCTCTTTTTTAGTGGTAGTGTATTTAATTTGGACATCATTAAGGGTTTTCGACACATCATAAATAATAGTGGGTTTTTTATCCTTGCGTTGTCCTAGCGCAGCCCCTACTGCATAGTTCGATGTGACAAACATGAGATCAAACGGTTGGCTTCAATTTGGAGCGTGTACCACAAGTGCGAAGAACAAAATCTCCTTTAACATCTCAAAATCCTTCAAACACCACCCATAAAAATTGAACTCGATGTCTTTCTCTAGCAATTCAGAAATTGGTTTTGCAATCTTTGAGAAATGTTTTATGAAACATCGATAAAATTCGGTGTGCCCTAGAAAACTCCTAACCCCCTTCACTGATGATAGTGGAGGTATCTTGCAGATCACTTCAAATTTTGCCGAATTGACATCCATTCCTCTATTGGACAGCTTCTTCCCCAAAACTATCCCTTCACTCTCCATCATGTGGCACTTCTCCCAATTCAACACTAGGTGTGTATCCTTACATATTTGCAACACTTTTTCAAGATTGTCAAGGTATTCTTCAAAAGATTCTCCATACACTGGAAATTGTCCATAAAGACCTCGAGAGAACGCTCTACTATATCTGAAAAAATAGTGAGCACACATCTATGAAAAATAGTCAGTGCATTACGAAGGCCAAAGGGAATTCTACAGTATGTGAATGGTGCCATAAGGACAAGTAAAGGTAGACTTCTCTTGGTATTGTGGCTCGATGGAAATTTGATTATACCCATAATACCCATCTGGAAAATAGAAATGAGAACATTCGACAAGCCGCTCAACAATTTGATCAATAAAGGGAAGTGGAAAATGATCTTTGAGCATGCCATCATTCAATCGGCGATAGACAATACACACACGTCACTCAGTCACGGAACTAGTAGAGATCAACTCACTCATTGAGTTGGTTGTGATCGTTATTCGCCCCTTCTTAGGGACAACTTGGGTTGGACTAGCACAATTGATATTAGATATAGCATAGATTACACTTGCCGATAGAAGCATTACTACCTCATTCTTCACTACCTTGGTCATGATTGGATTGAGATGTCGTTGAGGTTATACTATCGGTTTAGATCCTTCTACAATTCTGATCTTGTGTTGGCAAAAGCTAGGGGATATCCCCTTGATGTCTGGAATAGACCACCCGAATGTTGATTGATGGTTCTTTAGCACTACAAGCAATTGCTCCTCCTCATGCACACTTAATGAGACTGAAATGATGACTGGAAGCTTCTCATTTGTTTCCAAGAAAATTTACTTCAAATGTGGTGGAAATGGCTTTAACTCAAGCTCTAGGGGGCACTGCAATGATGGGATAAATGGTGGTGGGGGTCGTCCTAAATCTTCATAGTCCATTGTGTAAAAGAATGGTAATGCCTATAGAAACAAAACACATTCCTCCAGTGAATGATAAAGGGAGTAATCATCCATAAAGTTCATGAGTGCATTCCTTAATGGTAAGTGTGGATAACCTTGGGTGACACTGAAGGTAGTTTCCTCTTCAATTGTCATTGGGCATGCTTCCTCCTCTTCATCATTAGGGTACTTCACTACATTTATCAAAGAAACCTCCTTAATATGTTCAATAATATCCACTGCCAAATTGACTTTTTGCACCTTCGTCATGACATGAGCCATATCTAGAAATGGCTTCCCTAGAAATAAAGAAACCTCATTGTTCAACTGCTACAACATGTGACAATGTGCCTTCTCATCGGGCTTTAATGGGCAGTCGGGCATTTTTATTTCAAAGTGATTGTCCTAAATACCCAGTCTCATTCTTCCTCTTCCCATCTCTAGGACCACATTTGTTGTATCTTGGAATGGCCTCCCTAAGAGGATCATTTCCATGATCATCATGAATTTTCATAACTACAAAGTCTGCTGGAAAAATAAATTTGTCCACCTTGACTAGCCCATCCTCACATATACCAATTGGCCTCACCACTCAATTTTCAGCCAATTGTATCGTCATGTTGCTCTTCTTGGATTCCTTCAACCCCAACTTCTTAAATGCTTTCAAGGGAATAAGATTTAAGATTGTCCCTGAGTCGCATAGATCCTCACCAAACTTGATCGTGATGATGTAACATGGTATCTTAAAGCATCTTGGATCTTCTCTTCTATGACAATCTCCTCTATATAAGTGCATTAACTTATTCCTTTAACACCACTACATGTAAGTCATCTATCCTCCTTTTTTATTGGTGATGTCCTTCAAAATTTTTCCATAAGATGGGTTCTTCTCTATTGCATCTACCAGAGGTATGTTAACATGAATTTTTTTGAAAGTATATAGAAACTTGTTGAATTTCTCGTCAACATTCTTTGCCTTCAAGCTATTTGGAAATGGCACTGGAGTCACCAACTTACTTCAGTGAGTCTGAATGTATGCTTCCTTTCTGGCTTCCTTTGTCTCTTGAGTTTCCTCTACTGCTTCCTTCTTCTGTGATGTTGTAATGTCCCCAAATTTTCACCTTCCCAAAACCCCATGGAGATGAGAAGGAGAAATATGAACACGTTAGGCAATTGTTTTAGAGAGAGATGCGGAAGCAGCATACACATACATGAATATTCAATATAACAAACACCATAACATTTTTCAGCATTCAACATGTATATTACAAAATGAATTATTACAACTTACGAGTCATTATATATGTGAGCCTTCACTTACATATTTGCAACCAAGAGAAGGGACGTGTGACATGCCACTAATGTGGGTGAATGACATCAAACTACTTCCTATTTATTTTAACCCTTAATCATTAATG
This sequence comes from Alisma plantago-aquatica, assembly GCA_963693085.1. Classification (NCBI taxonomy): domain Eukaryota; kingdom Viridiplantae; phylum Streptophyta; class Magnoliopsida; order Alismatales; family Alismataceae; genus Alisma; species Alisma plantago-aquatica. Next base: position 855,338,834 of record OY856410.1, on the reverse strand, counting down.
AAACAACCAATGATCAAAATCCCTCAGAAGATTTTTTTTTGAAATTCCAAGAGATGTTAACACAAGCTTCATAATGACTAGAATTATGTGTGACCAATATTGGATTCAAAACCATCGATAATGGAACCAATAATATAACTCTAAGTGGGTTCATTCCAAAGATAGCTTATCTCAATAGATTCCCTAGATAAATATTATGGTTCATGTGATGGTATTAGAGTCATACTTTTGGGCCAATGAAATTTGTGCTAGAGAACATGTCACCTCAACTTGGGATTAACCAACTAGGAGTGTTCATGGACCTCAAATATTGTATTGGGTACCAAAACCTTAAAATTCGGGGTCATCACATTCTCCCCACCTTAAATAGAATTTTGTCCTCAAAATTCAACCAATGTCATGTTAATCATGATATCAAGGAGTCCAACCTCATATAGGCCGCAATTTCTAGGTGATAGGGCAATGTAGATTTGGATATACCCTAAGTTGTCATTTGAGGATATAAAGAACCTTGGGTGTAACCACCCCACCTTATATATACTGAAGCATCATTTAATGGCTTAGTTATAACGTGAGATTATGATATCTTAGGATTACATCACCCCTAAGGGTACAAGTTTTGTTCATACTTTTAAAGTTTAGGAGGAATTCGTCTGTATGCCATGATATTCATATCATTCATATCATTCAAATCTAGCATCATTAACATCTTACAATGATTTCAACATTTAGAGGAGATTTATCTTCATCCTTGATATTAGGATTTTTTTTTCATAAGAAGGGCTTACGTAACATGTTTGACCATTAGGGTTTCACCCTATGGTGTGATATTCATACTCAACTTAGAAGCATATATTGAGAAGGATCAAAGTTACAACTATATTTCTGATCATATATCCTATGATCCAAAAATATTTGTATATCAAGTTCATGAGTTCAACTTTTTATGTCTTGTATGTATTATGTGAAGGGAAAAAGAGAATATACTAAGTTTATCCCATGATGTCAACATCATATTTTCATGTTTCATATGAAGGAGAAGAGAATATTTTAAAGTCAAACTTATCATGATTTCAATCTTGGGTACTACATGTATGATATAGGAAGGGAATATAGAATAGGTCAAGCTTATCTAAGTGACCCTTCATGCATAATCATCCAAATAGCTCAAGTGAGGTTTCTAGCATCATACATAGAGATAGAAAAGTGGAAGGAACAACATTTATGAGTATCTTATGCACGAAGCATTTTACTCTTAGAACTAGAGTTCATATATCACCTCACTTGCAGCTATTGATGAGATTCACAAACATATGTCACTCAAGCTAAGACCTAATTCAATCAAAAGTATTAACTTCCTCATTATGAGTAGCCTACCCATTATTTTTTTTTAATAACCCAACTCTCACATATATATTGGAATCATGCATAAGGACTCAACTCATCTACTCAGGAGTAACCTAGCTTGGGACACATCATTTCACATATTTTCATATATTGTAGGGTAGGTCCTATGACCCTCCCCTTGTGGGTCTCACTCTCTCTCTAGATTTCACCACATATCTTTTACTAACACTGAGGTTCTCCTTTGTAAAAGAGCTTGAGGCTCATGCATATTCAACTTTATCTTAAGCTTAGATCATCTTAAGTAAGAAAAGGGAATATATTTTCATCATCAAGACTTAGCTTAGAATCTTCAAAATTAGATTCAGCTCGTATACAACTTAGATCCATATAAAACAACTTATGTCATTAGAGGTAGAACTTAGATAAGATCATCCATGCTTATACTAACTATCATTCTATCATCTACTCTATTTATCACATATCTTGATAAGGCTCTAGACTACTCTCTCTTCTAGACTGATGTCACTCCCTTTCACTTAGGTTGCATGAACACTAACTACTCTCCAGTGTGAGGGACACATTTTTATATTTACATATATATAATAAAATATTATATAGTTTTTCTCTGAGAAAGAAGACATCAGATAAAACTGTCGAGGCTCGAGCCGATTGGAAAACAAAACCAAATCAACAAAATCAAGTGTCCCACACACATTAGATAGTCTAGTGTTATGCCACCTAGTGAATTGGTGAGAACAAGATGTAGACTAGTGTAGCTACCCAATACATATGAGCTCTATATGAAAAGGGTTTCAGACACTTGTTTATACCTAGTTCTTGAACATCTAGGTTCTAACCTAGAGGCTAAGTCGAACCTAATCCTTGTTCAACAACTCACTAAGTTTCTAGTATTTAAAGTGAAAGGTGAAATTTAATTTTTATGTTTCATGATGAGCAATTGTCAGGTGTAGATAATGTTCATGCTCTGATACCAACTGTAACGTCCCTAGATTTTCACCTTCTCAAAACCCCATGGAGATGAGAAGGAGAAATTCGAACACGTTAGGCAATTGTTTTAGAGAGCGATGGGGAAGCAACATACGCATACATGAACATTCAATATAACAAACACCATAACATTTCTCAGCATTCGACATGTATATTACAAAATGAATTATTACAACTTACATTTACACATTGAAAAGAGAATTTTACCAGTCTATGAACATGTATGCTAACATGATCTTAACACAATAGGTACAACCTGGACAAATTCTCACTTCCTTTCTTTTATCCCACGCTAGCTCTGAACCTAAAACATGCGTGAAACAACGAATCAACACACAAGGTGTTGTGTACGTGGGTAGAAAGATACATACTAATATGTTTGTATAATTGAAATAATTTGAGGAAGAAAGAGTAAAAGAAAGCATTATTTAAAGCGATAATCAGGTAAACACATCCTTTATACATTTCATTAGATGCAGTTGTACTACAATTTTATAGGCACTCCTCATACATCCAGTATGGGCAAAATTATTTTATCATACATCTAACATGGGCAATTCATCATACATCCATGTTAGGCAACATACATCCATACTGGGCCATGTGCACTAGTAGCTACAACTCATCAAATGTCCATTTATGTTTCATTAAGTTTTTGGTGAAGCATATAATACTAATACGCATCCAAGAATTTATATACAAATAAAAGCATCCAAAGTACATCATATCATTATGCATCCATGAAAACTAGTCATATACTTAATAAAAACCCACGTACCTGAGTTTAGAGATTCATACTTATATTCTAGATCATCTACATCTCTGGTCATCACCTGATTAATAACAAATATTCATCATTAAAACAAGGTTCACCGTTATTAATGGTATTTTGGTCCAGTTTAGGATTTAGGTCAAATCTAGGTGTTACTAATGTAAAATGTGTCTATGGTATTTTTATAGTGATCCATATGTCATTATTAAGGTCTGGTATGAGTTTCATAATTTTCTGATACTTTGCCTATTTTCTATAATTATTATGAGGATTAAACATGTAATTAGGCAATAATTGAGAAAAGGCCTAAAATTGCTCAATAATATTAAGATCATAGTCCACATTTAACTTCCATATGATATTAGGGTTCAAAATTATTTTTCTCAGATTTAACCTCAACCGTTTTCTAATTATACCATTTAATTGAAGCATTCTCATCTAAATTAAATATCATCAATATTAGTGTATCAAAAGTCTAATATAGCAGTTTTGAAATAAAGAGGGTACTTTTCTGAGCCTGTGGGTATTTTTTAGGAATATTTTGGCCGATAGGGATATTTTTGGTGGATTATACAAGTTATGTGTATCATCTAATATATTTGAAGGTATTTACCTGGTTGGATTTTATTGAACATGCTGGACTGGCATTGGGCCCAGTGAACCGGATGGTCCACCTGTTGGGCCATCTTCTACTTCATTGCGTCTCCTCCATTTCTCTGTTTCATGCCAGTGCCGTCACACAGAAGGTCTATGTTCCCTGTTTGGGTGTTGCCTACGCTCCAATCAGTGTGACCACACAAGGTATAGCTTTTGATGAGGAACCCCGTGAGATGTGAGCACCCACCTTGAAGACAGATCATTACCTCGCCCTCCATGAATGTCGCAGGCACCATCATTCCTCAGAATGAGCTATCAATGTTGATCCTTCTAGGTCCCACGTGTGTTTGGTCTTGGAGATTGTCACCTTGAGCTTGTACACCGGTGAGGAAAATCATCTTGTATCGCCGCTAAATTCTTTGTGGCATCCTTTGGCACTGAGGAAGGGAGGATGGTGGTTCAGGAGGAGCAGCTAGCTTTAGGATCAAATGGGGTCTAGCTTCAGAGTCCATGGAGGTGTCATTCTTTGAGTAGCAGGGAGGCAAGAAGCCCTGAGACCTTGACCTCCAACACCATTCACCATGTCACAGAGATTGCAGGTCATCCATAAATTTGAAGTGGTCGGAATCTCACTACCGAGAGGAAGTCAGAGCCACCAGAGTTGACAGACTCCAAGTTAGCTTCATGAACACCACAGAGGAAGATAGAAATATTGGAAGGGAGTTTTAAAACCCATCGTCGAAGGTTAATCATCCTCATTGAACCTGGAGGTTTGATCCACACACCTCTTAGGTAGCTTAATCCACTCTCAGTACAGGACATTGAAGATACTGAGATCTTTTTCCCCATAACCTGCATCTATGGTAAGGTGAAAGAAGGTGAAGGCCCTTACCCCCAAAAGACGAGGCTTTGAGGTTTCTTTCTCTCCTTCACCTCCAGCCACCATCTGTGTAAAGCTTTGGAGAATTCTAATGTGTGTGTCGGGGGGTCTGGTCTCTCTTCAAAGAATTGTTTACTAGGATTAGGGGTTCTGGTTCTGAATTCATGCCACACTATACACAACGTATCCCAAAGGTTGTTCAACAGTCCCATGATTATAGGATCTAATCCTCCAACTGCAACAAGTGGAGCTCGCAGATTACTAGGCAAAAGGGATCAAGGAAAACGTGACCCTACTCGAGCAGGGTTAGATCCCTTTCTAATTGGATTGACGAGTCATTATGTATGTGAGCCTTCACTTACATATTTGCCACTAAGAGAAGGGACGTGTAACATGCCACTAATGTGGGTGAATGATATCAAACTAATTCCTATTTATTTTAACCCTTAGTCATTAATGAAACAGACAATGATCAAAATCCCACAAAAGATTTTTTTTTGAAATGCCAAGAGATGTTAACACAAGCTTCATAATGACTAGAATTATGTGTGACCAATATTGGATTCAAAACCATCGATAATGGAACCAATAATATAAATCTAAGTGGGTTCATTCCAAAGATCGCTTATCTCAATAGATGCCCTAGATAAATATTATGCTTCATGTGATGGTATTAGAGTCATACTTTTAGGCCAATGAAATTTGTGCTAGAGAACATGTCACCTCAACTTGGTATTAACCAACTAGGAGTGTTCATGGACCTCAAATATTGTATTGGGTACCAAAACCTTAAAATTCAGGGTCATCAAAGATGTGGTGTCTGGCTCTAGGGATTAGTACTTGACATTGTTCCCATGTTAATTGTCTTCGTGTTTGCTGCTGGGATGGTATTTTAGTGATTCAATAATTTCTTCCCACTATGGAGTAACACTTCCTTCACTTGTTGGATACTAGATGTAATCTTAGTATTTTATAGGAATCCATGTTGTCCTAGATTTTTCAAGGATGCTACTTTTGTTGCTATTTGAGAAATCTGGATTTCTATGATGCAAATATGTGTTGCTTGATTATGCAAGTCCCTTTGTGTTTGGCTTATGATTGTCTCATTCTGACTGGCCAACTTTCCTAGCATATCTTCTATGTGGTCTATCTTGTTGGGGCCCCTGTCTTGTTGATGTTGTTGTTGTGCACTACCTTGTTGTGGCTTGGGATGTTGTGCTTGAGACATGTCCTACTGAAAGTTTTTGGGATCCTTCCATGATAATTTAGGATCCTTCCTCCATGAATATTCATTGTTGCCCCTGTGATTCTACTGTTGCATATACATGCATTCTTCTTCTTCGCCTTTAGATGAACTTTGTAATTTATGATTTAATTTCTTCACAAGTTTCAAACTTCTCTCTCTGTGCCATGATAAATTTGGAGTGTCTGACACTTTGGACTTTTACTGGAGCTTCTCTTTAATCTCTCCATGAATGATTTTTAGCCATATTCTTTAGAATTTCATGACACTTGGTTTCCTTATTGTTGAGTAAAAATCTTGATCCTACACTATCAAGTGAGGTTCTTTCTCCCTTAAGTAGTCCATAGTAGAAAGTCTTTTCTTGGTCGTAAAGGTCAATCCCATGATGAGGGACCTTCCTCAACTTGTGGTGAAATCTCTCCCACTCTGTGGAATAGGACTCCTCTACATGCTTCTTAAATTTATAGATCTTCTCAACTAGCTCATTCATCTTCTGGGGCAGAAAATAGCGTTCAAAGAAAACATCGATCATTTGGTCACAAGTTTCTATTGATTCCAGAGGAAGAGTTAAAAACCACATTTTTGCTTTATCTGATAGTGAGTAAGAAAATAAATTCAGAAAAATCACTATTGTTGAGACCCTATAAATCTTCAACAAGTGACAACTTTCCATGAAATTATTGATATGAGACATTGGATCCTCCATACTATGCCCATGAAAAGCATGTGATTTTATAAGTGCCACCAGCCCTAGATCAATTTTTTTTGTCCACATTTATTGCTTGCCTTCTAATTCGTCCCAACTAAGTTGTGGTTGAGGATGCCTTAATTTTCTCCCAAACAATATGATCTTTAGCTTCCACATTAACATAACCCATTTCTACATATTATGGTTGTGTCTTCTGTGGTCGTGGAGTTGGGATAAGTCCTTCCACATATTCATTGTACTTCATTTCTCTATGTAGAAGTTTCTCATGTCTAGAACTTTTTGGAGTTGACTCCCCATAGTCGGTGGTTCTAGTCTGAACCATACAATAGTCCCTACAAATAGCAAGATCAATGTGAGAAATAAATACAGTGATTGAATATAGATTTGAATTTGTAGCTTAAAATAATGAAAAGAAGAAAAAAATTGTGTCCTAGAGTTGCTGGTCACAACACTCATAGTGTTGGAATGTCATTTCCCTAGCAACGACACCAAAAACATGATGTGTGTTTACTACATGTATATAATGCAAGTGCACATATCAAAGTAAGATAGGACAAAATAGACTTGGATATCAAACTCAAGGTAATGTGAATCCAAAAACTACTACTAACTATGACTCGATCAACTAGACCTAATGTAAAAGGTGATTGATTGATTAATTGACTAATTGCAAGAACTAACACTAAATTACTGAGGTTGTTATCTCAAATGAAATGAAATACTTAGGAATATAGTTTCACCACAGTTTATACTACAATTAGAATTATTTATTAATATCTATTTCTCCTAAACCTGGACCAAGGGACCTATAGAAAGAATTACCCACTCTCGTAGTGTAATTCACTACCTAATCTAATACAAATCACTCAAGTAGAGATTTAATTATTAGTTAGGTGTTTTAATGAATCCTATGAGCTATACCCTTCACAGCCGTAAGCCCTCTCTCGAAGCACGGTCTAGGCTATGTAAATCTATGACTTACCAAACCATCAATCCCTCTCTCAAAGTAATTAACAATCTAAGAAATCAACTATGGTCATCACACATAGATAATTCATGAAGCAATCATATAATTATGATCAACGTAGATAATTCATGAAGAAACCATAGAGTTATGTCCATAAATTAGCAAAAACGTAAATATCAACTCATAATTGTCAAGTACAACACATAACTGGGCTACTCCAAGATTCTAACGAAATTTAGGGGATTAGCCTCTTACGGGTTCAATTTCCATACACATAGACAGAGAAGGGAAAAGTGAGAAAAACATATGGAATTATCAGAAACCTCGGGACAAGATGATCTGGATGACTCCCTCCAACAAACGTGCTGATTTTCTATCTTCTGGCTGCCAACCCATCAATCAACGATGCTCGAATTCTCCAAAATGTTAATTTATTATCTCCTCTCTCTTTTCATGACTCTCCTCTTTTGTCCAATGAACTCTAGCATGATTATTAGGTCTGCTTGAAATCCTCCCTAGTCCTAATATTGACTTAGGGCGTCATCAAGTTGTGGCAGTTGGATCAATTACAATGTTTAATCTCATCTAATCGCTACAAGTCGATACCGCTGATAGGAAGTTGGTGGCACCAAGTCCTCTACCGAGTTGCGACACCATGTGTGTGTTGGTACTACCGACTAAGATGCTGATAACATCGAGTTGTTCCTTGACATCTCTTAATGATTTTTTCATGTACAAGTCCCATCACTGGCATCGAATGACATTATGTGAGTTATTATTCATCATGTCAATATTATTGAATTTTCTGTCAGTACCACTGAGCATCTTCGACTCATGCCTTTCATTTTCGTCCATTGTCGGTAACACCGACAATGTTGTTGGTAGCACTGAGCTAATCCATGACTTGTAAATTCACCTGATATTCAAAATGAAGAACATAAGTCCCATAAATTATGATAAATCAATATGAAATGGTAGAAATATCAAATATTTGATCCAAATGTATGTCACATGTCAATATAATGTCAAAATGTGCAATTAAGCATGAAATACATATTAAAATAGCATTTGAAAAGTGAATACTATTAACTGCATGAAACCTCCCACCAAACGAGGTTGATTTGGAACCATACCTATAATAATGTGAAATGGATGATGGAAATATGACCTAATATACATCATGTCACATAAATTCTTTTTCAACTGCATCATTGATATTTTTCATATAAATATTACCAAGCCATATTTATCTATTGTGCAATCATGATTCTTTTTCAATATATATGTGCTTTACTAGAATCACGTATTTAACACATTTGTTTAGTAATTTTGCTCTAGTTTATGGTGTTTTGATCCAATTATAATATGAATGCAAGAATGATGACATGTGTGGAATGACAAAGTCCTAAGTGACCATCTATTTTAGATCATGTATGTATTGATGTATAGGTTCAATAAAAGTGTACTTGCGATGAAAGTATCTCATACTCTTTTCATACCCTAATTTCATTCTTTTGTTGATCCAAATTTTATACTTTGGCTATATTTTATTCTTCTAATTGCATAACTAATTAGAATATCTTTTTTGTTGTCATTTAGAATAATAGAAGAAAACTTACTACAAGTATCACAAAGCTTGTCTCATCTAAAAATAGCATTTCCTTCTTTATGAATAAAGAATTCAAGGTTTAACAATTCTACACTTAAATAAGACATACACACAATATTACACATTCTTCCCATGTCTAGAATCACGCACAAGTTTCCTAATTTCAAACATGGCATGTTATATTAGTGACATGATATACCTAAATAGTATATCTTATAGCATCTTTGACTCTAGTGAGCACCTCGTGTTCCTCTCAAACATGTCATGTCCTATATCAGTAGCTACAACCAAATCAGCTACAAACATGTATGGTGTGTTTGGCCAACAACATATTCATCAGTAGCCTTGACAAACCATTGACATGTCATGTCATTTCCATAACACATGGCATCAACCAATTAATGAACCCGACCCTTTGACAACTTTTGGTGACAAAAAAAACCATTGAAAACTTTAGAGGGATTATGTATGCCTTACCCAAGGCACTTTGTGCAACCTCACACAAGTGGAAACACATAAAGTATGGGGATTGGATATGATAAAACATTCCTCATTTTGTTTTCTTTTTCTAATTTGAAAAAAAAGAGGGTGACACAAAGGGTGACTTTATCTAGAAAGGTTGAAATGAAGAAGAAGAATTCTATGAAGGTAGATTTCCCTTTCACAAGCTTGAGAATATTCGAGTACAACATCTTACTAGAGGATCTTTCCTCTAGTAGTGTTTTGTCTCATTTCTCGTACTCTTTTTTTTTCTTCTATTGTATGTCATGAAAGTTGTTAACTTCATGTATAGTACCTTGTTTGTGTATCACTTATGAATATGGAGTAATTTCATTTGTGTTTGGTGACTATTTGGCACATATTAATCATGTTATGAATATCATGATGTTATATTATTATCATTGAGCTAGGTAAGCTAATTAAGTAGAGGGTAATTACTAGTCTAATTCCTATTGCATGGAAGTGTATAGGGGGTTCTTTTAGGATCAGTCTCCTTGTACATGTAATGAAGATAGATATATGGTTTTCGTTATAGGGATCTTAGATAACGTACTATCTTGTGTCTATATTATTAGTGTGAATATAGTAACCTATCCACCTAGGCTATCAATTGGCATAAGTCATTAATCACAATGTAGTGTGAGATGTGGACAATAGGAAATTAAATCTATTTGTGTGAATGTTCATCAAATGATTGATGATTTTCATGGAATTAAATCATTTACCTTGATATTATAACTTATGAGACATCTTGTTACAAACTTATCTAATATAGGAATTAATAGAACGAACCATTTTCTAGTTTCAATATATTGCATGGGTAATTGCACCATTCTATGTTGAATTGTGTTGGCTTCTCCTATGGAGAAGACCTTAAACTATTCTATAGTGGACCTATCTGTGTGTGTATAATGTAAGCTTTTATTATTGATTGAGTGCACACCCTCAGGACAAAATCAACCATCAATATGCAATCAAACTATATATCAAAGATCATTTAACTCTTCTATAAATGTGAAATTGTATTCTATTTGTATGTTTGTATGATTGTTTCATGTACAAGTTATATCAAGGTTTTGATGTGTGCACTTTTGATGTCCTAAGTAGTGCTCTCAGGTTTTTGGGTATGTACATGATGTAGATGATGATATGTGTTACTTTCTCTAGATGCATCTTTGTGCTTGTATACTTTTTTAACTTTTTTAGTTAAACCTTTTTAAGTGCTGAAGTATAGTCTCTTGGTTGTATATGGATATATTGATATCAAGGACAAATTCTCTTTAAGAGAATGATACCTATTATATACTAATATGTAAGTATTTAAATCTACTAAACCTAAACCCATGACTTGGATTCCAGTAGGCCTATATCATTAGAAATGAGTACATGTTGTTAAATATATACCATAACATAGCCCATCATACCATAGTTGAACCCAAATGGATGTATCATGAGTAACACTAATGCATACCCATAAGTATAATTATATAGGATGTATGACCTTCTTATGGATCATTAAATGTTGGATTGATGAATATTATAGACATCTGAAACCTAACTCGACATTTTGGAACATTTGATGATGTGTACCCAAACATATACATAACATCCTCAGCACCATATACATCCTCAGTACCATATATGATATATTGATGAACTTATTTTAATATACATAAAATAGACTTCATAGTCTAAATTTGACTTAACTCAAGCTCATTAAGCATACAATACATGTCAAATTTTTTGGCAATATTTACATATTAACATAAATCAAATACATGAACAAATATATTTTAATTTGTGTGCCTAATGTTTAGTGTAGTTCAAAATGTGCTTAAAGCATACATAAGATTAATAATTGGATGTTGTATATTGGTGAGGATAAATAATATGCCATCATGTAACTTAATATTGAGTTTGTTGGCTTAATGAACAACCATGTTAATAACAATATGATGGTAACATGGCTCCAAGTCAAATGTGAATAAGTATTGGTGATATATAACAATATTATTAAGGTGATAATGATAAACCCAAGATTTATTAGATCACATAAAAGAAATCCCTAAAGCATATATCTAATAGAAAAATTGTGTTCTACGGACATTATTTAACTTAGGTATCATGTTTCAACTCAATCAAGACTGGTTTACTAATTTAAATCCATAAAAGAGGAAGGAAGTACAATAAATCTTGAAGTTAATTTATGTGAGGGTTAATTATATTTCAATATTTAATTCCAAACATGTCACGTCATGTGTGTTTTGATTATGTCTTGCTAATTAGACGACCCGACCTAATTCCACGTCCTCTATGCTCAAATCTACTACGACTAACCTACCTACTACATTGGATTGGGAAGCCTATATGAAGAAATAGTATATGATATCTCCTCATCCGATTCCATCATGGTGCCATCCATGTATCTCCTTTTTTCACACTCATCATGACCAGGGGATCAATTTGTTTAGTTTGTTCCCTAATATGAACCATATCCTTTTCAGAAAAGTTTCTTACCAACTTCCTTAAGAGATTCCTTCTCTAACTAAAATCACATAAGACATGAGACACCACCTACTAGATCATAATATAAAACATGTCCCAACAACTTTAGGGGACCAATGGGGTGTGGGATTGCTAATGAATCATATCAGCTTCATCCTGAGTGCAACCTTAGGTCTTTGTCTACCCTTGAATATTTAGTATGGGGATAACTTCTTTAGTTTTTCTCTTTTAGTTTCCCTATAGATACACCTTCAATCCACCATCAGAAACCCAGACCCACTGGCCTATTGTTTCTTCTACCTCTCTAATATTTTACCTAAATCCCAGTGACTAGTAATTGCCTTGGTGGCTTTGTAGGGAGATTTGTTCTAAATTGATACCTAGGGACAACATGAATGAGTTGTCAATTAATTTGGATTGTTCAACACAAACTTGAACACTTCAAGTTATGTACTTTTTTTAGCTTACTAATCATCATGTTTTCTCTTTGAATTTTGGGTTATTGTGCATGTTTTCTTCATGGTTTCTTTTCTTTCTGGTTTCCTTGGTCTTTTTGGTTCCTTCTAGCATCATCAATGATGATGAAAGAAACACATCAACAAATGCTCCTCATATATTTGGAGTTGAGATGTGGACAACTACATTTTCCTCTGCTTACTGACGTCCATTTTAGCTCACAAGAAGCTAAGGCAAAAGAAGTTTCTAGCACATGCTATTACAAAATTACTCATGTGTTTATTTGTTTTACTGTGCTGAGATGAAATTCTATTTCTTTTCCTTTTGGTTTTTGGATGAACACACAAATATATATGATGATAAATGATCATTACTCCATGTTATGCGCCAATCTTCAGAAATGTGGTTTCGGGTCAACCAAAATGTTATTGAACACTTCAATTTGTTATATCATTCAATATTTTAGCATCAAAAATTTCATAACTATGGTAGCTATAAATTATAATAAAATATGTTTGAAACTATGAAATTTTTCCAAACAAAATTTTATACGTTCATAATTTGATTAATGCAGATAACAGGTGATTGTAGGATTTATATATTTAATGAAAATATAATCCTAATTTGTTTAAATGTATAATAGGTGAATGTTATCATGTGTGCACCTTGACTTTGACTTGGATTGTTGATTCACAAATTAATGTATGGTGTATTATTATTTTAGTTATATTGGACAATTGATGTATGCTGAATTTCTTCAAGAGCTATATTTGACAAGTAATGTATGTTTCATCTGTTATTGAGTGATATTAGAAAATCAAATTTTATTATCCTTCCCTCCTTGACATATTTGAGGCCTTGTCCTTAAAATATATATATCCTATCTAATTCATCTAATATGAGACTTATTTTTTAAAATAAATATCTATGCATTTATAACTTGTTCATATTTGCAAATTCAACCCTAATTTGATGTATCTTGTTTATATATTCACTTTTTACATGTTTTGCATCATTGTACTATATTATTCCATGTTTTTATGGAAACCCTAAATTTAGTCGTGATATGAGTACACTTGACATGCCTCTACATTCATGCATACTTTTCATGCAATAGTACTAGCGTACTGTAATGTATTTGTTTCTTTTATATATATTGTTTGGGGAGGTTATCTTCCCCATAAGCAGGTAATGGGTCGACCAATCTAATTTTTACCATGAGGGGATATGAACTTCTATGTGAGGAGTTATCTTATCCGCCTTTCTCTATCAAGTTTTGGGTTATCGGCCTTAAATGCCATTTGTAATTGTGTTTCCATTGGCACTACAATATTCTCAATGCATTTAATTGATAATCGATTATTTTGATAGGGCATGTTCCCTAATCTAAGTTTATTATGCTTTTGTTGCATATGTTGATATAGCATGATACATATTTGATACACTCTTTATTTCTTCATATAATTCTCGTTCATACTACAATAAACTCTTTTGACATCCATTTGGATTTCGTCAACCTTCCACTTTTTAGTTACGGACCTTTATACTAAACTTGATGTCCAATATCCATATAACTCCAATTGCTAGTATATGCACGAACTGCCTTTCTGCTAATTATTCTCATTGTTCATTAATTTCAGGATATGTTTACAACCCCTTCGGTGAAGAGAAACTTGGTGTAGTTGAGATGGATCCTCAGGGTGCACAAGATTAGCTAGAGTTCCAAGATAAATTGAAATGAACATGTTGCCGTCTACGACTTATTATCATTACTTTTAGTTGCATTTAGATTTCCTCTTTTGTAGGTAAAGAACTTACAAGATTTGAAAATTGTAGTACATAGATTTTATTATTTTCTTAGTGCTATATTTTTGGTTTATAATTATACTTGGAATTGAGTGTCTTATCCATTGTGGAAAGTTCTTATGTTGCGAACGTTTTCTAATTTTTCATTGACTAAGTGAGTGGATTTCCTATCAGGTCCCATATTTAACATTCTGTTTATTTTTACGAGGTATTCGGTAGTAATGTATCACAATATCCACTTAGCAATGAGGAAGGAGTGCAATATACCTCAAATATTTTGTGGTTTTTCTTAAATAGTTGTTACATATTGTATTCAAAACTTTGTAATATCATTTTTTTTGCTAGATTTAATCCCACTCACAACGTGATACATATTGGCACAAATGAATTTTAGATCATAAATGGAATTACGGTCTTCATCTTAAACTTTTTATTTAATTAATTCTAGATCCATAAGTAGTTGATCTTTGTCGAAACCTCATATTTCTCATGAAATTATAACAATCACTTGACATTTTATCCACTTTTAATTAAAACTCCTGGCCTTACTTTTTTTTCTTTCTATTTCTTGATATATTACCCATTTGGAATGATGATTTTTTCAGAGTGTCTTCAATCATAACCTACATGTTCCGCCCGATTCTTTTACTTTTTCATTAGAGTTACCTCTAATTTGTGTACTAAATGAAGCGACAAAACAAAAAACTGACGATGTAATATTACATATCGTAACATTACACGTGAAACTCACAATTTACATTTAAACCGTAACATTTCTCTTCAAATTCACAATTTACACCCACACTACTGGTTAGGACAAGAATTCCCACGGTAAAACTCTTGATGGGAAATCATGTCAGATCGACGGCAAAGTAAACCAAGTTCGAGTGGGTTATTCCGCCATCCGTTCAATTAAAGCAGCACTATTCCTTCCTTCCTCATCCGCATCGAACGGCCACGAGCCCCTGAATTTGCAACCACCCGATGGAGATGCCGTAGGATGGGATTGGGTGTGTGTGGTGTGC
The DNA here is from genome assembly GCA_963693085.1 of Alisma plantago-aquatica. Classification (NCBI taxonomy): domain Eukaryota; kingdom Viridiplantae; phylum Streptophyta; class Magnoliopsida; order Alismatales; family Alismataceae; genus Alisma; species Alisma plantago-aquatica. The sequence continues at coordinate 855,323,409 of OY856410.1, read as the reverse complement.
GTGCTGCGCGTCGCGGGTTATAAAAGACACACAAAACCAGGTGTCGAGGAAGAAGAAGAAGACGAAGTTAACGAGTTAGCTAAAGTCGGCGAACCATGACTTCCTCTGTGATGGCTTCATCGGCGGCAACTTTGTCTCGTACATCGGCCCCGGCGGCCACCAGTTCCGTAGCCCCCTTCAGCGGCCTCAAGTCGACCGCAGCGTTCCCGGTCACCCGCAAGAGCAGCGGCAGCCTCGACATGTCGTCTCTGCCAAGCAACGGCGGGCGCGTGCAGTGCTTCAATGTGTGGCCTCCGGAGGGTTTGAAGAAGTTCGAGACCCTGTCCTACCTGCCTCCCCTCACCGAGGAACAACTATCCAAGGAGGTCGACTACCTCCTCCGCAACGGTTGGGTTCCCTGCATCGAGTTCTCCAAGGTACAAATTATCATGATAATCGCAGCTGTAATTACGATTTCCATGCACCGAAGAGCTTGGACACTGTTTTCTCCTTTACTACCAGCTTAGAAGTTGGATGATGCTGGACCTATATGTGTCGACTAACGATGGAAACCTTTCAGGATGGATTCGTTCACCGTGAGCACAACAGCTCCCCTGGGTACTATGACGGCCGCTACTGGACCATGTGGAAGCTGCCCATGTTCGGCTGCACAGACTCTTCCCAGGTCCTTGCAGAGCTCCAGGAGGTTATCAAGGCATACCCCAACTACTTCGCCAGGATCATCGGTTTTGACAACAAGCGCCAAGTCCAATGCGTCAGCTTCATCGCCTACAGACCCCCTGGCTCTGACTGAGCGCAAGCACAACCCCATGACGGCCGGTCATATGATCTCGTTGGAAGATAATAGTAATATATGCATAAGCCCGCCAATTAATGAAGGGCTTTTATCCTTATACGTATCGGGAACATAATGGATATTTTTTGTGTTATTCTTGTTGAAGAACATTGGAAGTCCGCTAAGCCGTAACAGTTGTATAATGAGACGTATTCAGTATAACTAATGCAATGTTAACGTTTTTTGGACCAAGTCTGTTTTCTCTTTAATGCGGCAAATGCACACATAAAATTGGTTATTGTCCGTTTTGATTTCGCCTTACTATTTTTTTTTTAATTTCGCCTTACTATATGAATAATCTCAACTTTAATTTTTGTCACAAAAATTAATAGTCAATTGTAAAAGAAATATTGAAACGACTAAACCCTGCACTTATTTGGATTATTCGTGATCATAGACAATGTGTAACACTCAAAAGGCGGTCACCGCGTACAATCCAAATAAGGTAAGAAATAAGTATATAATGTATTTTATCATCCGTCTAGGTCAAGAATTATGAATCTTGGTTTCTAGATTTATACAGATAGACTTTATGATCAAATGATGTAGGAAAATATGGTATCAGATATAGCTGTGACGTCCCAATGCCACACAAACGAGATAACTCAAAACCAAAGTGTGATTAACAACTAAACAAGTGCATTATCACAAAAGCGGATAAATTAAAACCGATCTCATACAACCACCATAAGAGGAAATCAAGGTCCACAAACTGTACCACATCCCATACCATATTAGGTATGCACATTTGTTTGCTTGGCATATAGACATAACATGTTACAAAAGATAACATGTTCACATATACACGCCATATATACAATCAAGGCATACTGCCAAAATCACGTGTCGTACACATATCATCTACACAATGTATCCCTTCCCGGACCTAAGAGTACATGAACAATACTAGGACTCTACTACAACACTAGAAGCTATCCAACCTTCTATGTTCACTGATCTCCAGGTTGCTCTTCCTCAACAGCACAATCTCTATCACGTCGCTGACGTCCGTCTAAAAAGATGTGAAAACCCACGTGAGTAAGGTCAATGTCCGAGAGAGAGATGTAACACTCAACCAGTAGTTAGTGGAACACAACATGATATATCATTATCATTAAACAGGACGAGTAGATTCCACAAAATGAATTATTTAAATTGATTACACAAGTTAAGTAGGTTGAGTAGCTACAACAAATAAGTAGAGAATTATATGTAATTAGAACGAATATGAAGAACATATATAATTGTTAACTTCTCTTCCTTTATTATATAACAACTGAGTAGTTTAAGAAACATTATTCCATCATAAGCAACTAGCAGCATAAGGAACAAGGCAAGGGTAAACATCCAATGTGAAGCGTGTTTAACTCCAAATAGATATGCTACACAACTTTATTACGTCTTTTATTACACCATAGGAAGTTTGAGTCACACCACTTAAATTCCAACAGACCACTACTTAGTAGCAATCGGTCCCTTACAAGATCTAGAAAGAGTCGAACTCTTAAGATCTTCTTCCCCTCGGTCAGTACGAGTGAACACCACAGAGACATATCAGTCAAACTGTCACCAATGACTTATAGTCAAGTTGAAAACACCTAGTATGCCTTGGTACATGTCACGATGTTAGAAACTAGGGTATACAAACCCAATCACTGAGGTACAACCGCAGTTGTCATCCAACATATCAAATTTACAAATATCTAAGGAACAACTGCAGTCGTTCTCACACAGAGGCCTGACCGTAGTCATACTCTAAATATCCTTGTGTCAAGATGACAAGGACACATAGTCACTTGCACCTCACATATTCAATAATATGCGCTCCAAGTTCCTCTTAGGAATACTCATTTCACCATCCAACAAGTTCTGACATTGAAGATGGCTCTACGCTTAAGGCACTACATGATTACGGTTTCACTTGATTAGTTAAGCCAATCGGGTATCTTTTAACTACATAAATCAAGTTACATATAAACGCTAAACATATTCTATAACGATCAGCGTAGATTGCAACTTCTATAAATATAAGATGTATGAACATAAAGTTGATCACATCACCACAAGGTATTGTTTCACTGCCATACATAAGGCCATCATTATAATCACATTATCATGGGAAATCAATCCCTCATCTCATCACCTAAGGATATCACCTCCGTTAGATTACAAAGCTATTGCCAAGGTGATAAAACCATTCTCATTGTTCTATGTAGGAACACCATTATCTATCTGTGCCTCATCAAGGCTCATAATCACCACCATTACACACATTTGTTACATAAGTTTTCCATAGTATTTCAAATAAGAACTATGATGCTCATAAGACAACCAATTAGGGTTACAACATTAGGAGAGATAGAATATCTTATCATAATGCCAAGTACTTAAGTAATCTAAACAACATCATTATGTACTTGCAATTAGGGTTACGATTTAACAAGGAGAACCAATTTAATATTTCAAAACAAAACTAGATGTAAACCCTTAATTATCATATCTCCAACATTCATGGAAGCAAGTGAGTCAACCACCATCATCACATGGTAACAAAACATAACAAACATAGAGTCAAGATATTCTTATCAATCGAAGAGATGGTGAGTCATCATCTTCATCGGTCAAAGAGATGAGTCACCCACATCGACCACTTATGTCAAAACATAGCCACCTAAGAAGAACCATGAACATCATTGATCAAAGGGGTGGCATCAACCATTCATTGACCAAAGGAAACCATCACCTTGGTAACCAAAGAGAGTACAACAATCAAACAACCACAAGGGTAAAAAACATTGGCGACTGAAGATACAACACATCTTCATGGATCGAAGAAGGTGGTCACCTTAGCCACCACTCAAGGAGATCCAAACTTAGCTACCCTCAAACCATGAAAACCCATTGACCAAATGACCATAGCTTGGAAACATCAGGAAGAGAAAGCCTCATCCAACACAAGATCAAACAGGTTATCCCTTACCATGAAACCCAATCATCAAGGAGTAAAACACACAAAGGAGGTTCAACCTCAAAACCCTACTTTCGATCATCAACATGAGAGAAAAACGAGCCATGAATCAAGGGAGATTGAACCATCATTCCTATCATAATGTAGGTGTGCAAAACCTCCACCAACAAGAAAGAAAACAAAACCATGGTCAAAAGAAGAAAAACCAACATTTAGCACATGAATGTGAGAACCTACACCTCCATCATTAACAAGTTTTTGGGTACAAGAATTAGGGTTCATAAAAAGGGGTTAAACTACTCCATATCACTACATAATCATAAAACCTTGCACAAGATATCATCATCATACTACATAGAACCACATTTCAGATATTGATTAACTTCATACAAAGTTAAGTGCCACAGTAATTGAGGAGAGGATTATATAACTCACCTTGAATATGAAGAAACAACTCCAAAAGAAAGGATGATCCTAGAAGAGAGATAATCCTAGATTGATCACCACTTCAGCCAAGATAGTATCACATCAAAGAGATAAACAAAATCATAGGTTCAAGGAGCACAAGATGGAGAGAAAAACCCTAGGCCAGAAATACAAGAAGGAGGAGTTCTTCATATCAACTTAAACACTACCATGGAGATCCATGGATTCAGACAAGAAGAGAGAAGTTCCTTAAGCTCAACCCCAACACCACCATGATGAACCATGGTCTTGGCCAAGAATAGAAAGGAGAAAGGTAGGGTTGCAAGAAAACAAGATCAAGAGGGGTAGATCACTTACCAAGGTCATGAAGAGAGCAAAGACTCACGAAGCAATCTCCAAAGAAGGGTAGCTCCAAACCCTAGCTCTACAGGAAAGGGTTCAACCACCTTCTCCAAGCACAAGCACCACTACACCACCAAGAACACCAGGGCCAAGCTCCAAGGAAAGAAGAGTGAAAAAAAGAGGTTCAATGGGGTAACTTGCATGCAAAGAATGAGGTTTATATAGCCAAGGGTAAAGAGAGGTAAAGAGGGTTAGGTATCATGCAAACATGCGCCACTTGTCCTCCATATCTCACCCATGAAAGCACAAATCTTATGCATGCATCAAGGGTGATAAAATAAGAAAAATAAGCGACCCATATGGTCCAATAAAACTCATTGTTCGAAAAAAACTTGGTCTAAAAAGCTAAACGATTGAAGAGAATAAAAAGGTCATTGATCGCATAGAATTCCATCTAGGGTTTCTTGGCTCATTGACCGAAGAGACCACTAGGCACTCTCAAAACCTCCTCGACTACAGAGAGTATAGTTGAAGGAACAACATGATGATCGTTGAAAACCAAAAGAAACAATCGGTTAACACTCAAGGTCAACACCAAACTAGGGCATATGAGCAAACCCTAGAACATCAACACATGATGCCACCTCATCAACCAAGGTACAACAAGGCTATGGGGCGTCACTCTCTCCAACATGGTGCCCCAACATGTCATATACAACAAGCATGTGACAAATTAAAAGAAAAACACTAAATATGGATTAATTATAATTAGGTCCAAAACAAGCACATATAAGCAAAACTAGCTCAAAGAGCGCCCAAATTGGACCAAACTCAAAACATAAGCATGCCACATGTTATTAAGGCACATCAAAAGATTATATTAAGGTTTAAATACTACATTTAAGTTAAGAAAGCATGATCAATCCAAAGGCTAGGTAAGGGGTCATACAATGGAAGCAAAAACAAATAATTAACTACTATATTCCACATATACAGTAGATCGTGTCAACAACTATGTAATGAGAAAGAGGCTTCTAAGGCATATACCTAGTCCTGCAGCAAGTCCAGTGACTATAGCTTGCTACAACGTGCTTCTTTCTTCAAGTTGCACCTGTACAACATCAGTAATGACCTCCTAGTTGATCACCATGGATGTAGGTTGACTGCATCCCCTTAGTGGGTGGAAAAGGCCTCCTCTCCCCTACATAGTCCATGTGGATCACCGAGAACTCCATGTTGTGTTACTAGAGCCAAAGGGAAGGAGATGTCCCTTTGAATGTTAACCTCCTAGGTTTCATTCGCTCTCTCGTATTCTCTTTCCCTTGTTGTCCCTCCCTTTTACGGGTAGGACTTTCTCAAGCTCTCAAGTTACCACAACTAAATTGATAAACAACTTGTCAAAGATAATTGTTGTGTCTCTAGAAAGACTCGACTACCCCTCTATTTATAGGAGGGTCAGGGTCAGGAGTTCTAGTCTGAGCAGGATCAAACAGACATAATTTCCTAAATTTTTTGGAACCTACGAACCATGAACTGATCGGTTCACAACTGCACTGATCGGTTCAAATCTGAGCTAATTGGTTCAACCCTTGAATTGTCATTTTACCATGCTTCCTATTCACAACTGTATTGGCATTTAATATTCAATTAATTTACAACATGACATCAGCCTCAATCCTTGATCCAATTGTATTGATCATTGAACTGGGAGGTTCACAAATTGAACCGGTCATTTCAGACCTAAAACTAGTTGGTTCATGTCCCAGCTCAGGCAATCTTTAGAAAGTGTAGTTTAAATGGGTGTGCACTTGAACCGGTCAACTCATAGACCAGTCAGCCAATTTTCAACCATTGTTTTTTAAATTGAATACCTAAACACTTTCATAGTCAAGTTAAACAGAATTCATGAATAAACTCTTGTTCCAAGTGCATCCTATGTGTCTGACCCTATAGGTCCCAAAATTACATTGGCAATGAATGTCCATAACCAATTTATGACATAATAAGAAATTAGTGGTATCTAGAAACACATCATTTCTACCCAAGTAATTGGAATGTTGGAGAACAACTTCAACCTAGAATGTGTGATCAGTGTTTTCATGATCGTATTGTTCCTTTGTTTCTAATAAATGGATTTAACTCGACGCATGGAATTATCCTCCTCTCAATGTTCAATTCATGTTCCTTGAACTAGAGCAAACTGTTTGAGATGCAGTGAGCTCACATATCATATATTGATTCACATGAGTATGAACATATGTTTCTCAGTCTCCCTTATCACGTGGCATGATATCAAAAATCTGTAGGAGGGACAAATTCCATCTACATCACTCACACAATATCCATGTGTCATAATGTACCTAAGGAACACCTTCATGGCAACCCTTATTCAAGTTCATGTGGGATGGTATCAAAATACATTGAATGACATGTGATGAGTTTAGTGAATTTAGGATGAAGAACCACAATCATCACTATCACTATGAGTGTTGATTTTGACTATCATTCTATCTTCTCCATGTATTAGTGTGGGTCTGTCTGGTACATTGTTCTATACAAGTACCTATGTGTTTGGTTTGATATCATGTATAACGAGTGATGAGAGTTTGTTATCAACCAACACATAATCTAGTCTTATGTATGTGACAACACATAATCTTTCTAATTTTCTGATCACAAGAGTTTGAGATATCTGTTGACTCAGAAGGATATGAACTTGCGACAACGTAGGTGGATGGAATATCTTAAAGATTACAACTTCACCATCACCTATCATCCTGGTAAAGCAAATGTCGTAGTTGATGCTTTAAGTCGCAAGAAGGATGTTGTTTGTGCTGCTCTGAGATGTTCTGTGTGGGAAAACCTTGAACATGTGGCCAGTTGGGGGCCTCATCCTGTCGATTCAGTGGATGAAGATAAGTTGTGTGTTCATATGGCCAGTTTGACCATTACACCAACCTGGATCTCAAAAGTCGTGTCTGCACAGTTGGAGAGTTCCGAGCTTGAAGAGTTGAAAGCTTTATCTAAGAAACCGCAATCTGACTTCTCTGTCGGAGTGGATGGTGCTATCCGCTTTAGACAAAGGTTGTGGATACCCAATGTTGGTGATCTGAGACAGAAGGTTCTGAGTGAAGCTCATGGTTCCAAGTACACTATTCACCCTGGCACAACCAAGATGTACAAGGACTTACAGCGAAGCTTCTAGTGGAAGAACATGAAGAATGATATAGCTTTGTTTGTGGCGAAGTGCTTGACATGTCAGCAAGTCAAGATTGAACATCAACGACCCGGTGGTCTTCTTCATCCTCTTGAGATTCCAGAATGGAAGTGGGAGAAGATCACAATGGACTTTGTTACTGGTTTCCCTAAGTCCAAGAGAGGTTATGATGCTGTTTGGGTGGTGATTGATCGGCTTACAAAATCTGCTCATTTCTTGCCTTTTAAAACCACGTATAAAGTTGTTGCGATGGCTCAGTTGTATGTGGAGTGGATAGTTCGTCTGCATGGTGTCCCTGCTGTGATAGTTTCTGATCGAGACCCGAAATTCACTTCTCGCTTATGGGGTCAGATTCAGGAAGAGATGGGTATTGATCTGCGTTTCAGCACTGCTTACCACCCGCAAACTGATGGTCAGTCCGAGAGAACAGTTCAGATTCTGGAGGACTTGCTACGTGCTTGTGTGATGGATTGGGGTGGTGCCTGGGATCGATATCTACCATTAGCAGAGTTCTCTTACAACAATAGCTACCAAGCCAGTATTGGTATGCCACCTTTTGAAGCTCTCTATGGTAGACCTTGTCGTTCACCTTTGCACTGGGATGATGTTGGTGAACGTTCCCTAGTGAAGATTGATGACATGCAGATGATGCTTGAGAAGGTACAGTTGATAAAGAAATGGATGAAAGCTTCTCAAGACAGACAGAAGATGTATGCTGATAAGAAGAGGTCTGATGTAAGCCTCTTAGTGGGAGACTATGCTTTTCTAAAGATCAAGCCTATACATTCTATTGCAAGATCTAAAGTAAAAGGAAAGTTGAGTCCTCACTATATTGGACCATTTGAGATCTTAGATAAAGTGGGGGATTGTGCTTATCATCTAGCTTTGCCTCCTGCTTATGATAAGATTCACAATGTGTTCCATGTTTCTGTGTTGAGGAAGTATGTTAAGGATCGGTCTCATGTGCTCACCATTGAACCTGTGGAGATTAATGAGAATCTGACTTATGAAGAACTACCTGTGAAGATCCTTGACTCCCGAGTAAAGCAGCTGAAGAGTAAGGAGATAGAGTTAGTGAAGGTTTTGTGGAGATACCATGGTTGAGATGTTACGTACTCACCCTTCCCTCTTTGTATGAGATTTCGGGGACGAAATCCTTTTTAAGGGGTGGAGTGCTGTAACATACTGAAATCTCCTATGTACCTCTTTGTACTCTTTTCTATAAGCTTTGTCCTTCATTTTCATTCCTTTTGTCCTTGGTTTTGATTTAAAGAAATTAAGATGGTTATTGGATACATGTTTCCCATATATTCTTATTTCAAGGTTTCATGCACAAATGCCTCAGTTAGAATTAGATAATGGGTCTAAACTGCAATTTCACATTATGAAATAAAAAGGGATAAAATAATTCGTCCTAGAACCTTCTAGTGTTTCCTAGAATATGAGAGATAAGAAGAAAATCCGAATTTTATATAAGGGAGAAGATAGATGTAATAATTAAAGGAAATATGAGAATTTATGGGTAAAGAAGATAATTAGAAAGATTTTTGCAACAAATATTATAATCTGAAACCATCATGATAATTTGATAGTTAAATTCGTTTCCTTGAGCAAAAAGTAACTTAAGGGCCAAGTATCATTTAAAATGGAACATAAATATAAATATTAATAACATTATCAAAAGAATATAGGAAATATGCCAATAAAGAGAAATAAAATACTTAATGTTCTCAAATCAGGAAAATAACTTCAAATTCGTATTCTAAACATAAAAATAAGCCTCTGTGCAAATTTGCAACTAATTTGGACAATATATGAATAATGAGTAAAATAGGAGAGAGAGAAAGTGTGTAGAATGTTCTATTTATTTAATAAATATAAAGATAATTTCAACTTGTGAAGATAATTGCAAAATCGTGTTCCAAACCTTTAAGGAGACTTATGGGTGAAGTTACACTAATTTTAGATAATGTTATCACCTCTTTTGAAGGAGGAAAGAGAAAATGATATATTAATTATTTCACCTATCAAACTTTCTCAAAATGCAAAACTAACTCCATAATTGGATTCTACACGTCGAAATAAGTCAGGATATAAAATTGCATAATTTTTGGATGACGTTTGAGCCTCCAAATGAAGAGAGAGAAAAACCTTTAAAAATCTAATAGATTTAATCGACTTTTGCTAAGGGTTATTTCCCTGATCTAATGCGAGATCGGACGGCTCAGAGTCATTGATGGACTCGGGTCCATCGATCGGACGATCCTCGATCGTCTTCCACCTCTAGTCGAACAAGGAAACAGGTTCCTTGTTTTCGTTTTCTTAAAATCGACATATCTCGAGATTTACTCGATGATTTTCGCTCAAATCAGTTTCGTTGGACTCCTTGCGAGTTTCCGAACTGATTTATCCCAAAAAGTTTGGGATTAGATGCGTTTTCGAGAAACGCCTAAACCTGCCGCCGGCTATCTCTCTTTGCTCCTACCCACATCCTAGTTTAGGGTTCCTTGCCTATAAATAACGCAACCCCAGCGACCGCCATCACCTTAGCAACTCGTTCGTGTTCTTGATTTGGAGTTTCGTAGACGAAACAAACCTCAACAAGCCGCTGAAGATCCCTAGCTTGCGGCGCATATTGTGCTCGTCTCAGTCGACCTCGTTTCGAATTGAAGGTACCCTTAGATCCGTCGTTCTCTCTTCTTTCTTTCGAGTACCTGATTGTCGAGTTTGGTCGAGTATCGTGGATTTGCCCAAAAATTGGGCCGAGCAGCAGCTCGCGTTGCTCGGGCGACGGGAGGAAGACGACGCCTGGCTTTTTACCGTTTTGCCCCTGGACGCCTTCTTCTCTGGAGTTTTCGCGCGAGGGTTAGCTATCTTTTCTCCGTTCCGCCTGACCGCACCGCGCTGCTGGTAGCGAGCGACCGCGGGGCGCGGGTCGCCGCTTCCAAGCGCTCGCCACCGCTCGACCATCCGGCCTTGCCTACGTGGCAGGCTGTGATTGGTCGAGGCTAATTATTTTTTATAAATTAATCTGTTGGTCAAAAATTAAAAATAAATAGTGTTTTGAAATCAGGAAAACGAGATCTATCTAATAAAAATATTTTTGGGATCTGGTTTTGAGGTTTGCGAAAATGTGTTTTTAAAATCGATTTAATTATCTTAAAATCACTAAAATTAACCCTAAGAACCTACATTTCCAAAATATACAATATTATATGTTATTTTGATCAGGAAAACCTAACTAAGATGGTTATGAGGTTTTTGAAGTATGAATCGAGAGTTTGCGCAAAAAGTTAGTAAATTAGGGTTTTCAACCTTTTAAATGAATGCATGTAATTCTAATTTATGAATCTAATGATGTATTAGGGAAATTGGGTTTATAATTCGTGTGAAGAGTTGAAAAGGGGAATTCTAGGACACCTGAGGCTAAGGTATGTGTTTAGTATGTGTTTTGATTGTGCATCTACCTATCAGTTGGGAAATCTTTTATCCATTACCTATATTTCTTTATGAGGTTTAACTTGATCTAAGCCCTGGAATCTTAAAACCTAAATTGCTTATTTGCCTCAAAAATAGATGTAGTATTCTCTTGTTTGGGTATTCATACCCCACTGCCATGTTACATAATCTTTTGCTTATTCTTGCCATAAATCTTTTGTTAGGATGAAATTAAATGTTCTATTTAATCTTTAAGTAGTGGTACTTATGTACAACCACCCATAGAGGGCATGTATAAAATCGCCCTAGGGGAATGTTTATTATTCTCCCCGTTAAAAATTGTAGGTGATTGGAAATGTTTATATTCTTCCCTCACCTAAGGTTAGAGGTCCGGTAGGTGCCTCAACCCTACTTAGTTAGATAGACATATTAATTGACATGCTAAAACCTTTAATTACTTTGTTAATGGCAAGTTCTCTTATAAAAACCGCATACTCTTTGATATCTTCTTACACCAAATATCTAGCCTAATTTACTTGTTACAATTTCCTTAGACTTTGTTAGAATATGCTTGTAACACATACTTTCTTTGTTTTCCCTCTTGCTGGGTGTTTTCCCAACCACCCAGGTGTTGGTGCTGAGCAAGGTGAAGGAAGGGCTTGAAGAACGATTCCTCTACTGAGATCGTTAGCTTGACAAGAAGGATGGCTAGGTTGCTATAGCTAGATCCTCTTATCTATCTTATCTTTTCTTTTAGAAAGAAATGATGTAATAAACAATAAAGCCATTAGAAGGCTTATTATTTCTTTCTTTCCACTGCTATTGACATTTTATTATGTATCTGGAATCATGCTTATTTACTTGGAATATTATGCAATCATCCTCAAAGTCTAAATTTTTGTTAAAATTGTGGATGTTTGTATTTCCTTTAAATTTTAGTAAAGGGGTGATCTCGCCTCTTTACAATGTATCACTATTGTCTGTTTTTCTTCCATAGTAACATACAATTAGGGACATAACAAGAATATATGTACTCTTATCATACATATGATCTCATTGTCCAAATCCTCAACCTGAAGACATATGCCATCGAGTAACATCATTCTTTAGACATTTTCCATGTTTGTGTCATCATCTCATGATTGAGACAAACATACTAGATGAAATTACATTGATCACTCTCAATTCAAGTAATTGATGCCTCATTGCAATCATCATATGATCGACTCTTTGGGAATAGATACCAATAAACTCCCACTTATAGTTAGAGACAATCACCCACAAATGTTATTCCAAGTGATCTTAACATGTCCATCATGTTTCTTCTATGCAGGCACTTTTATAGTGGGTTAGCAATGTTTGATACTAGTCAATATTGTGCAAGTTTTACATCTTCTCACTGTACGACTTTTCATATGAGATGGAATTGTCATAGTATGCTATCTACAATTTCTTGCCAATCCAATATCTCCATTGCTTTCACAGTATTTCTACTATGTCATCAATGGTTGGAACCTCCCACAAGATTATCAATATGAACTTATTAATCAATATAGTATCCTTTCTTGATTTCAAAACATCAAGGTACTTGCCTTTTACTATATAATTAAATAATTGTATGTTGCTTAGAACTTTTCTAGCTCACAGTTCTCAATTTACGGCCAAACACAAATTTGTACTATGATCATTAATTTTCTTTGTCATTTTGGTAAAAGCACTAAAAGGATCCATTCCTTAGTTCTAGCTTCCATCAGTGTAAACCTTTACACACAACTCCTCCTCATTACCATAACTAAGGAATGGATCCTTTTAGTGCTTCTATAGTACATAAGGATGTTCTTTATGGTAGTCTAGTGACTTTCACTGGGACCTGATAGATATCTACTCATCATGTCCAATACATACAAGACAGCATGATGAGTAAATTACATTGCATTCATGATATTTCCAATTGAGAATGCATATGGCATCTCACTCATGTTTTTACATTCTTCACAAGAACTAGGACATTGGGCTCTTGAGAGACTAATCCCATGGAACATGGACAGATTTTCTCTCAATGAGTCATGCAGGTTGAAGCCCTTAAACATCTTGCCAATGTATGTGCTATTTCTTAGGTCAAGAAACTTTCCAGATCTATATCTGTCAATCTAAATTCCTATCACATAGGATTCTTTGCCTAAATTCTTTATATAAAAGGTACTTTACTTTCCAAGTTTTAATATTTGTATTTTAAGGATTTTATTTCCCATCATTATGTGGAACATATGTATGCTCCCACTAAATTATTGTAATCACAGACTCCATCTTCACTTTTACTAAAGATAATACTCTTTGACTATTCAGTCAAATCAAACATTCCATCTCTGAGAAGCTGGCTTCAATCCATAGATTGACCTTTGTAGATTATAGACTTTATTTGTATAAATAGATTTATAAAACCTTCAGGTTGTGTCAAGTATACACTCTCATAATATTCCTTTTAAGGAATGTGGTTTTAACATCGATTTTGCCAAATCTCATATTCTTATTAAGATGCATTAGCAAGCATGACCCTGATGGAATTAACCATGGCAACTAGTGAAGAGATTTCATCATGTTCAACACTTTGAATTTTTTTGAAACCTTTTGCGACCAATATTGATTTATAGATTTTTACATTACCAACCATGTTGGTCTTCTTCTTGAAAACCCAATTTCACCCTATGGGTTTCATCCCTTCAGGTGGATCCAGCAAGGTCATACCTTGTTGGTGTACATGCAGTCCATCTTTGCTCCCAAGGCCTCAAGTCATTTATCATATTTTAGTGCTTCTTTTTCTTCTAGATAGGTTGTTGGCTCATCATCTTATGACCAACTCACCACCTTAATAAGTTATAAGACATCATAATATTTCAAGCTTAAGGTGTGTTCTACTAGAACTATGAATTTTTGTGTTACATAACGAACTTGAGATTCCACAACAATTTGTTATTCATATTTTTTTGGATAAGGTAAAATATTACTATCATTGAAAAAATAGTATCATGGAAAACATAATCCCAAATATTATACACGAGGTAACTAGCTACAAAAGCCCAGTGTCTAAGGACCAAACTATCCATACTTTTGATAAGTTGAGGCCTGGACATACCAAAGGATAACAAGCTCTTTACAATATTGTCTGAAACTACAAGGATGTATTTTTCTACTCCATTTTGCTTCATGGAATTCCTCTTTTTCTACACATGGAACATGATGGTCATGAGGCAGAGCCCAACCAAGAATGTAAGACCCCTGACCTGAGTTTTGGGGTAAACCTATTTTCTTTGGCTTTAATCATGTGCTTAGAACCTTTTTGTAATATTTGAAGATGTTATTAGGGCGTCTGGAGAGCTTAAGTTTCAAGTTTGAGCCTTGGTTGAGGATTGTTACCCTTTTTGTGCTAGTTCTGATGCAAATTTCATCTCTAGAGTGTTCCTTCTCTTTCTTAACATCAAGTAGAGGAGATAGAAAGAAGTGGGCTCCTTGTTTGAGCCTTAGTTGAGGAGTTTCACCCTTAGTGGTGATTAGGTTTTCTATCAGTGTTGAGTATCTCGACCTATGTATATATGGTGTGTTGTCTCGACCTAGGTTGTGGCCTACGGTTGGTTTGGTGGGTGTTGCAGTCATGAAACCCACTCTAGATAGTGAGGTCACGACTAAGGTGGTTTTGGGTCAAGTTTATTTCCCTCTTATAGGAGACCTAGGGTTTGAAGTGGTCCTTTGTCTTGACCAAGTGGTGATGGTGGAGTGTATGTCACGACCATGGATTCTGAACCATGGGAAGGTTGTTACCGTGACCAGGTGGGTGACCAAGGTGGTCAAGACATAACCTAGAGTATATCACCATGTCTTTCATGTATGTTTAAGGTGGTTGCATGTGGGTGCATGTTGATCTTTTGAGTGGACAAGTGTCCCTTTGGTATCTTGGAGTGTTGACACATCATCCATTGTCTTATATATCATCTACCACCTATATAACCCCTTATCTCTCCATGTTTGTAACCCTTTTGGTCCTCCATCTTCTTCCTTCTCTTTTGCATGTTCTTGGAGCAAGGATATCTGACCTTGCAGCTTGATCGCGAATTCTTCTTGCATGTGGTGCTTGTGGTGACCATAGCCCATCTTCAACCCTTGGTAAGTGTTTACTGAAAGATGTAGGGGGGTGAATAGAGTTTAATAAAATATTTAAACAAATTTAAAATGGAATGGAAATAAAAGAGGCAACCAAAAGAGAGATATGGGATTTAGAGTTGTTCCGTCTATGATGTCAGTCCACTACCCAGTTGTTGCCAACATGGATTTGCAACAAACACTTTTATTAATTTATCAGTGATGACAAATTAAAAGATGATTACTACAAATAAAACCCTCTTCTTTTACCAGCCATGGAAGAGAACCATCAAACCTCTTCTTTTACGGATCCGTCGATGAATGAGGAAAAGCACCACCACACCTCCTATTTTACGGAGTCACTGAGGGCTGAGGAAGAGAACCACCACACCTCTTCTTTTATAGATGAAACAAGGGCTGAGGAAGAGAACTTCCACACCACTTCTTTTATGGATGCACCAAGGGCCGAGGAAGAGAACCACAACTTACAAAAATAAGAAAGGAAGAAGAAATACACCATGTAAGATCTACAATATCCTTATGTATCAAGCTTATGAACCAAACAACCTGAGGATGCATGAAGGTTTTAGGATGGTGGTAGGCTATGCTAACGGTAAGGACACAAAAGGACTTTGATGCAAATGATTTGCAAAAGGATAGAAACAACTCTTAATTCTCAAGATGTAATGTATGCAAGTGCGTGTTAGGATGCCTCTAGGCCACTATTATATATAGGTATGGAGTATGGCTGGCAAGGCATCTTTGGGGAGAGTCTAGATGATTCTAAAGGGTCAAATATCCATTTCAAGGAATTAATTTAGATACAATGATTAGTTTGAACGAATTAATAATTTCTATTCTAGAACCTTCCTCGATCGACTATTTTCTCAACCAGACTGGAAATTGGTCGCCCATTTTCTCGATCGAGCCAAGGTTGGACGCACCATAGCTCCAAAAGCTATAAGCTAGTCAAAATATCTTAGTTGGATTCAAAATTCTTAATCAAAAGTTACAATGGGTATATCACAGTCGACAATGTTTTCGACCGAATATGTGTTGGTCAACAATTTTTTTTGACTCAACAAAATATGAAATTTGATTTCTTGAGTCCTCGACTACAATGTCTCGATCGACAAATTCTTTGAATGACCTAAGGCTTGGTCCACAAAGACTTTGATCAAAAATTTGTAAAAGATGGATAAACTTTGGAATCACTTATCTAATGATTTTTCTAATGTGACCTACCTATCCAAGACATTTGATGTTGACATGTGAAAGGTTTTGGGATAGGTCGGCTTGGTCCAAAGCTTGATTTTACATGAGTCTAAGCATGAAATACAAATAAATACTTTATTCAAAGAATTGAAATTCCTATATTAACTTTTCCAAGAGGTCCCTTTAACACTTAAAGTAGAATGTTAAAGTCACAAGAAAGAAATGTTTGTCATCATTAAAAGAGTAGATATGATAATGTCCAATTTAGTCAGCAACTTATCCCTTTTTTAAGATGGAAAACATTTCAAATTATAAGAAAAAACTAAAAAGACAAATATCCATACCTTAGTGAAGTTTTCCTTGAGTGTCGTCAAAATTTGTGCATATTCACATTCGAGAAGTATGGAACATATCATCTAACTCTCAAACTAAACAATTGATATATTACAGAGTGGTTCATAAAAACATGAAAGCTCAAATGACATTAAAACTCAAATGTCATGCTCAAGGATATAAGTTTTTGTATAGAAAATATTTCTCCCCCTTTATCATCTCAAAAAGAGAAACCATGTGACAAGAAGATGACCCCCCTGAGTGAGATACTCCCCTTTAATATGATCTGCATAAACCAAATGTCAAATTTAGGCATATGATCATGAGATAAGATTTTCTAATTTCCATTTAAAGGAATGTTAAGTCCTTCATGAAAAAAAGAATCCCATAAAGTAAAGCATATCTTTTAAAAATATACTCTAAACCAATGGTCAAGAATGTTAAGTCTTCCATGATGTAGAGATTCCATAAAGCATAGGAAGAATCTCAACAAGATATCAAAGGAAATCATCAATTTACAAAGAGATCAAAATAAACATCCTCAAGAGGAGCAATGTATAAATTATCTCATATAACTTGAAATCGTTCAAAAGCAAGAAGTTTTGTAAAAAAATCGGGCAATTGATTTTCGGTATCCACATATTGAAGACAGATGCTATTTTTAGAAATATGATCATAGAGAAAATGATGATGAATTTCAATGTGTTTTTCTCAAATATGCAAAATAGGATAATGTGCTAAATTTATGGAACTAGTATTATCACAAAAAATCAGAGTTGATGATATAGAAAAATCATAGTCATTTAGCACTTGTTGCATCCATAATACTTGTGCACAACAAGAACCAACTTCCATGTATTCAACCTCGGTGGTGGATAAATCAACCTTATTTTGTTTATTAGTGAACCAAGAGATAAGCAATTTCTCGAGTAAGAAACAACCACCACTCGTACTTTTGCGATCACTAATACAGAAAAGGCATTTGTCGTCGGTTATTTAGAGCCTTTAGCGTCGGTTTCCAAGAGACACCCGAATGGGATCTGCTGAAGGTTGACACCTTCAACGTCAGTTTCTAACCGACGCCATAACTCTTCCTGCCACAGAAAACATGCCAGCAAGGGAACTATAAGCATCGATTCTTAAAAAAAATCGAAACTATATCATGATCAAAGGCGTCAGTTATTAAATACACACCGACACCATAACCCTTCCCGCCACCGAAAATGTGCCAGAAAGGGAACTATAAGTGTCGATTAGTTAAGAAAACCAACACTATATCATTGTTAAACACATCGGTTATTAAACAATAACTGACGCATATCCCTACCAGCACGGCCGTTCATGGCCACAATAGGGGTCGGTTCTTACATATAATCGACACCAGCCATGGAAGAGACATTTGTTGTTTGCTAATAACTGACATCAAGGGAACTATAAATGTCGGTTGTTAACAAAAACTTACACTATATCACGATCAAAGACGTTAGTTATTAAACACACACCGACGCCATAACCCTTCCTACCATTGAAAATGTGCCAAAAAAGGAACTATAAGCATCAGTTAGTAAAGAAAACCGACACTATATCATGGTTAAACATGTCAATTATTAAACAATAGCCAACACCATATCCCTACCATCACGGTCGTTCCTGGCCACAATAGGCGTCAGTTCTTACAGATAACCGATGCCAGTCATGGAAGAGACATCGGTTTTTTGCTAATAACCGACGCCGTAAGTCTTTGTTGTCAGTTTTATACGAATAACCGACGCCTATGTTCTGATTTTTTTTTCTTATCAGTTTGTAGACCTGCTTTATGGCTGGTTGTAGGATGTAGAACCTACAGTTCAATTCTGAACTACAGGTTTACAACATCCATTTATATCAGCCAACAACAAGCCACAAACCTACAAAGTCATTCACATTCAGACACATGTATTGATCAGATACATGTAGAAACATGCAAAGTCATTTACATTCACATTCAGTTTCATTCATTTCATCTCTTTTCACATTCAGACATTCAAGCATTGATCAGAAAAAGTCATTCACATTCACACATATGATAATTCACAAAAAGTCATTCACATTCACACAAAAATAATTATGAGAACAAAGTTTAGAAATATCATTCTTTATTCACCATCTTCATCATTACCACCAGAACCCCAATTATATCTAAAAATTCCCACTACTTGTAGGGCTTTTGCCCATTCTTCTCTTACAACATCTAATTCATCCCTAATATAGGGAGTATGTACATCTAATAACTTTCCACCTATGCTAAAGTCAGTTTTAAACACCTACAAAGAGAATGACGTACATATATATATAATTAATAATATATACTAAGATTGATATCTCATATTATCTAATGATACTATATATAATACCTTCTGTATAGTATCGATTTCCATTACGGCATGTTCGATGACTAGGTCATAAATCGCATCACATAGTAGGCACATGCCCAGCCGTTGTCTTGTGTAGCACACTATAAATTGAAATATACAAAATATTCAAAATTGCAAATAAGCACAGTTCACATAAATAATATATACATTGGAGTTGGGAAATTACTTTCACATTCTCCCAAATTAGTGGCTGATTCTTTTTCCTGGGGACCTTTCCTCCACCTTTTTTGAACTCTTATAAAACCCTACATGTTAATGTAACACATTAAATTACATAATTAAATAGTAATATAATAACTGATGTTAACGAATATAAAAATATGAAATATTTCTCACGAGAATAATGGACTTTTCATTACGTGTCAATTCCTGTCTAGATAATAGACAGTGAATTTCTTAGGGACAATAACTAGTAACTCCCAATGCCTACCACTACAGGTAAGAAAGTTAAAAATTAATAACTCAAAATCCACAATAAAAAAGTAATTTTCTTAAGTCCAAATTATAAGCAAAGTAAACTTACTCGACATTGAATGGATCTATTATCACCTTCTTCTTATTTTTACCAAAATATTTAAAAGCATCACAGCAGTATCAAGTAACTGAAGAAGGGTCTGTATCTACAAGACTAATCAAAGATGGAACCAAAAATCCCACATGGGAAAAAGAAAAATCTGTACATATCGTGTGTAAGTGGCTGCAAAACATGTATTACGTATGCATTAATATATAAGAAACCAGATCACCATATATAAAATAAGGTATATGGATGTATAAATAGGATCTCACCATATCCAAACCTCTATCATAGATGTGTTCAGCCAATCATAACGAAACAACTCCAAAATATCTTGTAAAAATAGCTTGTTTTCGTATGATTGACCTGCATTAATACCTATGCATGAATACGTATGAAAAACTTGTATAAATAGATTTTTATCATAAGATTGACCTGCATCATCCTATGGAATTATAACATTTATAGGGAAATTTCGATCATGTTCGCCGATCCATACTGCCATACCCCTACAATTAGGACCTAACGAGGTGTGTAGGTCCCTTTGAAGCCAACTTGGTAGTTGAGGAGGTGGACTTCGAGGCCGAGATGTAGCGGGTGTCGTCTTTTTGACCTATATATATAATTTCAGATCAATTGACTCTCATATACACACTAAGAATTTAACGTAATATAAATTTACCATACAATATTAGTATAGTCGACATCTGCTTTGGGCCACATTATCACTCCACCTTCTACCTCACCAAGCAGTTTATAATCTGGGTGGGCATATGGCAGTTGAAGATCGCTCCAATCGGGGAGTATATGTGTAAAGACTCGATCTTTACGGTCAAATATTTACAAAATATTATCAAAAACATAAAAAATCTTTATTACAATCATGCTTGTACATCAGAGTCATGGAATCTTACAAATATGATTACAAAGTTTAATAATAAAAATTCATTGCTAACAAGTCATCAACGGAGGACTACCCAGTGCATGTCTCTTCAAGGTCTTCCATCTACCAACTGCCCATGAGTTCCCAGAGGGAACAAAACCACACATAGACCCCATTGAAGGGAAATAAAAGGGTCAAAAAAGCTGATACTGAATCCAATCATTGAACTATGTACGAATTAGGATTTATAGGTATAATAGAAGTTAGGAAAGGACTATTTGGTGGAATAAAGGCTAACAAAAAGAAATTCCAATATCAACTTCGAGAAAGCAAATCTTTCACAAGAATATCATCAAGCAAGATTCAATAATTCAAGTATGCAAAATTTATCCAAGATATTCACAAGGTATATGAATTTCAAGATATTCTATTTGGCAAGTTTTGGCACCTTCCTATCATATCTTTTCTAGGGCTAAGTGCCTTGTTTTCTCACACTCTAGGAGAGAATGACACTAGTGCCTTATTAGCTATTCCAGTTAACTAGGGGAAAAATAATCCCAATCCTCTGTGTAGGGTTGTGGGGTACTTGGCCCACTGAAGTGAGTGACAGCTCTATAGGGCCAAAGCCCAAGGGACCAAAGTGCACAGGGAGTCAAAACTCCAAATAGATCAAGTCCAATGCCAAATATTATCAATAATATTTCATCAATTGCAAAATGAGAGTGGTGAACTTTCAATAATAAATAAAGGTTTCAAAGCTATATGGAACTCATCAAAAATCAAGATATATGTGTGTCCATCAAGAGGAAAAATAGTTCAACAATGAAATAGAAGATCTAGTACCTTGTATTCCAAGAAAAGTTCAACCATTTCCATGACAAGGGTTCAACTGCTGAGAAGTTACGTTGTAGGTTTGGACATTATAGTATTGTAGGGGGCGTCATAGGATTGCTGGAGAGCACTTGTCAAATGATGTGGAGATCTGAATCTCTAATGCCCAGATTGATGGGGCTTAGAGATGCCTGGTGATCGGTTGCAAACGGCGTAGGCTGGTGGTGCAGGTGCTTGCGGCTGCTAGCCAGTGCACAAGAGTTCGAAGGGGAGGTATTGAAGGAAGGGTGACAGTGATCTGTGGTTGAGGGGGCGAGTTGTAGGTTTAGTTGCAGATGGATTTCATGATCATGCACCATGTTGACAGTGATGTAGATATTTGAAGGAGTAAATTGTTGTTGTAGAGGATTGGCGGCCATCAGCAGTTTGTTTGATGGTGAGGCACCGTGGTGGCTGCAGACCGCTTGGGGTCGAGGCAAAGGTGCCCAAGTCTGAGTTGCAAATCGTTAGTTGGTATCAAGACAGAGGAGGAGGTGATGGCTAGGATGGAGGGGGTTGGGATATGGTCTATAGGCGGTGCTATCAAGTCTACAGTCTATCGATGGTGATGATGCCAACGATTGCAAGTCACCGCAATGATGGATGACGATGTAGGTTTCCATGATGGCAGTGAGTTTAGACCGACGATGGTGATGAGGAGGTGAGGGGGTGTCAGGGCAATGTGGATGAGCCTGATGCTCAACGACGCTGGTGATTATGGGGGCACTACACCTGGGAACGAAGGCAGTTTGCCACCGGGATTTCTGGGTAGTCAGAGGTATGCTGGTCTGTTTCTGGTGAGGGAATCCACCAAGGGGTTATATGGAGAGCTTTCTGATGAGGAGGGCCAAGGAAGAGATGAAACGGAGGTCGGGTTTCTGAATGTGGGTAATGACATAGCTATTTTCCGATCTGCAAAGATGCATCATGACGGCGCCCAACCTCCTAGGGTTTAGACCCTTTTGCAACGTTACTATGAAGAGGGAGATTGGAGAGGAAGATGAGAGGGAACACATAGTTCCTTTAGGGTGTCCGATTCCATGTGCATGGAGCAAGCATCGACAATTTATAGGGGAAACTCGAGGGTTTGTGGGAGACAGGTGATGCTAGGGTGTTACCTCATTTACTAAGAAACAAAACTAATAAAACTAGTCAATTTCTTAATTACTATTCCTTGTATAACTCCAAAACTACAAGGTTGATTTCAACGAGTATTTAACTGTGGATTTACCTTCTATTTGACTAAGTCTTAAAGACAATTGGGCCATCGATTTATGAATGTAGAATATCTTACTCAATTTATCCCATGATTGATTGAAAAATCTATTTTTCTTTATATGATTAATATTTCCCATTGATTCCAAATAAAGAGTGGTCAAATTGAGAATAACTGATGGGTTCAATATCTAAGCAAATAATTTAGGAATTATAATATCAAATTGGACTATATGATACCAAAGTATGATAATTGATATTTAACCTAGGGACTTCATGGAGATATTTTATCAAATGAGGACAATAGATACATTTTGACAAAATGACTTGAATTGGATACTAAACTTTATCAAAGACCATTACAATTATTTAAAATGAAATTGAACATTATAAATAAGTTCAAGTTTTGGGTAAAATAGTTCAATATAGATGTAGTAGCCAAAAGTGAGTATGTTACAACACTACCACCCTTAAAAGGGATTTCATCCCTAAAATCCTATCCTTCTTAACAACTATATTCCCTTCAGGCTCTAATTTTCTATCATACTACCCTTATTTGCACAAATGTCATCTGCATAAATCTAATTCCCTTTCGACTAACCTATTCCCTAGTTAGATTGACAAACCAATTCATTTACCATTTACTTGGAATTACTGAACTTATTTAGGTACAAATTCTATTTTAGAAAGTATATCTATTATTGAATTTAGTGCTTAAAGACGACTAGCCAATAAGACTTCTAACATCATATCCTAATATGAGAGTTAAAATGTTCAACACTACTACAGAAGTCGCCTTTGGCGTCAGTCGTTTAACCCCATTTGGCGTCGGTTTTCGACCGACGCCTATGTGGGCGCCGCTAAAGGTCGAACACTTCGGCGTCGGTTGTTTAACCGACGCTTATTTAAACTATCGGCGTCGGTCGTTTAGTCGATAACCGACGCCAAAGGGGTTCGTGCCACATAAAACGGCGTCAGCTAGGGCACTTTCTGCGTCGGTTATTTACTAACGGACCGACGCCTATACTACTTATAGCGTCGGTCTTTTAGTAGATAACCGACGCATAAAGTGTCCTAAATGATGCCATTTTTTGTGGCGCGAACACTTTTGGCGTCGGTTATATACCAAAAGACCGACGCCTCTAATTTAAATAGGCGTCGGTTTGATACATATATCCGATGCCATTTCGAGGACTGCTTTGGCCACATAAGGCGTCAGTTATCTATAAATAACCGACGCTGTAGATCTTTGCTGACGGTTTTTATAAATAACCGACGCCTATTTTTTTTTTTCATATCAGTTTGCAAGCCTGCTGTGGCTGGTCAGCAGGATGAGAACCTGCAGTTCAGTAACTGAACTGCAGGTTTACGACATCCATTGATATGAGCCTACAAACAGGCCGCAAACCTACAAAAGTCATAAGCAAAATTTCACACAAGTACATACATTCAGACATCAATTCAATTCTCACATTCACACATATAGAAACATTCAAATACATGTATTAACATTCAGAAATATTCATTTACAAAGTATCATTCATTATCGCTATCAACATCCCAATTATATCTTACAGTTGCCACTGCTTGTATGGCTTTTGCCCATTCTTCTCTTACTTCATTTAATGCTTCCATCGTATATGGAGCATGTATATTTTTTAAGCGTTTACCTGTGGTGTTGTCAGTTTTAAACACCTGCAAAGAGAATGATGTATATATATAAGTAATAATATAAAAATAAGATAAGATTGATATATTGCATACTAACTAATGAGAGTATATATAATACCTCATGTATGGTATCGATGTCCAATGCGGCATATTTGATAATCATCTGCATAAATCGCATCACATAGTATGCGCATGCCCAGCCATTGTCTTGTGTAGCACACTATAAATTGAAACATACAAAATAATACAACTAAGAACAATTCACATCAATAATATATATATTCGAGTCGGGAACTTACTTGTACGTTCTGCCAATTTATTGGCTGGTTCTTTTTCCTTGGGACCGTTCCTCCAGCCTTTTTGAATGCATCTAAACCCCTACATGTTAATATAACACAATAAATTGCATAAGTAAATAGTAATGTAATAAAAGATGTTAACGGATATAAAAATGAAATATTTCTCACCAGAATAATGGCATTCTCATTACGTGTCCAATTTTAGTGTTCAATGTACTCCCCGCAGGATCTAGATAATAAACAGTGAATGTCCCAGGGACAATAACTAGTAACTCCCATTGTCTACCGCTAGAAGTAAGAAGTTAACAATTAATAACTCAAAATGCAAAATAAAAATGGAATTTTCTTAAGTCCAAATTATAAATAAAGTAAACTTACTTGACATTAAATGGAGCTATTATTATCGTCTTCTTTTGCTGACCAAAAATTGTAAAAGCATCTATACAGTATTGTTGAACATTATCAGGGTCTTTAGCTACCAAACTAATCAATGATGGAATCAAAAATCCCACATGATCAAATGCAAATTGTTTGCAATGATCTTCGACTAGGTAGCTGCAAAACATATAGGCGTATGCATTAATATATAACAAACCAGATCACTGGATCTTACACAAGGTATATGGATGTATAAACAAGATCTCACCTTATCCATGTCTCTATCATTGATGTATTCAGCCAATCATACATAAACAGCTCAATAATATCTTGTATAAATAAAGAGCTATCGTATGATTGACCTGCATAATCTGCATCTAAAGAAATAATTATAGGGCAATGTACATTATGTGCCCGTAGCCAACATGCCATTCCCCTACAAGCAGGACCTAACGGGTATGTTAGGTCAGTTGGAACCCAATCGGGTAATGCGGGAAGTGGAAGTGGAGGCCTAGGTGCTCCTAGTGTCTTCTTTTTAACCTGTACATATAATTTCAGATCAGTTGACATCATATATACACATTAACAGTCTAAATCAATGTAAATTTATCTTACAATTTCAGTCGTGTAGACGACATCTGCTTTGGGCCACAATATCACCCCACCTTCTGCCTCACCAAGTGTATCAATATCTGGGTGGGCATATGGCAACGCAACTTCCCTCCAATCGGGTAACACACGTAATGGGCCCACACGAACATAGCCCTGTGGCATTGGAGTCCCGTGAAACCTTTCCCCAGGAAGGGACGGGTAAGCTTGCGCCTCTGCAACAATGTAGTCTTGCATTCTTAAGCGGCATGGCTTCAATGCCTACAAATTTACGTAAAGAATATTATACATATATACATATCATCTTGAAAACATAACAACTTGAAAAGACTAACTACAATGCCATAAACAATACTTACAGCAGACGTGCTAGGCGATGGGTCTCCAGGATTACTCGCAGTCTGTGCATCAGGAGAAGAGTGGGTCGCCATAGGCGTATTGGAAGCCTGAGATGCCTGCCACCGCAGCAATTCTTCCTTGACCTTCTCAGCAACTACATCGTTGATCTTCTTAGCAACTAAATCCTCAACTCTCTTATTCTCCTATATTAGGAAAAGATTAGGCAGCATTTCCCCGCTGTTCTCTAAGTACATATATACTTAGAGAACAAACGGGGAAATGCCAACAAACACATGTGATGTCATTCTTATATATAATAAATGTGTACCACCTATCCCATCCTTGAACACCTAATCTCACTAGTAAGTGTATAATGTGTATTGGGTTTTTGAGAAAATTTCGGCAGCATTTCCCCGCTGTTCTCTAAGTACATATGTACTTAGAGAACAAACGGGGAAATGCTACCAAAATTTTCTCGAAAACCCAATACACATTATACACTTACATCCTAAGTGAGATTAGGTGTTCAAGAACAGTCCCAAACCGGGGACTATCCAAGATTTACTCCTAATGAGTCAATCTTGGACGGGTTTCTAGGCCAACAAACACAATAATAGATATCTACAATGAAGCCAGACTCCATACAAACAGTATATAATTTAGTGATTGTTCATTCTAATTTATACCAATGTACAAGTAATATAAAAAACAATGATTGTTCACATTCTAGGCCAACAAACACATGTGATGTCATTCTTATATATAATAAATGTGTACCACCTATCCCATCCTTGAACACCTAATCTCACTAGTAAGTGTATAATGTGTATTGGGTTTTCGAGAAAATTTCGGCAACATTTCCCCGCTGTTCTCTAAGTACATATGTACTTAGAGAACAAACGGGGAAATGCTACCAAAATTTTCTCGAAAACCCAATACACATTATACACTTACATCCTAAGTGAGATTAGGTGTTCAAGAACAGTCCCAAACCGGGGACTATCCAAGATTTACTCCTAATGAGTCAATCTTGGACGGGTTTCTAGGCCAACAAACACAATAATAGATATCTACAATGAAGCCGGACTCCATACAAACAGTATATAATTTAGTGATTGTTCATTCTAATTTATATCAATGTACACGTAATATAAAAAACAATGATTGTTCACATTCTAGGCCAACAAACACATGTGATGTCATTCTTATATATAATAAATGTGTACCACCTATCCCATCCTTGAACACCTAATCTCACTAGTAAGTGTATAATGTGTATTGGGTTTTCGAGAAAATTTCAGCAACATTTCCCCGCTGTTCTCTAAGTACATATGTACTTAGAGAACAAACGGGGAAATGCTACCAAAATTTTCTCGAAAACCCAATACACATTATACACTTACATCCTAAGTGAGATTAAGTGTTCAAGAACAGTCCCAAACCGGGGACTATCCAAGATTTACTCCTAATGAGTCAATCTTGGATGGGTTTCTAGGCCAACAAACACAATAATAGATATGTACATGTTAGGGTTTCATCACAATTGATGTTAGGGTTTAAACAATGTTAGGGTTTAATCAAATCAAATTAGGATGCTAGAATGGACAAGTTTAAATCAAATTAGGATTTAAATTAGGGTTCCAATAGGATTCAATTTAATTAATTTTTATGTGAAAGATGTAATATTATAATACATACAATGGCAATGAAATGAAACCCTAATTGTATTGGAACTCATAAAAGGATGTCTCAAAGGTTGAATCTAATATATGCATCCTAAAAAAGGTATCACGTCACAAATGTGCATTTCAATAATCATATTTTATTTCCTTCCAATTAGTGTGGGTGCCAAGTTTGGAATTGTTTTCTAATCATGGGTCCCTTAATTTTATTTAGGATAGAAGATAAAATCAAGGATTTCAAATAGTATAAGGCGCACCCCCAAAAGTAAAAAAATGGATATATATTATGCATCATACCTTGGTTGCTGATTTTGTTTTGATGCACGACAAATAGTTACCATTGGGTCTTGGTCCACGGGAGGATAATCTATCTTCTACCTATTTAGAATGCTTCCTTGTGTGCACATCCACATAGTATATGTGTCTAAATTGACATTCTCCTATTTAGAATATATCATTCATAAACACATATGCGTTCTTGAGTTTTGGGATTCTAATTATAGCCAATTTAAATCATGTTAGTTAGTAGTATTTTTTTTGGATCAATTATGCTTGAGATGCAGAAATTTCTGTAAAGGATGGTCATTGACTCCTGAAAATGGGAATGCCACACGAACATGGATAGAATAGGTAGATGTTTTTGAGCATGGGCTTGACATCAGCCAAGTTATGGTGTGGAACAAGGAGATGAGACTATTACTGAATGGAAAGAATGGAAGAGGAAGGGCTTGATGAGACTATTACTGAATGGAAAGAACGGAGTTAGGGCGTGATCAAGGAGACACAGAGCAGAGCAGCAACAAGGAGGAAGGAAGGAGCAAGCGGCGGCAGCGGCGAGCAGGAGTGGTGGCGAGCAGGCGGTGAGCAGGAGCGGCGGCGAGCAGGCGGCGGCGACGCAGAGCAGCAGGATCTTCGGCGAGCAGGAGCGGCGGCTAGCAGGTGTCCAACGGCGGCAGGAGCGGCGGCGAGCAGGAGTGGTGGCGGAGAAAGGGGCACCGGAGAAGGGGGCGCCGGAGAAGGGGAGCTGGAGAAGAAATCACCGGAGAGAAATCGGCGGCAGTAGAGAAGAAATCGCTCACAATGAAACAGAAGAAAGGGTAAGAGTCGGGCGATTGAGGGTAATGAAGTTCCCAAATAGTGTCGGTTGTTTTAAACAACCGACGCCTAAACTCTTTAGCGTCGGTTGTTTGAAAAAACCGACGTCCAATTGGACGATATTTTCATGAAATTGTTTGGCGGGAACCACCTTCAGCGTCGGTTATCCTTGAATAACCGACGCTGAAGGTGACACTTTTCGCGCAAATTTGCATCGCACATAGGCGTCGGTTTCTACCTTAATAACCGACGCTGAAAATGACACTATTTTTTTTGATCGAAATATGGATTTCGCGGGTGACTTTAAGCGTCGGTTTGTTATAAACAACCGACTCTGAAGACAAAGAGGTACCCGTGTCTGGCTGGTCTTCGAATATAGACGTCGGTTTTCGTAAACAACCGACGCCTAACATAGAAGGCGTCGGTTTTTCTTAATAACCGATGCCCAGAAAAGTGTCACTGAATGTTATTTCTGTAGTAGTGCAAGTTGTTAGCCTTGCCCATGATTATCAAAAGTTTGAGCTACACCACAAGCTTATTGGTTAAAATATAATTATCAATACTTCATCAATGTTAATCCCCCAATTGGATCCAAATTTTGACTCTTTTTTTTCAATGTCCTATTTGTATGTATCTAATATTGTATTCAGAACACTATTATCCCTAGTTAATAAATTTTCCACGGTCATTACAATAAATTGATAAAATATCATTTACTATATTTGATCAATTTCTTTTTAATATTATGGTTGCATATTTGTGCAATAATTTATTGAGTTAAGAAATTTGATATTTTCTAGTAAGGTAGGGCTTTATTTTCTACGATTCCAGGTCACATCAGTTCTCTAAAGTATTAGGTGTACTTTGAAATTACAAATTTTACATATCAAGTTCATCGTTTATATCTTAATTCAACATATTATTTACTACATCTTAACCTAATGCAATCTTGAATTCCTACTTATATGGATCTAGTATTAAATTGATTTCTATTCTCATATATTTTCTACTTACTTATATTCTCAATAGGTGTAATTACACATTGATAAAGGAAAATATACATTTTATTTCGGAGTAAATTTTTTCTTCTTTTTTTACATCACTCTCTGATATGTTTACGGTTCTAAATGGAAGTTATCAAATGTGATTATGACACTTACCATATTAGGATTTAGGATAATTATTTATTCTATATGTGTATGCAAATATTAATGTAATGCATAACCTAAAGGAAAATGTAGGGTACTCTACCCATTCTTATACCTAGGGTAGTGATTTGTTAGTGTTCTAAGGGGATCATTCACAATTCTTCCTCAATAATAGCTCAAGTGAATCTATCCCTAGGGATGTCCAAAAGGTAGTGAGATGAGCTAGATGACTTAATAGATTAAAGTATATCACAACCTAGTCTCTTAGTGTTCCCTACTTGGAGTCTAAGTACTTCCTAGAAATTAGGCAAATTAAACTAGGGTTTATTGTCGACTATTTTTCTAAGTTCTAACCACTCCATTGGTGTTCCTACTTAACCCTAATTCCATGAGACATGCATGTGTATTGACCATTTATGGCTCTGATACCAGGTTGTAAAGACTCGATCATTATGGTCGAATATTTACAAAATAATATCAAAAGCATAAACAACCTTTATTACAATCATGCTTGTTCCCTCTCGGAACTCATGAGCAGGTGGTAGATGGAAAGCTTGAAGAGACATGCATTGTGTAGTCCTCCATTGAAGACTAGATAGTAATGAATTTTATTCTTAAAACTTTGTAATTATTTGTGTAAGCTTTTATGACTGATGTACAAGCATGAATGCAACAAAGATTATTTATGTTTTTGATATTATTTTGCAAATATTCGACCGTAAAGATCGAGTCTTTACAATATGTATCGGGCTCACACAAACCACACCAGCTAGTACTGGAGTCCCATGAAACATCTCCCCTGGAAGGGTTGGGTAAGCATGTGTCTCTGCAATGATATATTCTTTACTTTTTATACGACATGGCTTCAACCCCTACAAATTTTCATAAAGAATGTTATATACATATATACATAAACATATAATCTTGAAAAGACTAGCTACTATGTTGTAAAAATACTTGTTGAGGATTTTCTAGGTGGGGGGTCTACAGGATACTCCCAACCTCTGCAATAGGAGTAATAGAGGTGCGACACGTCACATGTACTGTCTAAGTGTCCGTCTGAGACGCATGCCACTTCACCATTGCTTCTTGGACATTCCTCTCAATTAATTCATCTACCTATACATGGATAAAAGAAATGTAGCTATTGATTATTGAATTCCCTTTCACAATAACATTCTAAAAAAGAATATGTTACCTCAACTTGTGAAATTCCCTCTTTTGGGATAGGTTTGTGCTGGGATGGCCCAAAGAACGCTTTGATGCCCACACCAGTGCCTGCACCCCTAAAACATCCAGGATGCTCTAGGTTACCCAGAGCAACTGTCAATTCATGCCTTGTGCCCTTAGGGATGAACTTTCCTTCCTTCCTTTGCTCGTGCAGCTCCCGCTAATCGCCATCAATAGCAATTTATAAGTAAACACAACAATAATCAATATCGATTGATTACTCTAAGAGTTGAATTTTACCATTTTGTTGCCGCCTCAATAGTTGCGGGCTTCGTTATATCTCCCTTATTGTTTTGCCTCCCAACTATCCACATAGCCTGGCGAGGTAGGGGTACGGGACCAATAGTAGGGGACACCTGAGTAGCAACAGACTGAGCAGTAGACTCAGCTTGTAGTCTTTGGAGAATGCCTGCATAGCCCCTTAGACCCATTGTGTGGTCATGCGCATTCAATGCATGCCTTGCTCTTTGAGCATTGTTGATAGCCTTGTTAGTAAGCACATTGAT
This sequence comes from Alisma plantago-aquatica, assembly GCA_963693085.1. Classification (NCBI taxonomy): domain Eukaryota; kingdom Viridiplantae; phylum Streptophyta; class Magnoliopsida; order Alismatales; family Alismataceae; genus Alisma; species Alisma plantago-aquatica. The sequence goes on along the minus strand of OY856410.1, from coordinate 855,291,645 downwards.
TTAGTTAGTAACACTAAAGGTTAATCTTGAATAGGTGAATACATAAGAATGTATATTAATTAAATTGGGAGTGGCGCTTAATACCTTGAATTCATACATTTTTCTTTGTGTAACAAACTCCTCCTAGTCTATGGAGTCCAGGTAGTTCCATTACTCAGTGGCTGCCATTTTCCTAAATTTATTTTTTAAAGAGAACACAAACAAAAATTGTTAGTGTAGAGTTAGTCAAAAAGTGATCAATGTCTAGAATTGGAAATCAATAAAGAACCTCTTCTCAGCATTGCGTATGTAATCTTGGGTGAGATTTGTCCTATAGTTCCTTAGGTCCCTCCCACAATGTTGCATCACGCATTTACGATGCAACTTTTCATCCAGATCAAATATACTCTACAAATTAGAATTGCTATTAACTAGTATCCCAAAAATTAGTAATCTACAAAAATAGAATTGCAAATAATAATAACTCACGCATAGTTCCTTCCATACTAAGTCTTTCTTCCCCTTAGGAACTGTATGCCAGGATTCAAAAATAGGACTACAATGGCTATGAGTAAGAACCCCAAGATATGAAATAAATGAGTTGTGGTTCACTCCAACTGGATTTCCTACATGATTGAAGTCCACAGCCAGTTTGGGTCCATTGCCCCTTTGCTGTAGTAACTTGTTCATCGATTTGATGCCCCTCACTTTCTCAATTTTTTTTGCTGCTCATCAAGTGCCCTAATTTCTTCAGGGGGTACATCACCAACCTAAAATTTGACAAAAAAACATACTTACAGGATATAACTATAAATGAACGTATAGATATAAACCTCAGGGATACATTTTTAAAACTTACATTGTGAGGCAGTGCATTGACGTCCTCACCCTCACGATAATCATCGAAATTGTCATCATGAAAATGCTCAACCATCTGAAAGTTCACATTCACATTGTAAAGTTGTAAAGTTCACATTCACGTTGTAAAGTTCACATTCATATTGTAAAGTTCACATTCAGAAAAATAAAAACATATAAAAAAAATATAAACATGCATGCCTCTAATATTGCAATCTTTTATCAATTAACAATCCTTCATTGTGATCTCTGCGCATATACAAGTCATCATTAGCTTCAATATTTGGTGGTGTTGGCAACCCACCTGAGAATGGACTAGAGTCATCATACTTATCATAGTACTCTTCTTCATCTATAGATCTTCAATGAACTGTCTTTTACCATGAAGAACAACCGACCATTTATCATTTGCAGGATCATCAATATAAAATACTTATTTTTCCTATGATGCCAATATGAATGGTTCACCCTTCTCTCCAATATTTTCAAAGTTCACTAATGTGAAACCCAATTCATCCACTATAATTCCTTTGGTGTTATCAACCCAATTACATTTAAAGAGTGGAATTCTGAAATCTATGTAGTCAAACTCCCATATGTCTTCAATGACACCATAATATGACATTTTAGCTTCACGTGGACTCTTATCCTTTGCACTTGCAAAAACAATTAAGAAGCTTGAAGGGTGACCCCACTATATTGGATGATACTCTTATCATCTTGACACTTTGTGTAATATGAGAATCCATTTATGTCAAACCCTTCATAAGACATAACATTCAATTTTGGTTTAACCGATATGTTGAGATTGGCATCTCGTTACATTTGGGAAGAATTTCTTTAAACAAAGACAACAATGACGTGAAGCTTTTGTCTCTCCATCTATTGTTAGCTTTCAACTTATACAATCTCAACACAATGCTAATCTTTGTCAACTTACAACCTGTTTATAACAGTATCTCAGCATCATGCACAATGTTTCTAAATATATGAGGTGGATTGGTGTGCTCTACCCCACAACTATCCAGCATAGCATCAACAATGTCTACTGGAACTGGTTCATTCACATCTACGTCATCAGAGGCAATTTCTTCTTCCACACAAGCACTGCTATCGACATCCACTAATTTTAGGTTTGAAATCTCTCCATGCCAGTGCCATTCTGTGTAGCCTTGTACAATCCTGTTGCACATGACATGACTTTTGATTTCGTCACCAGTGGTGACGTTCAAGTTGTTACCGCAATGCCTACATGGACAGTAGAACCTATTTCCAAGTTGTTTCCTATGTTCCTCGGAAAATTAATAAACTGATCAAGACTAGAAATAAACTTTGGGGTGAAGAAATTTGGAATGGACATCCATGACCTATCCATTCTATGATCAAAGAGAAAACAAGTATATATTAGAACAAGATTAGGGTCTATGGGTAAGAGATTGGGGTTTATGGTTAAAACTTTAAGGTTTAAGGTCTTATATATAATAAATGTGTACCACCTATCCCATTCTTGAACACCTATCTCACTAGTAAGTGTATAATGTTTATTGGGTTTTCAAGAAAATTTCGGCAGCATTTCCCCACTGTTCTCCAAGTACATATGTACTTAGAGAACAAACAGGGAAGTTCTACCAAAATTTTCTTGAAAACCAAATACACATTATAACCTTACATCCTAAGTGAGAGTAGGGGTTTAAGAACAGTCCCAAACCGGGGACTATACAAAATTTACTCCTAATGAGTAAATCTTGGATGGGTTTCTACGCCAACCAAATATAACACCACTCATAAGTAGGCAGGTTTGATCACATTAAATTTTTAGGATCGAACCTAAGGACATTTTTTCTTAAGGCCAATTTGGATTTTAGTCCAAATAAGAAAAGTGATTAACCAATTTGGATCGAGTTAACTATCTTTTTATATAACTAAGTTATGTATGGAAGTAAATAAAATAAAAGAAAAACTTAAAAAAAAAGATAAAAGAATTATAAAAGAACATAGACATAAGATTTCACCACCACTACATGTATTTTATCACTTACATTGCATTGCTCACAATTTGGATATTAGATCAAGGGTCAAACACATTCCAGATCTTGTTCGAGTATGTAAAACACTAGGACAAAGTTCCCCATTGAATTGAGTTATCATTACTTATATATCATGAACCCATCTCCCCAGAGAATGTCATTCTAATGTCACATCTAGGTTTCATTGATGATTTATTGATGCTCTAATTTGATATACATATGTCTCTACTCTAGGATTTTAATAGACATGATAAGTACCTAATCTATAGAACATTATTAAATAATAAATCAAGAATTCAATAGTTTCAAACATGTAATAATTCACAATGCAATGTTATAAACTACATGCAACATGGATATATGAGACTAGAGTTCATATTAGATTAAAAAATAGCAACTTAGGACAAAGTCCATCACTAAAGTCCCAAACTCAGCATATATGCACAATTGGCATCAAATATAGGACAAAAGGGTAGATTAGAACCCTAATGTACTGTTGTTTGCTATCTCCATTTGCCCCTCTTGCCTGACAACTGGGTTTAATGAAAGAAACACAACCATATTCATTCTACTCTCTTGTAGGAAGAAGAAGAGGAGGAAGATGGTACCTCTATCGAGCGGCAACAGCGACGACGAGAAGCGAGCAGGTGTCAATCGGCTGAGGCGAGTAGTAGGTATCCAGCGGCGCCGGCGAGCAGCAGGTGTCCAGTGGTGGTCAGAGCGGCGGTGGCGAGTAGTAGGTGTCTAGCGGTGAACAACAAGCAGACCAGTGGCGGTCGGAGTCACGGTGGCAACGGAAGGCGATTGGCATGGCGGTAGCGGCAGCGACAACGAGTAGTGGTGGTGGAGCAGGGAATCGGCAGACTTAAGTTCTCACAATCAGGAATGAAACAGAGAAAGGGGAAGAGCCTGGCTCGTGCGAGTGTATTAAGTTAACAATAGGCGTCAGTTATTCAAAATACCTGACACTAAAAACAATCAGCGTCGGCTGCTGTAAAATACCGATGTCAAAGAGGGGTGAAAATGTTTGCGGGGACATCGCACGAAAACACATCAACGTCGGTTATTGCAAGAAAACCGACGATAACAATGTGCCCAATTTCTGTCTCGAGAAAAATCTTTAGTCATCGGTTAATTAGTTAATAACCAATGTTGTATGTTATTTTTGGAGGTAATTTTTTCCCATTGGAAAATTTAGATTTGGCGGTCGATTTTAGGCATCGGTTGCTTATTAAGGAACCAACGCCAAATTAAAAGTGATACCCGTGTCTGACCGCTCGTCACAGATAGATGTCAGTTTTTGTGTTCAACCGACGTTGTAGGGTTTAGGCGTTAGTTTCTAGTATACAACTGACGCCTGTAAATGTGACGTTATAGACCATTTTTGTAGTAGTGGATCAAGACGACAACCCGCATAATCAATGTTAGTATAGGCTTTAAGGTCAAAAGGTTGATTTCTTAGAGACTAGATGCCATAGTCAATTGCACCATCTAGATATCTCAAAATTTGTTTAACAACAACTATATGAGATTTCATAGGATTGGATTGAAAACGAGCACATAAACCAACAAAAAACATAATATTAGGTCTAGAAGTAGCTAGATATAACAAGATACCAATCACACCTCTATATAACGAATTGTCAGTTCGTTCACCATTTTCATCCTGATCTATTTTAGCTGAAGTACCCATAGGAGAAGATGAATGCTTCCAATTTTCCATATTAAAGCGTTTGAAAAGTTCTTTTGTATATATTTCTTGGTTAAGAAAGATACCACGAGGAGTTTTTTTATTTGAAACTCTTGAAAAATGTTAAATCGGCCATGAGACTCATTTCATATTACTTTTGCATGATATCACTAAATTGTGTGCATAGATATTCATTTGAAGTACCAAAAATGATATCATCAACATAAATTTCAATAATAAAATTTTTTGAGTCATACCTTTTAATGAATAAAGTAGGATTCGATTTACCCATGGAAAAATCATTTTCAAAAAGATAATTTTTAAGTCATTCATACCAATTTCTAGGGGCTTGTTTTAAACCATATAGAACTTTTTTTAACTTGTAGAAATGACCAATATGTGATGGATCCTCAACACCGGGAGGTTGAGAAACATAAATTTACTCTTGAATTATTCCATTTAGAAATGCACTTTTAACATCAATTTGAAAGAGTTTAATATTTTTATGTGCAGATTGAGCTAATAGCATTCAAATTGATTCAAGCCTAGCTACAGGAGCATATGTTTCATAAAAAATAATTCCCTCTTATTGGTTATTGGCTTGGACAAGTAATCTAGCTTTGTTTCTTACTACTTCCCTGGCAATAATTCCCTCTTATTGGTTATAGGATTGGACAACTAATTTAGCTTTGTTACTTACTACTTCCCTGGCTTCAATTAACTTGTTACGAAAAACCCATTTAGTTCCAACAATGGATTTTTATTCAGGTCTAGGAACTAAATCCCACACATCATTTTTAGTGAATTTATTTAATTCTTCTTACATGGAAATTATCCAATAATCATTTTTCATAGCTTCATCAAACTTTTTGGGTTCAATCATGGATAAAAAGGTGATGTTAGTCGTATCTTTGAAAGATGATCTAATTTTCATTTTATCAAAAGGATTTCTGAAAATAAGATCTTGTAGATGGTCTTTGATTATTCTTGGAATAGGTTCATGTGAATCTTCATTTTGATCTTTACTTGACATGTTTTCAGCATTTTCGATGTCTTCAGGTGATATAGTTAAATCTTCAACTACTAGAGGGAGATCATTTCCTATTTCATTGCTTGTTGGATATTCATAAAAGGTTACATGTATTAACTCTTCCACTCTCTTAGAGACTATATTATATGTTGTATAGGCCTTACTCGAGCTTGGATATCCTAAGAAGAATCTATTTTGTAATTTAGGATCAAATTTGTCTCTATCTTCTTTGGTGTTTAAAATATAGCAAGGTGTTCCAAAGATATGAAAATAATCTACTTTTGGTTTCTTATAAAAAAGAATTTCATACGGAGTCCTTTTAATTTGAGATGGATTGATATTCTATTTTGAACATAACATGCAGAACTAACATCTTCAGCCCAAAAGGTCTTAGGTGTATTATGTTCTAAAAGCATAGTTCTTACTGTTTCTTATAAAGAATGCTTTTTCCTTTCAAATATACCATTTTGTTGTGGAGTGCAAGGATCAGAGAAATTATGAGTGTATCCCCTAGATGAGTAGAATTATACAAAAAATTATTTTCAAATTCCCCACGTAATCACTCCTAATGGTGCCAATTTTATTTTGAATTTGATTTTAAAATTTTTAGTAGAACATAATGAATATATCAATAGTATCATTTTTACCAGAAAGAAAATGTACCCAAGAAAATCTACTATAGTCATCAATAGTAACAAAAAATACATCTCTCCACCTATGGATTGTGTTCTCACAGGTCCAAACAAATCCATATGTATAAGTTCAAGAGATCTGATAGTATTAAGGATTTGTTTTACTTTAAAATAAGTTTTAGCTTATTTTCCTAAGGTGTGAGGCTCATAATTTTCAGAAGTTTCAAAAGCAATTTTAGGCAAACCATGAATAAGATCATATTTAATTAGTTTCTTAATAATATGAGTGCTAGCATGTCCTAATTTTCTATGCTATAGATTTTGATTATCATTTGCAACAAGACATTTTCCAATGATTGATTTCATAGAGTTAGGTCTCAAAATATATAGATTTCCTATCCTTTTTCCTTCATATACTACCCTATTAGTGTCTTCTTCAAGCAATTTGTAACAAGTTTTGTTAAAGAAAACATCATACCCACTATCACACAATTGACTGAAACTTAGTAGGTCGTGGTGCAATCCATCTACTTATAATACATTTTTATTAGTAAGATCAGTTCAAACATTACCTACTCTAGTGATGGTTCCTTTCCCATTGTCTTGAAATGTGATTGATCCTCCCTTTTTCTTTTGAAGTGTTTTAAAAACATGTTTGTTTCCAATCATATGTTTGGAGAATCCACTATCAACTACCCAATCCCAAAATAACATATTTTTGGTACCCATGTGGATTCCATGATGGTTAGAGTAAATATGCATATAACTTTTATTTATTTATCCATAAATTTTCTATAGGTATAAATCTAAAATATTTGCAAATGAGTAACAAATTAGAGTTGAGATAAGACAAATATAATATATCATATTAAGAACATGTCAAATCTCAACACATTCCTTTAATTCTAAGTTGGGTTTTTAGGAACCCAAACCTTTCCAATTGTTCCCTTCTTCTTATATTCACATACAAAAGAGTAATGACCAAAATGTTGGCAATAATGACTTGATGTACACGATATTTCATTTCTCTTTTCCACAATATTACTTTTAGGCACATATACAGTTCTACTCTTTGGAGCATAATTCTTTTTTAGTTCTAGGCATATGTGAGTGTTGATTATTAGGCACATATCCTAAACCTCTTCTTCCTATATGATTGTAAGTATTCACTAAGATCTTATCAAGATTTATATTTCCTTGCAATAATCTAGAAACTCATTTTTGCAAATCCACAATTTCAACAATCTTATTATCAAAAGTAAAGCATCTTTTCCTTTTACTAAAGTGTCATAGACTTCATGATTGCACAAAATAGGTTGAGTTTTATAATCATTATGTTTAGCAAGCATGCCAACTTTTTCTTGAGATAAAAGATTATTTTTATTTTCAATAGAAAGCAATATAGTCTTATAAATCTCAATAAATTCTTTTAAGTCATTATTTGACTACCTTAGAGTATCATTTTCAGAACGAATATTATCCAAGTCAACATAAAGTTGATCAATAATTTTTGAAAGTTTCTTGTTTTGTTTCTTGAAATCAATGTACTTAGCATGAATCTATTCAAGACTATTTACTAATTCATCCTAACAAAATTAAAAATATCTATCTCATTTGTTTCTTCTTCATCTTCTTTTTCCATGAGACATTCTATCTCTTCTTCTTCACTGCTGCCATTTTCATCACTTGATTGGTCCCAAGCGACCTTGTAGGATTTTTCTCCCTTATCCTTCTTCTTTGTTGAGGATTTCTTTTTATTGAGTTTTGGACACTCGATATTTAGGTGGCCCTTCTTTCCGCACTTAAACACCTGGAAGAACGAATACATTTATATTTCTTACCATTTACAATTAAAGCATCTTCCTCATTTTTGTTGCTTGTATCACCATTTTCTTGTGCGACTTTAGATGATGACTTATAGGTCTCCTTGAGAGAAATGTCTTTCTTCTTCTCCTTTTGTTGTTCAGCCTCAATCTTTTCTTCTTCTTCTAGAGTCACTTCATGTGTCTCTTGATTTCCAGTGAGTTTCTCCATTTTGAGTTTTGTAAGATCATTGGCTTCTTCAATGACAGTGACCTTTGATTTGTACTTTATGGGCAGTGATCTAAGTTTTTTTATACTTGATATTCTTCACTTATGTTCTTTCCCAAGGCACTTAGGTTGTTTACAATGTTAGAAAATCTAGCATACATCTATGCAATACTTTCGTTAGGTTTCATACGAAATTATTTAAATTTATGTTTTAGCATACCAATCTTAGTATTTTTCACTTGTGTGGTACCCTTATGAGTTATGGAAAGCTTGTTCCATATTTATAAGTGGTATCACAAGTGGATATACAATTAAATTCACTTCCAAATAATGAATAGTGGAGTATTCTTACAACCTTTGCATTCATTGTAGCTTTTTTTATCGTTTCTGCATCCCATTGCTCTAGTTCGGTTATTGGAAGCTTGTAAGATCTTGGAATCATTTTGCATAAGTCAAAGCTTAATCCTTGGAAATAGAATTGCATCCTCCTCTTCCAGTAAGTATTGTTTGTTCCGTCAAACATGGGTGGTTTGTTCACATGTGTGCCTTCCATGTTTAGGTAGCCAAGTATGCCCTCCCCCATTCTTTAAGACCAGTAACATCTCCTTGAAGACCTACTCTAATACCAAATGAAAGATCTAGGGGGTGTGAATAGAGTTTTATAAAATATTTAAGCAAATTTAAAATTAAATGGAAATAAAAGAGGAAACCAAAAGAGAGATGATTTTAGAGTGGTTCTATCTATGACATCAGTCCACTATTCAGTTGTTGCCAACTAATATTTGTAACAAACACTTCTATTAATTTATTGATGAGGACAAATTAAAAGATGATTGCTACAAATAAATCCCTCTTCTTTACTGGCCATGGAAGAGAACCACCACACATCTTCTTTTATGGATGCGCAAAAGGACGAGGAAGAGCACCACCACACCTCTTCTTTTACACATTCACTGAGGGCTGAGGAAGAGAACTGCCACACCTCTTCTTTTACGGATGAACGACTGAGGGTTGAGGAAGAGAACTACCACACCTATTCTTTTACATATGCACCTGGGGTCAAGGAAGAGAACCACAAGTTATAGAAATAAGAAAGGAAGAAGACACCAAGTAAGTTCTGAAATGTCCTTATGTATCAAGCTTACGAAGAAAACCACTTTAGGATGTATCAAGGTTGAAGTATGGTGGTAGGCTAAGCTAATGGTAAGGACACAAATGGATTTTTTTGTGATTTATTTGCAAAAGGATAGATATGACTCTTATTGCTCAAGATGTAATGTATGCAAGTAAGAAAGTGTGTGTTAGGATGCCTCTGGACCACTACTACTTATAGAAATGGAGTAAGGATGGCTAGGGCATCTTTAGGGAGAGCCTAGACAGTTCTAGAGGGTCAAATAGCCATTTGAATGAAATTCATTTAGATGCAACAACTAGTTTGAACGAATTAAGAATGTCTGTTCCTTAACCTTCCTCAGTCGACCATTTTCTCGACCAGACTAGAACTCGATTGACAACGTGCCACAACTCCAATGGAAATAAGCTAGTCAAAATATCTTATTCAGAGTGAAAATTCTTAGTCAAAAGTTACAACGGGTATATCTTAGTTGACAATATTTTTGACCGAATATGTTTTGGCCATCAATTTGTTTAGACTCAAAAAATATGAAATTTGATTTCTTGAGTCCTCAACTAAGTTGTGTCTCAGTCAAAAAATTCTACGAATGACATAAGGCTCAGTCAACAAAGACTTTGACCAAAAATATGTAAAATGCATAACTTTGGAATCAATTACCTAAGGATTTATCTAGTGTGACCTACCTATCAAAGACATTTGATATTGACATGTGAAAGGTTTTGTGATTGGTGGGCTTTGTACAAAGATTGATTTTACACGATCTCTAAGCATGAAATAGAAATAAGAACATATACATACTTTATTCAATGAATTGATATTCCAATATTGAGTTTGCTAAGAGGTTCCTGAAACACTTAAAGTAACATGTTAAATCCACATGTAAGAAATGTTTGTCATCATCAAAAGATAGGATAAGCTAATGTCCAATTTATTCAACATTTACCTTCTTTGATAGCATTTCTTTTGATCTCCTACCACCATCTTCCTTTCTTTTCTCCGCCCTAGACCATGGTTTTTCCATGGTATTTTGTTCCGTACAATTAATAGGAAAGATGATGAAAATCATAGTGTTGCAATGGAGAAATAGAAGAAAATTAGTGTAGATCATGAAGCGAGAGGATTTGTACATCTGTGATCTAATTATGCTTCTTGAACACAAGGATAAATTAACACAAGGATAAATTATTTGCATGAAATTATTCTCCAACCATTATAAAGCTTGTAGTCGTCCATCTGTTTTATATCATGTAGGAGGATTAATTTGGATTAGTTGATTAGACATTTTTTTCTTTGTTAGGTCCATAAATATATGTAGAATTTGTTATCTTTCATTAAGTACAACCTATAATAATTTCTACTAACCTATTACGTGAGGATAATTTCAATAAAATTCGTAGTCTGGTTGAGATGGACTTAGTCAAATGCTTATTCAATCAAAATATATCTCAGAAGAAATAAACCTTCTGTATATCACCTAATCAAACTGAAGTTTAGCTTAACTGATGACCATCTCAGACAATCTCTTGTTATACTGATGGCTAGTCATTCTAGCCTAATTTTACTTGCATAGAGGTTGTGTTAAACTGGTATTTCCTAGATTCTTTTTTCGATGTACAATTTCTCTGAAGTACAACTGTGTTGAAGTACATTTTGACTGAAGATCAATTAAAACACAATTGGCTTTGTAACTTTGTTTTTGACTCAATCTAATGTCTCTATTGACTAAGAATGCTATAGATGCTTTATTTTTCTTCCCTAGACTAACCCAAATTCATGCCTATATATGTGGACTTATTTTATCACTTTGACATATAGTTGAGACATATAATTCAACTCAGAAAGATCTTATTGATATTATCAGTTAGAAACACATTTTGTTCTCACATAGAAATTTCACAATACAAAAAGATTGCAGAACCTTGGTAGAAGCTAATAAGTAAACACTTTTCATTTTTTCATTCCATCTTATAATCTATTTCAGTTCTCATAAAGACATCAAGAGGTGTCCATGGAGAGTGAAGAAACAACTGCTGTGGAACTAACAATGGTACTCCTTCATCAATGCAAAGAGGAAGAGATGTGGTGACCTTGTAGGAATTTTGAGATCGAGAAACATTGTAGAATAAAATTTTCCCCAAAACCTTTCAAGCAGTATCTGTTTAATGCAACAAAACTAGATTATGATTTAAAAGTTTATACCTTATCTTGGAAGAAGTTACAACAATATAACTTGTAATGGACAATGTAAATCTGGAGCTTCCAATCAATATGTATCTTGAATTTCATCGAATCAACAATGGAAACTCCTTTTGTCTATCTCTAGAATTATTAGAATCACCTTAAGATGAGTGTAGATAATAATTTTTTGTGTCTAATTGTGGCAATCCAATGATAATTATCGTTGTCAAATTTTCAATATCCACTGATGATTTGCATAGATCTCAAGGTCACAAAGACGGAACTGTTGAAACTAGATCTAAGATTGAACTTGTCCTTGGAGGATTGCGCTACTCCACCGTGGATGTTTGCGGAAGATTGCACTTTTCCATCTTAGAGACTTTCACCTCAATTTGCATGCTATATCTGGTGCATTGCATTGTTCTTCCATGGAAGCTTTATCCCTAGTTTCCATACCAGACATGTCATATCATTCTGCCATCCACACTTGTGATAGAACTTGTCATTCTGCCATCATCTGGATTCATGTGTTGATGGTGTACATATTCATTTAGAATGGGTTCCTTGTGCAAATTTATCTAAAAGTATTGACATGAGTGCTTGAAGATATCTGAGGTTTCTAGTCTTCTCCTATCCATATTTATCTCTCTAAGTTTCTCTTAGGGTTAGTCAAACCTTGGAGGCAACAATGAGAACATCTGAGTACATACCCTAAAGGTCTCCTCTAATATCATATATATTGAAGAGTGGAGAGTTTGGGATTCTTGAACCCTATTTGGCCAGGTTGTGAACTTTCTAAGTAATGGAACTTATTTCTCAAGTCTATATCCATATTTTATTTAGGTCCTCAAAACTTACTTTTAGGTCCATGGATTTATTATAATAGTTACAATAAGATCTGATGCAACCCTTTTTCAAGCTGTTTCTTTATGTTTGACTCTATAGGCACCATATAAAATGGATGATGTCTAGCTACACATCATTATTACCCAAATAGTAGGATTAGTCAACAAAGAATAAACCATCAATCACTAGTGTTAACATGTTGTGTAATCTTTTTGTTACAAATATTCAAATTGAACTAGAGGCATGGACTTGTTATCCTTGTTACATTTAATCTAAGTTTCTTGATCTCTAAGTATACTAGCAAGATGTATATGAGCTCAATATCATATAATGACTCACAAGATCATTCCCATGTGTTTCTATAGTACCACCTATCAAGAGGCCTTGTATATCACTCACACTATATGGGAGGGATAGGTGCCTTCCACATCACTCAACAATGCATAACATGATTCTCATCACACCCTATCACTACCTTTGTGATGACCTTCTTCAATATCACATTGGGTAGAGTCAAAGTGTGATGGAGTGGAATTTTAGAATCCCTATATGTCCAATGACACAAGTGAAGTCATACATGCTGAGTTGTTTTGAAAATCCCAAATGTTTTGGTAAAGTTGGAGTGTTGATTGGTGTTTATATAATGATTAAGATCCTTATATTTGATGTATTTTGAGGAATTTAGTTGGATGGTCAAACAGTTGAGTTAGGACACCAAATTCGTGCACAAAGTGTTGGATAAATTGGATATTATGATAAATCCCTTTGTTTCGATGATGACAAACATTTCATTCTTATTAATCTAACTAGCTACTTAAGTGTGCAGGACTAAGCAGGATGACAAAGTAGCAAGGGAAAATCCAAGAGCTTACTTAGTTATATTTTAATGCAATGTAATCAATGTTGTAAAACTTGTACAAATATATAATGTACAAGTACTTAGAATTGCATGTAAATCAAGCGTTAGATTTTCCCTAGCCAAACACCATAGTTAGACATGTCATCCCATTTAATTTGGATCACCTATGCACACTCACACACATAATTAATGCCTAACTTGAAATCTTAAAACAGGATCTATCTCGGTCGACCAACTCCTCGACCGAGACACTCTCGGTCGACAAACTCCTCGACCGAGAAAGATCCAAAGTAGCCGTTAGACACAACTGACAAGTTAGTTGGCAGTTGCAAATGAACGTTAATCCAGAGAGCCTGTCGGTCGACAAAACTTTGACCGAGTAGGTGTCTCGGTCGACCATTCCTCGACCGAGATGATCTCTGACAGAAACTGCAGAGTAAAGTAATTAGCCGTTGCAAAAGCAACAAACTTGTACCTAACGGCTAGTTAAGCACTTAGAAACCCCTAGAAGTTATCTAGAACGTCCTTAAGCATACTTAGGCCATTTCTATAAATAGGACAAGCCATAGGACACTAGGACTCACTTGATACACTTGCTATACTTGAGAAAATACTTGATCCCTCTTGTGCAATCTGTTGTGAATTGAGCATTGTGATAAATTGGCCACTTTCCTCTTAGCTCAAGCTCGTCCTATAGGCTAGATTTTCCTAACCCTAGCAATCACAAGTCCATCATCTTGTCTAGGAAAATCCAAACGCTTGATCTAGGCAAATCAAGCCTTGAGCTTCAAGGATAAGTTGTATTTTCTCTTATTTCTTTCTTGTTCCTAGTATTACTTGTACTCTCCTTGCTACTCCAGGTAGGAGGCTGCGGATTGGAGAGGGTGAAGCTCTTCGTGGTGAAGAGGAGGAACTTTGGACTACTTCAGAAGGCTGTCTTGACGGGAAGCTACTTCGGGAGGAAGGCTACTTCATGGGGGAGCTTGAAGTTACTTCAAGGAAGGCTGCTTCGAGGTTGGCAAGACTACTTCAAGGCGAAGGCTGTCCAAAGGGTGTTGGAAAGTATTGTAAATTTTATGTAATATCCTTGAGAGGTAATAAAATTTAGTACTTTCAAAATCCCGGTTGGGTAAGCAACCGGGTAGTGGACTGACTCCTTAGTATTTGCTAAGGTGGAACCACTCTAAACACCTGTGTTCCTCTTCTTAATCTTTACTTTGGTTGTTTGATTTTAAAATTACTATAAAATATCTATAAAACTCTATTCACCCCCCCCTCTAGAGGTTTTCACAAAGTAGCTTGAGTTTTGAGGAAGCTATGGTTAAAATTTGGTGGCTTTTTGGTTCTCCTACAAATAGATATTTAAGTTTGAAAGTAGGATAAATGAATAATATATCAGATATATTTTGGATCAATATTTAGAAACATAGGATTTGATCGGGGAGTTGTCACATGCTCTCCCCCAAGGTGAGAGTCACAGATTCACATCGTGGCTGCTTGGGCACCGTTAGATGGTTGCTTTGGATGACTATTGTTACTACCCCAATTTTTGGGTTTATTTGGTGAGAAATGTAATTTCTCATATTAAGGATATTTGAACAAATAATGATATATTTGGGTTCGAATAAATGGATTTAATTTACAATAGCCTTGATGTTTGTTTTTTGGGATTTATCAGCTATTGGGCCCAAATAACAAGAGAATTTAATTAGTGAACGAATAATTGAATATTCGAGAAAAGAAA
This sequence comes from Alisma plantago-aquatica, assembly GCA_963693085.1. Taxonomy (NCBI): domain Eukaryota; kingdom Viridiplantae; phylum Streptophyta; class Magnoliopsida; order Alismatales; family Alismataceae; genus Alisma; species Alisma plantago-aquatica. The sequence goes on along the minus strand of OY856410.1, from coordinate 855,276,636 downwards.
AATGTGGAAACCTCTAGAAGGAAAATCCAAAGAGGGATTTTGTGCCTCTTGGGTTCCAAGGAGTCCAAAGTTGCATAAAGAGAGCAATAATAAAAGAAAAGATCAATTAAGTATTTCTTTATTAAAAAAGAAATTGAAAATATTGATGAAATGTGGAAAATAAGTGAAAAGAGGTATAATTGAGTAATCCTTGGTGGAATTTCGTATCCCAAGGATTCCTAATGTTGAAAGGAATACCAGTAAGGAAAATAAAACAAAAATAAAGAGAAAACCTCAAAAAGATATATTTTAATGAAGAAATAAACAAGATAATGTGAAATAATGCATTTAAATGCATCTAGAAGGATAATGAATATCCAATAAAAAAGATTTCGAAATAATAGAGTTTCTTGGGATCCAAGGAGTCCCAATGAAGAAAGAGGAAAGAGAAAATACCTATAAAAAGAAAATAATAATATCATGTGAATACATTATTAATGGATTAGGTGGTATTTCTAAAAAGAAAGTATTTTTCTATTAAAGGAAAATAGGATTTCGTGTCAATGGGTTAAAAAGCAAAAACAAAGAAAATAAGAGAGATGTCTTTCAAAATCCTAATGTCAAAGGAAGAAGGAATATTATAGAAAAATGAGAGAGAAAGAGAGAGATTAACTTCTTAATGAAGGAATCACTTTCCTATTGGTAGAGGGATTGGTTGCTTCATGGGCAAGCACCCTAGGGCAGTACTACACTCCCCTATATAAGGGATAAGACCTGGGGGCCGAGTCCAGAAGATCCCCCACATATCTCTTCTTCTTCTTCCATGGATGTATCCGTAAACCCTAACTAACATAAAGCTGGGTGTTTTCGGGGCCATGATGCTACATGAGAGAGTCGCGAGGGAGCCTTGTTTCTTCGACGATGGTTCGAAGAGCTTGGGAAGGTATCCTTTCACCCCTGCTGGTTGTGGCAGCAGCAGCACGGCTGCATTGGGTGGCCGTGTTCCCCGCCAGAGACACATATTATGGCACCTGTAGGTGCGACGGAGGGAGATCAAGACGATGGAGTAGGATCCGGACACCGTCGGGGTCCGGGGGAGGAGGAGAATCGCGCCCAAACATACCTAGGGCAGCCGCGTCACGCTGTCAAGAGGTGGAAGACGACCAATGTTGGGTTGGACGGATCTACCCCTCCGTGGGGTGAAGAGTTGCCAACTTAAACGAGGGAAAATAGGTAATTTCAAAATGTTCCTGGACAAGCCGCGTCTACATTGCATGGAGAGGACACTTGGCGCGCCCTGATTGGTCCGAGTAAGTGAAATCTTACAAAAATCATAACTAATTAATGGTAGCTTGGATTGATAAGTATAATATATCAATTTTGCTCAGAAAAACGAGAAAAATCCAATAAAAATATTTTTAAAGGCTAATTCCTCCTGAAATTCGAAGAGTAGTGGAAGATATCAACTTTAATGTGTTAATGTTTAAAGAACCCTATTTTGAAATGAATAATATATTTATAAGGGTTTAATGGGTGATTAGAGTTAGTATTTACCTGTTAATGATGAAAGGGCACATTAGGAACAAAAAGGATGAATTTGCATGTAATTAGTTAATTTCGAGTTTAATGTGCATGAATAATACTTTAATTGGCCTTGAAACCCTAATGTTGGTAAATTCGACTCTTAATGGCTCCAATTGACTAATTTCATGATTAAAGTTGGAATATGCTGAATCTAAGCTATTTCGAGCATTGAAGTCCCTAATATGTGGATAAATAACCATAATATAGAAATTAGGGTTTTCGATTGAATCAAGGTAGAATTAATAATAAATAGAGTTCATATGGGAATTAGACCATAATGAATTATGAGTTGTTAATCTGAAAGAAACTAAAGGTGATAATTGAGTCTAATGACCTTGAAAAAACTTAAAAGGATAAAGAAGGTAGTTTTGGTATAAAAGAGAAATAATCGACTTTAATTGGGCTTATGATGTTGAAATTAGGGTTTATGAACTAAGAGAGCATTTAATATGATAAAAGTGTTATGGAGGCAAAAACACTAATAAAACTCTAATGTGTTTTAGAAAGCCTAAGGTGGAATCCAAGTCTAGATTTAGAATGTTCTGGATAAACTATAACACTTGGATCCCATGCATTAATTTGAGGATATTGTTGATTGCTTGTTGCTTGTTCTTTATCCTTATTTCTTGGACAATCAAGTTGCTCTGGATCAGGTATGTGGTTAATTATGAATAAACTCCTTAGTTTCCCGAGGATTTATCGAATGGTTAATCGCATTGAATGCAAATTATCTGTTGGATGTTCATACTTGCAAATTATAAAGTCACTATGATTATCACATCAATAATAGAAGTATGGATTCTCGCACCTACATGCCACCCTGATGGATGATGCCAAAGGTCAGGCCCAGATGGGTAGACCAATGGACACCTTGAGTGGTGACCCCATGCACCAAGAAGGTGGCCTATGATATTGCATGACTAGTGGGCACCATGAGTGGTGACCCCCAGGCACCAAGCTCGGGATTGAGAAGGTGGCCTTAAGTCATTGGCAAAGGGCACCCTAAGGTTGGTATGCCAGGGTTAGGGAAAAAGCGGTGGAGAATGTCATACTGAAAAGTGTAAATTGGCTTGTTAATTAGTTTGATTGTGATTATTAAATTGTTAGCCATATTTCCAAGATTTTGGTTGTTCCCACATACTAGTATATTTCGATATACTCACCGACATTTAGTTTGTTGGCTTTTTAGGAACAAAAATTGAATGAACAAACAGTAAAGTGACACATTGCGGAAAAAAAAATAAAGTGAAAGAAGGATTAGATAGAATAATTCAAGACCAGGATAGATAGATTTCCAAGGTTTTCAAAGGTAAGTAAAGTTTTAATTTTATACCAAATTCCAGTTAGTTTGTATAATTTCATAATTGTTATTGATTATTTGTCGAACCTTTGATCCTGTTAATTGGATAACGACACCGACCTTTCGGTCTCCCTTAATTGGGGGTTACCGGGAGGCGGGGTCGTTACAATTGGTATCAGAGCATAGGTTCCTCAATTAATATTTAATAATGATTAAATTTTACAAATTTTGTAGAACCCAAGGGAGTTATTAGAGGATTGTTCGAAAGACTGAGGTGTCTAGAAAAGGATCACGTCTGGGGGCTGGCAATATTTTCCTCTGCACCGCTAGTCAGAATACGAGGACTCCCGGATTGTGTGACTGCCTGGCCGATGTCTTAGGATATGACTTGAAATAAGATACCTTTAGGAATCTCTCATCTTGTTCATCCCTTCTCAACTCAAATTCTATTAAGGACCTTAAGGATTAGGGTTTTTATCTTCTCCTCACCCTCTTGAGGTATGGGTAAAGTTAATAAGGTCTAAGGAATCCTCCACCAAATTAATGAAAAGCATGTAAATAATATTTCATGGACATAAGTTTAATAGATTAAGCGCGAACTAAAGAATAGATACATACTTAGGTTGTATGACACGAGTTGTATTTGCCCTCAGGAGAGACCTGAGGATAGACCTCCTTGTCTAGAGGATGAGTAGAGAGAGTTAGTCTTGGAGGAAGAGACCTCCATTGAAGGTAGAGACCTAGCACATCCTTTGAGGATGATGTTAACCCTAACCCTAAGTGAAGGTTAGAGAGAGATGATATGATGAGTTAGATGTCATGGTAGGCTGAGTGTTTGGATAGATATGCCTTTGGATTTGCATACGAGCCATGTGAGGTTGGATGACCTAGCACCTTTGGCAATCTAGGAAAGGGTCATGCATGTTACAGCAAAGGGTAGCTCCTTCATGGATGAAGTTAGTGAAGGACCTATAGAAACCCTATGGCTTATGAAGGTAATGGATAGTATGCCCCCAGAGTACGTCAGTGGTACAGTAGTAGGTTGAAACCCTGGCCAGAAGGGCATGATGGATGGCTTATGAGATAAGCATAAAGAGATATGAATAATCTTGAGCCAAACATGAGTTGAGCATAGGCTTCAACCACATAGGGGTTTTCTTAAGAGCATGAGCCTTAAGGAGAAGGGACCTCTAGTAGGTATTATTAGAGGTGGTTTTAGGTCTAGAGAGAGGAAGCATGACCCCAACAAGGAGGTTGGAAGTCAAAAACCCCGAAACTTGAGGAATAGTGGGGAGTTGAGGATGATGCGACCTACGTGGATGATAGTGGTTGCCTTATGCTTGATCCCTAGAGGCTGATGATATCTTGGTTGCCTTTAGAGGAACCAAACCCTAGAGGGAGGACGATGCTTCTAGTACCCATGGTATAAGTGGTTACCTACTGGATGAGATAAGGAGTGCTTTAGACCCTGAGGCGGTTTAAGTAACCAGTTGTGAGGCTTTATACCTATTTGGTTGCCCTGGAATAGGACTCACTCCGAAGCGTTGCTCGAGTAGAAAGATCATGGAAGTACATGACTTGATTCGTGGTTAAAAGGTTGAGCATGTAGTTGGATACCCAAAGGTGAACCTAGGGTTCCTAGGCCTAAGAGGGGAAGCAGTGTATTCGATGCTCATTATGAGATCTAAGTCTCTATAGTTTCGAGCATGGTACTCCTCATGTGTAGAGGTAAAAGGAAATTCCTTACGTTAGGGGTATGTTTGATGAACCCCTCACAACTAAGTTGATGTAATGTTGAGGATGAGAACAAGTGTGACCTAGCATGGTTTTGTAGGTACATTTGTGCCTTAGTAGTTGCTGGTTCAAGCATGCTCATATGGATGTAAACCCTAAGGATGCTTGTGACCTTTTTTATAAAGGTGTAGTTTCCTCCCATCCTGGGAGAGGGACCCTTTGGTAGGGAGTATACCAGTTTCGTTGGTTTTGAGGTAACCTAAGGAGGTTTTGTAGGATCTTGAGAAGATAAGTGAAGAGTACATGGAATGAGAATGAACCTATAGACCCATAGATAACCATCTCTATGTGCATGTGGATGTGTTAACCGGTATGGGGCTCGACCAAGGTAGGCAGGTCACCATGACCCTTATGAAAGGATGAAAGTCAGCCCATGAATGCAAGAAGAGAGATGATGAATGTTTGGGTAAGGTTGTATGTTGGACATGTACAATAATATAATCCTAAGTCTATCCTAGGGTTAGGTAGGGATAAGACCGATGGAAGAAGGAGTTGCCTAATTCCCTAGTTGCACATGACCATTGGGTCGGGAGGTAATAACTATCATTATCTGAGGGCCATGGGTTAGGAGATTGATCACCTTCATGAACTCATGGGACCCAAAGGGCAGATGAGTAGGGCACTCTCTGGATGCATAAGGGAAGAGGGATGACCCCAAAAGTGCCGGCACCCTATAGACCCAGAGGAGATGACCAAGATTTGTGTGGTGACCCAAGTAGGTTTCAGATCAGTTTTCCATGGAAGTAATTTTTGATATCATGATGTTTATGATGTGGAGACATGAGTTGCATGTTTCAACTTAGATTTGAAGGTGTACTGGCAAGGTGGGATGTACCATCTCTACTCTTGGAATAGGAAGAACTCTGTATTTCGACTGCAGCCAAATGCTTATTTCCTCTTGTTATGGGAGGGAGAGATGGGACAGTACGCATGCCATGCACCAAGAATAAAAGATGATGCGGGTTGGAACATTTCTACAAGGTATGAGGACAGAGATGATAACATACCTTGGTGGAGTGAATGATACATGGATGGTTTATAAACATTAAGAGAAAGTGGTGTAGTCAGCTTATGAGGATGTTTTATCAGGAGCTATGTGGAATTTACAAGTTAACCAAGGTTGAGTTTGATCACCCTGAGGATGAGATCAGAGTTTCTTGAGGAAGACAAACTTAGAGTTGGAGATGAGATGATAAGTATAATACATGGAGGTGTATGTCTTCAACATTACTTAACACCTAAGGATAAGAAGGGGTAATGAATGCTCTGGTTGAGATATAGCTACCTTGTTTAGCTGGAAGCTAGAAGAAGTTGAGGTTGTTAGGCTAACCTTAAGTTGAGAAAAGAGATAAGTTTGGCTAACACTCAGATATAATGAGATCTATGGAATAAGAGTAGTGGTTTTTTGGATAGCCAGCCTAGTCCTTGATGTGGTAGAAGGATGGATACACTTATTTAGATAGGAAGGTAATAAAACCCTGATGAGAATGGTTTAGGGTTTCTAAGGAATCGATCTGGAGGAATCATGACGTACATGAGATCATGGTTTAAGATCACCAAATATTGTGATACTACAAAGATAGTAAGTGATGGTAGCACTCTGGATGCTTAAAACAAAGTTGCATGTAGCATGTGGCCATGCAAGCTAGGAGGTGAAGGACGAACACCAGTAACCTAGTGTATCGATATAGAGGATAAAGGAGTCCCTGAGAGGGAATGGGAGTTCATTACTATGGATGTTGTGGTAAGTCTCCCTTTGACCCAGAAGGTCAAGATGCAATATGGGTTATGGTAGATCGCCTTACCTAGATAACATGAGAAAGAAAGGAGCATTGTTAAGAGATAGATTTTGTTGACTACATAAGAGAGAGAGGTGGTTCGACTACACCATGATACGAGTTCAAAAGTTCTTGGGTATGACCAAGGTTCACTTCCATGAGGTGGAAGTGGATACATGAAGAACTCGATGATAGTATAGTTTATCACCCAATACTAATGGACAGTATGATCCAGATTAGAGGGTCTGATGAGAGCATGTATGCTCATTCAGGGTGATACATAGAGACAGTTCTTAAGATGTGATGTTAACCACCATAACTATTATCGGGATGCAAGAAGTCTTATAGAGAGGATGTGTCGGTCACCACTTCATTAAGATGATGTTGGTGAAGGAAGCCTCGCGAAGGTCAGAAAAGAACCACAGTGTGTGCAGATGAAGTTGCCTTGATCATGCAATGGCTGAGAGAGAGAGCCTAGTGGTGACATGAGTCACGAGCTGATGCAAAGCAGACTAACATGCAGTTCACTATGGGAGAATATGTGATGTGAAAATCCGACCCCTCTAAGCTACAACTGAGAAAGCTGAGTCCCCAATATATGGGTCCATTTGAGATGGATTGGTGGAGATGGTTGTGTTTATCCTTGCCCCTCAGGATAATGTGATGAATAAAGGGGTTCCATGAGTTCGATTTGGAGCACTATGTGAGGTACCCAAGCCATGTGCTGAGCCCTGAACCTATTCAGCTTTTGAGAGGCTGGAATGTCCTAAGTCACCTATGTGGGTACGATATACCAAGGTAAGAAACAACTCAGATGGAAGAAAATGAGATGACGAAGGTTCTTGGGAAGCACCATGGAAAGGGTGAAGCCACATAAGAGCCATGATGGACACATGAAAGGCTTATCCTGTTTGTTTGTTTGCTTGATGGAATTTTGAGGGCAAAATTCTTATAAGAGGGGAAGGATGTTACAACCCCAATTTTTGGGTTTATTTGGTGAGAAATGTAATTTCTCATATTAAGGATATTTGAACAAATAATGATATATTTGGGTTCGAATAAATGGATTTTGTTTACAATAGCCTTGATGTTTGTTTTGTGGGTTTTATCGGCTATTGGGCCCAAATAACAAGAGAATTTAATTAGTGAACGAATAATTGAATATTCGAGAAAAGAAAAATGTGGAAACCTCTAGAAGGAAAATCCAAAGAGGGATTTCGTGCCTCTTGGGTTCCTTGGGTTCCAAGGAGTCCAAAGTTGCATAAAGAGAGCAATAAGAAAAGAAAAGATCAATTAAGTATTTCTTTATTAAAAAAGAAATTGAAAATATTGATGAAATGTGGAAAATAAGGGAAAAGAGGTATAATTGAGTAATCCTTGGTGGAATTTCGTATCCCAAGGATTCCTAATGTTGAAAGGAATACCAGTAAGGAAAATAAAAGAGAAATAAAGAGAAAACCTCAAAAAGATATATTTTAATGAAGAAATAAACAAGATAATGTGAAATAATGCATTTAAATGCATCTAGAAGGATAATGAATATCCAATAAAAAGGATTTCGAAATAATATAGTTTCTTGGGATCCAAGGATTCCCAATGAAGAAAGAGGAAAGATACAATACCTATAAAAAGAAAATAAGAATATCATGTGAATACATTATTAATGGATTAGGTGGTATTGCTAAAAAGAAAGTATTTTTCTATTAAAGGAAAATAGGATTTCGTGTTAATGGGTTAAAAAGCAAAAACAAAGAAAATAAGAGAGATGTATTTCAAAATCCTAATGTCAAAGGAAGAAGGAATATTATAGAAAAATGAGAGAGAAAGAGAGAGATTAACTTCTTAATGAAGGAATCACTTTCCTATTGGTAGAGGGATTGGTTGCTTCGTGGGCAAGCACCCCAGGGCAGTACTACAGTCCCCTATATAAGGGATAAGACCTGGGGGCCGAGTCTAGAAGATCCCCCACATATCTCTTCTTCTTCTTCCATGGATGTATCTGTAAACCGTAACTAACATAAAGCTGGGTGTTTTCGGGGCCACGAGGCTACATGAGAGAGTCGCGAGGGAGCCTTGTTGCTTCGACGACGGCCCGAAGAGCTTGGGAAGGTATCCTTTCACCCCTGCTGGCCATGGCAGCAACAACACGGCTACATTGGGCGGCCGTGTTGCTGGTCTGCCCAGGCCGTGTTCCGCCGCCATAGACACATATTAGGGCACCTGTAGGTGCGACGGAGGGAGATCAAGACAATGGAGCAGGATCCGGACGCTGTCGGGGTCCGGGGGAGGAGGAGAATCGCCCCCAAACATACCTAGGGCAGTCGCGTCACACGATGTTGGGTTGGATGAATCTACCCCTCCGCGGGGTGAAGAGTTGCCAACTTAAACGAGGGAAAATAGGTAATTTCGAAATGTTCCTGGACAAGCCGTGTCTACATTGCATGGAGAGGACACTTGGCGCGCCCTGATTGGTCCGGGTAAGTGAAATCTTACAAAAATCATAACTAATTAATGGTAGCTTGGATTGATAAGTATAATATATCAATTTTGCTCAGAAAAATGAGAGGAATCCAATAAAAATATTTGTAAAGTCTAATTCCTCCTGTAATTCGAAGAGTAGTGGAAGATATCAACTTTAATGTGTAAATGTTTAAAGAACCCTATTTTGAAATGAATAATATATTTATAAGGGTTTAATGGATGGTTAGAGTTAGTATTAACCTGTTAATGATGAAAGGGCACATTGGGAACAAAAAGGATGAATTTGCATGTAATAAGTTTAATTTCGAGTTTAATGTGCATGAATAATACTTTAATGGGCCTTGAAACCCTAATGTTGGTAAATTCGACTCTTAATGGATCTAATTGACTAATTTCATGATTAATGTTGGAATATGCGGAATCTAAGCTATTTCGAGCATTAGGGTTTTCGATTGAATCATGGTAGAATTAATAATAAATAGAGTTCATATGGAAATTAGACCATAATGAATTATGAGTTGTTAATCCGAAAGAAACTAAAGGTGATAATTGAGTCTAACGACCTTGAAATAACTTAAAAGGATAAAGAAGGTAGTTTTGGTATAAAAGAGAAATAATTGACTTTAATTGGGCTTATGATGTTGAAATTAGGGTTTATGAACTAAGAGAGCATTTAATATGATAAAAGCGTTACGGAGGCAAAAACACTAATAAAACCCTAATGTGGTTTAGAAAGCCTAAGGTGGAATCCAAGTCTAGCTTTAGAATGTTCTGGATAAACTATAACACTTGGATCCCATGCATTGATTTTAAGATATTCTTGATTGCTTGTTTCTTGTTCTTTATCCTTATTGCTTGGACAATCAAGTTTCTCTGGATTAGGTATGTGGTTAATTATGAATAACCGCCTTAGTTTCCCGAAGATTTATCGAATGGTTAATCTCATTGAATGCAAATTATCTGTTGGATGTTCATACTTGCAAATTATAAAGTCACTATGATTATCACATCAATAATAGAAGTATGGATTCTCGCACCTACATGCCACCCTGATGGATGATGCCAAAGCTCAGGCCCAGATGGGTAGACCAATGGACACCTTGAGTGGTGACCCCAGGCACCAAGAAGGTGGCCTATGATATTGCATGACTAGTGGGCACCATGAGTGGTGACCCCCAGGCACCAAGCTCGGGATTGAGAAGGTGGTCTTAAGTCATTGGCAAAGGGCACCCTAAGGTGGGTATGCCAGGGTTAGGGCAAAAGCGGTGGAGAATGTCATACTAAAAAGTGTAAATTGGCTTGTTAATTAGTTTGATTGTGATTATTAAATTGTTAGCCATATTTGCAAGATTTTGGTTGTTCCCACATACCAATATATTTCAATATACTGACCGGCGTTTTGTTTGTCTTCGTTTTAGGAACAAAAATTGAATGAAGAAATAGTAAAGTGAAACATTGTGGAAAAAGAAATAAAGTGCAAGGAGGATTAGATAGAATAATTCAAGACCAGGATTGATAGATTTCAAAGGTTTTCAAAGGTAAGTAAAGTTTTAATTTTATACCAAATTCCAGTTAGTTTGTATAATTTCATAATTGTTATTGATTATTTGTTGAACCTTTGATCATGTTAATTGGATAACGGCACCGACCTTTCGGTCTCCCTTAATTGGGGGTTACCGGGAGGCGGGGTCGTTACAATTGGTATCAGAGCATAGGTTCCTCAATTAATCTTTAATAATTATTAAATTTTACAAATTCTATAGAACCCAAGGGAGTTATTAGAGGATTGTCCGAAAGACTGAGGTGTCTAGAAAAGGATCACGTCTGGGGGCTGGCAATATTTTCCACTACACCGCTAGTCGGAATACGAGATCTCCCAGATTGTGTGACTGCATGGCCGATGTCTTAGGATATGACTTGAAATAAGATACCTTTAGGACTCTCCCATCTTGTTCATCCCTTCTCAAATCAAATTCTATTAAGGACCTTAAGGATTAGGGTTTTTATCTTCTCCTTACCTTCTTGAGGTATGGGTAAAGTTAATAAGGTCTAAGGAATCCTCCACCAAATTAATGAAAAACATGTAAATAAGATGTCATGGACATAAGCTTAATAGTTTAAGCGCAAACTAAAGAATAGATAAATGCTTAGGTCATATGACACGAGTTGTCTTTGCCCTTAGGAGAGACCTGAGGATAGACCTCCTTGTCTAGAGGATGAGTAGAGAGAGTTAGTCTTGGAGGAAGAGACCTCCATTGAAGGTAGAGACCTAACACATCCTTTGAGGATGATGTTAACCCTAACCCTAAGTGAAGGTTAGAGAGAGATGACATGATGAGTTAGATGTCATGGTAGAATGAGTCTATGGATAGATATGCCTTTGGATTTCCATACAAGCCATGTGAGGTTGGATGACCTAGCACCTTTGGCAATCCGGGAAAGGGTCGTGCATGTTAGAGCAAATGGTAGCTCCTTCATGGATGAAGTTAGTGAAGGACCTATAGAAACCCTATGGCTTATGCAGGTAATGGATAGTATGCCCCCAGAGTACGTCAGTGGTATGGTAGTAGGTTGAAACCCTGGCCAGAAGGGCATGATGGATGGCTTATGAGATAAGCATAAAGAGATATGAATAATATTGAGCCAAACATGAGTTGAGCATAGGCTTCAACCACATAGGGGTTTGCTTAAGATCATGAGACTTCATGGAGAAGGGACCTCTAGTAGGTATTGTTGGAGGTGGTTTTAGCTCTAGAGAGAGGAAGCAGGACCCCAACAAGGAGGTTGGAAGTCTAAAACCCCGAAACTTGAGGAATAATGGGGAGTTGATGATGATGCGACCTACGTGGATGATAGTGGTTGCCTTATGCTTGATCCCTAGAAGCTGATGATATGTTGGTTGCCTTTAGAGGAACAAAACCCTAGAGAGAGGATGATGCTTATAGTACCCATGGTATAAGTGGTTACCTACTGGATGAGATAAGGAGTGCTTTAGGCCCTGAGGAGGTTTTAGTAACCAGTTGTGAGGATTTATACCTATTTGGTTGCCCTGGAAGAGGACTCAACTCTGAAGCGTTTCTCGAGTAGAAAGATCATGGAAGTACATGAGTTGATTCGTGGTTAAGAGGTTGAGCATGTAGTTGGATACCCAAAGGTGAACCTAGGGTTCCTAGGCCTAAGAGGGGAAGCAGTGTATCCGATGCTCATGATGAGATTTGAGTCTCTATAGTTTCGAGCATGGTACTCCTCATGTGTATAGGTAAAAGGAAATCACTTACGTTAAGGGTATGTTTGATGAGCCCCTCACAACTAAGTTGATGTAATGTTGAGGATGAGAACAAGTGCGACCTAGCATGGTTTTATAGGTACGCTTGTGCCTTAGTAGTTGTTGGTTCAAGCATGCTCATATGGATGTAAACCCTAAGGATGCTTGTGACCTTTGTTATAAAGGTGTAGTTTCCTCCAATCCTGGGAGAGGGGCCCTTTGGTAGGGAGTTTACCAGTTTGGTTGGTTTTGAGGTAACCTAAGGAGGTTTCGTAGGATCTTGAGAAGCTAAGTGAAGAGTACATGGCATGAGAATGAACCTATAGACCCATAGATAACCATCTCTATGTGCATGTGGATGTGTTAACCGGTATGGGGCTCAACCAAGGTAGGAAGGTCGCCATGACCCTTATGAAAGGATGAAAGTCAGCCCATGAATGCAAGAAGAGAGATGATGAATGTTTGGGTAAGGTTGTATGTTTGACATGTACAATAATAGAATCCTAAGTCTATCCTAGGGTCAGGTATGGATAAGACTGATGGAAGAAGGAGTTTCCTAATTCCCTAGTTGCACATGACCATAGGGTCGGGAGGTAACAACTATCATTGTCTGAGGGCCATGGGTTAGGAGATTGATCACCTTCATGAACTCATGGGACCCAAAGGGCAGATGAGTAGGGCACTCTCTGGATGCATAAGGGAAGAGGGATGACCCCAAAAGTGTCAGCACCCTATAGACCCAGAGGAGATGACCAAGATTTGTGTGGTGACCCAAGTAGGTTTCAGATCAGTTTTCCGTGGAAGTAATTTTTTATATCATGATGTTTGTGATGTGGAGACATGAGTTGCACGTTTCAACTTAGATTTGAAGGTGTACTGGAAAGGTGAGATGTACCATCTCTACTCTTGGAATAGGAAGAACTCTGTATTTCGACTGCAGCCAAATGCTTATTTCCTCTTGTTATTGGAGGGAGAGATGGGACAGTACGCATGCCATGCACCAAGAATAAAAGATGATGTGAGTTGGAACGTTTCTAGAAGGTATGAGGACAGAGATGATAACATACCTTGGTGGAGTGAATGATACATGGATGGTTTACAAACATTAAGAGAAAGTGGTGTAGTCAGCTTAGGAGGATGTTTTATTAGGAGCTATGTGGAATTTACAAGTTAACCAAGGTTGAGTTTGATCACCCTGAGGATGAGATCAGAGTTTCTTGATGAAGACAAACTTAGAGTTGGATATGAGATGATAAGTATAATACACGGAGGTGTGTGTCTTTGACATTACTTAACACCTAAGGATAAGAAGGGGTAATGAATGCTCTGGTTGAGATATAGCTGCCTAGTTTAGCTGGAAGCTAGAAGAAGTTGAGGTTTTTAGGCTAACCTTAAGTTGAGAAAAGAGATAAGTTTGGCTAACACTCAGATATAATGAGATCTATGGAACAAGATTACTAGTTGTTTGGATAGCCAGCCTAGTCCTTGATGTGGTAGAAGGATGGATACACTTCTTTAGATAGGAAGGTAATAAAACCCTGATGAGAATGGTTTAGGGTTTCTAAGCAATCGATCTTGAGGAATCATGACGTACAGGAGATCATGGTTTATGATCACCAAATATTGTGATACTACAAAGATAGTAAGTGATGGTAGCACTCTGGATGCTTAAAACAAAGTTGCATGTAGCATGTGGCCATGCAAGCTAGGAGGTGAAGGACGAACACTAGTAACCCAATGTATCGATATAGAGGATAAAGGAGTCCCTGAGAGGGAATGGGAGTTCATTACTATGGATGTTGTGGTAAGTCTCCCTTTGACCCAGAAGGTCAAGATGCAATATGGGTTATGGTAGATCGCCTTACCTAGATAACATGAGAAAGAAAGGAGTATTGTCAAGAGATAGATTTTGTTGACTACATAAGAGAGAGAGGTGGTTCGACTACACCATGATACGAGTTCAAAAGTTCTTGGGTATGACCAAGGTTCACTTCCATGAGGTGGAAGTGGATACATGAAGAACTCGATGATAGTACAGTTTATCACCCCATACTAATGGACAATATGATCCAGACTAGAGGGTCTGATGAGAGCATGTATGCTCATTCAGGGTGATACATAGAGACAGTTCTTAAGATGTGATGTTAACCACCATAACCTTTATTGGGATGCAAGAAGTCTTATAGAGAGGATGTGTCGGTCACCACTTCATTAAGATGATGTTGGTGAAGGAGGCCTCGCGAAGGTCAGAAAAGAACCACAGTGTGCAGATGAAGTCACCTTGATCGTGCAATGGCTGAGAGAGAGCCTAGTGGTGACATGAGTCCCCAATATATGGGTCCATTTGAGATGGATTGGTGGAGACGGTTGTGTTTAGCCTTGCCCCTCAAGATAATGTGATGAATAAAGGGGTTGCATGAGTTCGATTTGGAGCACTATGTGAGGTACCCAAGCCATGTGCTGAGCCCTGAACCTATTCAACTTTTGAGAGGCTGGAATGTCCTGAGTCACCTATGTGGGTACGATATACCAAGGTAAGAAAGAACTTAGATGGAAGAAAATAAGATGATGAAGGTTCTTGGGAAGCACCATGGAAAGGGTAAAGCCAAATAAGAGCCATGATGGACACATGAAAGGCTTATCCTGTTTGTTTGCTTGCTTGATGGAATTTTGAGGGCAAAGTTCTTATAAGAGGGGAAGGATGTTACAACCCCAATTTTTGGGTTTATTTGGTGAGAAATGTAATTTCTCATATTAAGGATATTTGAACAAATAATGATATATTTGGGTTCGAATAAATGGATTTCGTTTACAATAGCCTTGATGTTTGTTTTGTGGGCTTTATCGGCTATTGGGCCCAAATAACAAGAGAATTTAATTAGTGAACGAATAATTGAATATTCGAGAAAAGAAAAATGTGGAAACCTCTAGAAGGCAAATCCAAAGAGGGATTTCGTACCTCTTGGGTTCCTTGGGTTCCAAGGAGTCCAAAGTTGCATAAAGAGAGCAATAAGAAAAGAAAAGATCAATTAAGTATTTCTTTATTAAGATAGAAATTGAAAATATTGATGAAATTTGGAAAATAAGTGAAAAGAGGTATAATTGAGTAATCCTTGGTGGAATTTCGTATCCCAAGGATTCCTAATGTTGAAAGGAATACCAGTAAGGAAAATAAAAGAGAAATAAAGAGAAAACCTCAAAAAGATATATTTTAATGAAGAAATAAACAAGATAATGTGAAATAATGCATTTAAATGCATCTAGAAGGATAATGAATATCCAATAAAAAGGATTTCGAAATAATAGAGTTTCTTGGGATCCAAGGAGTCCCAATGAAGAAAGAGGAAAGAGAAAATACCTATAAAAAGAAAATAAGAATATCATGTGAATACATTATTAATGGATTAGGTGGTATTGCTAAAAAGAAAGTATTTTTCTATTAAAGGAAAATAGGATTTCGTGTCAATGGGTTAAAAAGCAAAAACAAAGAAAATATGAGAGATGTATTTCAAAATCCTAATGTCAAAGGAAGAAGGAATATTATTGAAAAATGAGAGAGAAAGAGAGAGATTAACTTCTTAATGAAGGAATCACTTTCCTATTGGTAGAGGGATTGGTTGCTTCGTGGGCAAGCACACTAGGGCAATACTATACTCCCCTATATAAGGGATAAGACATTGGGGTCGAGTCCAGAAGATCCCCCACATATCTCTTCTTCTTCTTCCATGGTTGTATCCGTAAACCCTAACTAACATAAAGCTGGGTGTTTTTGGGGCCACGAGGCTACATGAGAGAGTCGCGAGGGAGCCTTGTTGCTTCGACGATGGCCCAAAGAGCTTGGGAAGGTATCCTTTCACCCCGGCTGGCCGTGGCAGCAACAATACGACTGCATTGGGCGGCCGTGTTGCAGGTCTACCCAGGCAATGTTCCTCCGCCATAGACACATACTAGGGCACCTGTAGGTGCGACAGAGGGAGATCAAGACGATGGAGCAGGATCCGGACGTCGTCGGGGTCCGGGGGAGCAGGATCCGGACGCCGTCGCACCCAAACATACCTAGGGCAGCCGCGTCACGCTGTCAAGAGGTGGAAGACGACCGGTGTTGGGTTGGATGGATCTACCGCTCTGTGGGGTGAAGAGTTGCCAACTTAAATGAGGGCAAATAGGTAATTTCGAAATGTTCCTGGACAAGCCACGTCTACATTGCATGGAGAGGACACTTGGCGCGCCCTGATTGGTCTGGGTAAGTGAAATCTTACAAAATCATAACTAATTAATGGTAGTTTGGATTGATAAGTATAATATATCAATTTTGCTCAGAAAAATGAGAGGAATCCAATAAAAATATTTTTAAAGGCTAATTCTTCCTGAAATTCTAAGAGTAGTGGAATATATCAACTTTAATGTGTTAATGTTTAAAGAACCCTATTTTGAGATGAATAATATATTTATAAGGGTTTAATGGATGATTAGAGTTAGTATTAACCTGTTAATGATGAAAGGGCACATTAGGAACAGAAAAGGAAGAATTTGCATGTAATTAGTTTAATTTCGAGTTTAATGTGCATGGATAATACTTTAATGGGCCTTGAAACCCTAATGTTGGTAAATTCGACTCTTAATGGCTCTAATTGACTAATTTCATGATTAAAGTTGGAATATGTTGAATCTAAGCTATTTCGAGCATTGAAGTCCCTAATATGTGGATAAATAACTATAATATAGAAATTAGGGTTTTCGATTGAATCAAGGTGGAATTAATAATAAATTGAGTTCATATGGGAATTATACCATAATGAATTATGAGTTGTTAATCTGAAAGAAACTAAAGGTGATAATTGAGTCTGATGACCTTGAAATAACTTAAAAGGATAAAGAAGGTAGTTTTGGTATAAAAGAGAAATAATCGACTTTAATTGGGCTTATGATGTTGAAATTCGGGTTTATGAACTAAGAGAGCATTTAATATGATAAAAGTGTGATGGAGGCAAAAACACTAATAAAACCCTAATGTGGTTTAGAAAGCCTAAGGTGGAACCCAAGTCTTGCTTTAGAATGTTCTGGATAAACTATAACACTTGGATCCCATGCATTAATTTCAGGATATTGTTGATTGCTTTTTGCTTGTTCTTTATCCTTATTGCTTGGACAATCAAGGTGCTCTGGATCAGGTATGTGGTTAATTATGAATAATCACCTTAGTTTCTCGAGTATTTATCGAATGGTTAATCACATTGAATGCAAATTATCTGTTGGATGTGCATACTTGCAAATTATAAAGTCACTATGATTATCACATAAATAATAGAAGTATGGATTCTCGCACCTACATGCCACCCTGATGGATGATGCCAAAGGTCAGGCCCAGATGGGTAGACCAATGGACACCTTGAGTGGTGACCCCAGGCACCAAGAAGGTGTCCTATGATATTGCATGACTAGCGGGCACCATGAGTGGTGACCCCCAAGAACCAAGCTCGGGATTGAGAAGGTGGCCTTAAGTCATTGGCAAAGGGCACCCTAAGGTGGGTATGCCAGGGTTAGGGAAAAAGCGTTGGAGAATGTCATACTGAAAAGTGTAAATTGGCTTGTTAATTAGTTTGATTGTGATTATTAAATTGTTATCCATATTTGCAAGATTTTAGTTGTTCCCACATACCAACATATTTAGATATACTGACCGACGTTTTGTTTGTCGGCATTTTAGGAACAAAAATTGAATGAATAAACAGTAAAGTGACACATTGCGGAAAAAGAAATAAAGTGCAAGGAGGATTAGATAGAATAATTCAAGACCAGGATAGATAGATTTCCAAGGTTTTCAAAGGTAAGTAAAGTTTTAATTTTATACCAAATTCCAGTTAGTTAGTATAATTTCATAATTTTTATTGATTATTTGTCGAACCTTTGATCCTGTTAATAAGATAACAGCATCGACCTTTCAGTCTCCCTTAATTGGCGGTTACCAGGAGGCGGGGTCGTTACAGCTATGGCCTTTGTATTCGACCTTGCAGTTAGATATGATTTCCATGTCGATCTTCCAAGACGTGATGCTCGCTGATCGTGGGTGTGAACATGGAGACTAATCAGGAAGTTACCTTTAGGATAAGCAGAGGTGTCGAACGACCCTTTATAGAAGTCAGTTGTGGTGAGTGTAGTACACTGCACCCTTCTTAGCTATGCTTCTTCATTGTAACTGTGATGGAGTGGACTTTTAGAATCTTAAAATTTCGAATCATACAAGTGAAGTCATACATGTTGAGTTGTTTCGAGAATCCTAGAAGAAGTTAATTAGGCTTGAAAATGATTAAATAATGTACACTTGATATATTAATTACAATTTTGGGTCTTTTAGAATAGGTCTTGAGTGTTGGAGATGTCACACTGCCCTTGACGATGTGTAAATGCTGGGCAATCCTTTTTGATGCCTTGGATCGGCCATGAGGATGTGAATCCTAGCCCTTGATGTGATTGGACGATCCTTTAATTCCTGTCAATGGAGATCGTGGAGTGGGAAGTCGTGTTCCTTTCTTTTTCGCCATGATGTGAATGTGGGGAGACAACCGGCTCTTATGAGTAGTTGATCCCTGAGTACTAGCGTAGAGCAGTTCGAGCCAAACTCACACTTCCTAGGATATCTCCCCCGCATCTCACAAGGACGAGTGAGAGTTTGAAGGAGGTTACAGTGCAGGTGAGAATAGTAACGGAGCTAGAAGAAGAGAAACCGATGGAAGAGATGGAGTAGGAAGAAGACTGCAGACGTCTACATTGGATGCAATGGAGGTCACCCTGGCTGATAAGGAGGCATGTGGTTGTAGATCTAGTTTTTAGGACCATGTCTTGGATATAGGAAAGGTGCTTGTCCACCGGTTCAAGGTCTAGCCTAGTTTCTTCAGCTCCCAGACCAACTTCGAAGGTGAGGGAGGCGCATGAA
Organism: Alisma plantago-aquatica; assembly: GCA_963693085.1. NCBI lineage: Eukaryota > Viridiplantae > Streptophyta > Magnoliopsida > Alismatales > Alismataceae > Alisma > Alisma plantago-aquatica. Next base: position 855,257,521 of record OY856410.1, on the reverse strand, counting down.
GAAGTCTGCAAGGAGGAGGCTTTGGTGGAGCATGCTTGAGGCTGGATCTCTGAGCCACCAGCAGGAGACTCAGGCGGCTATCCAGAGAGGCCAGAGAAGCAGAGGTGGCCTAACTAGAGCTGCTGGTGGAAGTATGTGTGTCAATTATAACATTGATGACAGCATTTTCCTCGCCACGGTAGTCCCTTGCGCAGCCGCAGTTAGCAGACGGAGGACCCCCGACGGAGAGCTTGAGGGACCAGGGTTCCTTGTCGCCCTCCCTATGAGCGGCGGCGCCCTACAGGGGCAGAGCTAGGGAGATGTGTTATCTGAGAAGGGCTGCGTGAAGTGGAAGACGAGGTAGAGCATGTTGCTTGCCGGAGGAGCACATCACGACGGCGGCTCTATTTCTATCTCACATGAACAGATCACATGGAATCACGAGGAGGAAGAGTTGTTACGCAGACCTAGCACCACCTGAGGATCGTTGCTCACCGGATCTGGGCTTCGCGGCGGTGGCGGCCATGAGAATGCCCTTCGCGCGCATTGTCGCCTGGAACACGATCGTGAGAGAGAAATAAGGTAAATCCAGCATGAACCAGATAAATCCCAGACCGGACAGCAACCTAGGTGGCCCAAACAACAAACCGTGTTGAATCGGGCGGCTCAAGCGAAAAGTGGCATTCCCTTGATATCCACGTGTCAACCTCCGATTGGCCTATAGGTAAGAATATTCCAGTAATTATCTAAATCTTTGATAAATCGTAGTAATTAGCACGATTGTCATAAAAATACAAATAAGGTATGGAAATGTTTAGAAAAATTAGTACATCAGAATGGGACCACAATATCAGGCTTTTGATGCAAAAATCTTAGTGATGTCATGTAAGATGTGTAATGCTTAGTTCATGAGTAATAAATATCAAATGATGATATAAAACTATGGAAAAATATTAGCAAGTCCACGATCATGTTTATAATACATCTGAAGTTAGAAATAATGATGTTGATGTATAAAATCATGTAATTTGCTTTATATGGTTGTTTAGGGTTGATAGTCCTAAATAAGATGTAGTAAATACATACATGCTCAATAAATGATGGAATTTACAGAGTAAGCTCATATCAATATATGGAACCTTAGTTTTAATTATGAAATCAGTTTTAATTATGACATCAGTGAGATAATCAGAGGATAAGACAAGTAATCATGCACATATCTTAAAGATCTAAGTGAACCCTAAAATGAACATGACTAGGGTTGAGATGATGAGAATCTGATGATAATACACGGTCTTGTCTTAATCAGGTTTGACCAAGGATATACATGACATCAGGAATGTGGTTTAGAATGATCTAATATCTTGGGAAGGTACGCCATTACCTCTTACTTGGCTTATTATACAATATGCTTGTGTTATATGTGTAGTAAAATACTTGGCATATGATATTGGATGAGATGATTGTTCTTGTATGATATGTTGCATGATTCTCCATACTTGTTGCTATGAACACATCAAACATAATATAAATGTTCCATCATAAGATAGCTCATAAAGCACTCGGTGGTAGAGCGCATGCATAATGATCACAAACCACTTGGTGGTAGATCATATGATGTTTGTATAATGATCACTAACCACTTGGTGGTAGATCATAAGGCCTAAGGATGTCAAAGCCACTTGGTGGCAGATGCACGAGATGTATGATGGAAATGTGCTTAAAATATGTGTTGTCTTTTGCTAATGAATATCTTTGTGCAAATATACGCTTTTCTTATATTCTTCTGTTACTGCCAAGTATTAGTTTTATCTTATTGCTAAGATATGATGAGAGGTATATAAAAGACACATAGGTGTACTCAGTACAATATTCTTGAATATTGTGCTGACGTGTACCGCATGTAATCTTTTTTTTAGGTTTTGGTTATGCTCTTGAAGATCTAGGATAGTTGAGAGTTGTTTGGTGAGCTGATGTACAGGTGGACCTGTTGTCTTAAGATCCTATAGTTTTGTGGTAGTACATGTAGGAGTTTGTTGTTCAATATGTAATATCAAATGATGTAACAATTCATGTTGTAACTATATGTTGAATGGTGAACATCTGTGTATGGTTTTATTATTGTTCATGTACTTGTGCTACTGATTGTTACCTTTGACTTCCTTTGATTTTCTTCTTCTTAGCCTTGTGTGGGATGTTTAAATTGGGATTCTCGCTGAGGTGAGGGTTTCAAATTGGACGTCACACATCAGATTATGTTTTAGAAAATTTGGGGACGTCACAGTAACACACAATCAATGGGAGCAAGAAGGATGTACAGGTAGAGAGTGATTCAGAGGAGAATAAAGAATAAAAACCAAGAGCGAGGCTTAGGTAGTTGACTGCACATAATCGCATGTTGTTTGATGGCTACTTACATGGCTGCCAAAACCAAGGTTGGCCAGAGACGATCTCAGATCTAGGGGCATTGCGGTAGTCTCTTATACCTCAAACTTAGAGATTGTCTAGCTTCCTACACATAAACCGAAGCTCCTGAATGCTTGAGATGCAAGCCTCAAAGTGAGGAAACCTTCTTCCCCTTTCCATCTGCCACCAGAGTTGCTGGTGTCGGTGAGTATATGGAGGAGGAAGAGGGGACCCTCACTAGCGAAGAAGAGTGTTCGGGGAGCTCGGGGAGGCATGGACGGAGCTAGTGGAAGCCCTAGAAAATGTCAAGGAGCGCTACGACGCTATCAATTCCATGCCAGAGTGGGACTCAGCCATGGCAGTGCCCTCACCGACAGCTGCAGGTCCTAGCGACCTAGAACCGTGAGCTAGAGGGAGAGTGTTTGGTGACATTGAGAAGATGTTGCCAAAGCATATGGAGGCTTTTATATATGATCATTGACGTTGGAGAACGCTCGTGGACTCGTCGGAGAGGAGTGCCATGGTGGTGCTCTGTGAAAATAGAGTTCCGCAGAACTCACAAATGAGATCGAGCGAAACGGGAAAGGAGAACTGCCGAGTCGGGCTAGTGAGCTATCGGTTTGCGGATCCTGAGCAGGATCCGAATCGACCGGTCGAGGAAAGAAATAGGAGAAACCGGGACAAGGGGCGCACGAAGATTGGATGAAAAAGGTAATTCTTCAATTAATATGCAGATCTTCCAAAATTTGTAGAAAATAGCTCATTTATCAAACAAATACAAACAAGGTACAAAATTTATCAAAAAAATGAGTAGAACACAATGGTACATAATATCAAGCTTTTGATTCTTAAATCTTAGTGATATCATGTTACATGTGTAATGCTTAGTTCTTGAGTAATAAATAGTAAATGATGAAATAAAATTATGGAAAAATGTTAGTAAGTCCATAACCATGTTTAAAATGTATATGATGTCAGATATGACCATGTTAATGTACGAAATCATGCAATTTGCTCCATATGCAAAATTAGGGCTTCAAAACCTAAATAAAATGTTAGAAATGTATACATGCTTAATAAATGATGGAATCCACAAAGTAAGCTCATATCAGTATATGGAACCTCAGTTTTAATTGTGAGATCATGATGCTTCACGAAATCCATGTTATATGAAATAACCCTTAATACATGGGTTGTAACCCTAATTTGAATAAGGTATATATAAACTAGGGTTAATATGTGCACAAAAAGGATATGGAACATAATGATCAGATAATGAACCATAATTTGGAAAATAACATCAGTAAGATAATTCCAAGACAAGAATTCAAGTAATGATGTACACATCCTAATGAACTAAGATAAACCCTAATATGGACGTAATTAGGGTCAAGATGAGATGTAAGATGATGAGAACTTGATGATAGTATATGATCTTGTCTTGATCAGGTTTAACAAGTTATAGATGACATGAGGAATATGTGATTAGAATGATATATCTCTTTGGAAGGTACGCCATTACCTCTTGCTTGGCTTATTATACATTATGCTTGTGTTATATGGTGGTAAAGACTTGGCATATGGTATTTATTGAAATGATTGTCTTGTAAGATATGTTTCTTGAATTTCCATACTTATTTCTATGAACACATGAAACATAAAATATTTGATCCATCATATGATAGCACTAAACTCTTTGGTAGTACAGTGCATTAGAGTGATCACAAACTCCTAGGGGGTAGATCACATGTATAATGATCACAAACTCCTCGGGGGTAGATCATAAAGCCTAAACACATCAAATCCTTAGGGGTAGATGTATGAGATATATGATGGAAATGTGCTTAAAATATGTGTTTTGTTTTTCTAATGAATATCTTTGTGCAAGTATACACTTTTCTTATATTCTTCTTTTACTGCCAAGTATATTAGTTTTATCTTATTTCCAAGATATGACGAGAGGTATATAAAAGACACATAGGCATACTCTATACAATATTCTTGAATATTCTTTTGACGTGTACCACATGTAATCTTTTGTTTAGGTTGTGGACATGTGTTCTTGAAGATCCAGGATAGTTGAGAGTTGTGTAGCGAGATGATGTATAGGTGGACTTGTTGTCTTAAGATCCTGTAGTTTAGTGGCAGTACATGTATATGTATAGTTTGTTGTTCAATATGTAATTTCAAATGTTGTAACAATTCGTGTTGTAATTATATCTTGAATGGTTAACATGTGTGTATGGTTTTATTATTATTCATGTACATGTGCCACTGTTGTTTCCTTCTGACTCCCTTGATTTTCTCTTTCTTATCCTAGTGTGTGATGTTTAAATGGGGATTCTCACTGAGGTGAGGGTTTCAATTTGGACATCACACATCAGATTAAGTTTTAGAAAATCCGAGGACATCAGAGGTGGTATCAGAGCATGAACAATAGCAAAGCCTAACATTTTCCTATTATGTAACTCAAAACTAAAGAACCTTGAACTTAATAATCTTTTACTGTTAGATGAGTCGTATTTTAGAGACTAGATCTGATCTAGCCTCTAGGTTAGCACCTAGATGTCCGCGAACTAGGTCAAGATTGGTGATTGTTCAATAGCAAGTCCTTAGATGTCATTCTTTCCTTTTAGTTCAGTGGTATGGGACGTTGTACTATTTGGAAATGACGTGCATCAAGGGAAGAGAAACCCTAGACATATTGTGCACATTGTCTAGACTAGCTACACTAGTCTACACCATGTTCTCACCCCTTTCCTTAGTTTTCATGACACTGTAATCTCTACTATGTGTGGGCCACTCATTTTTAGGATTTTGGATTCCATCCGGATCAAACCATGATAGTTTTCTTTGGTTCTTGTTTTATCAGAGAAAAACTACATAATATTTTATTATGTATATGTATTACAAAATTGTTTCCCCACACGTATGAGTAGGAGGTGGTCATGCAACCCAAGTGAAAGTGATGACATCAGTCTAGAAGAGAGAGTAGTTCTAGATTAGATGTCTAGAACCTTGTTGGTATGTATGATAGATGGAATAAATGAAATAAGTTATGATGATATAATGCAAGTCTCATATAGGTGTTATAATATGGTTATGATGATCTATGTTTGTCTTTGAGGACATGAGTTTAGAATTGAGGTTTTGAGATAAGTTTTGATAATGCAAGTATGCATTCTTTTATGAGATAAGATATGATAAGTTAAGACAAGGTTGTGAGTCAGCATGAGCCTTAAGATCTTTTACGAAGGAGGACCTCTAGTGTTAGGACCAGTTTTGGGGTTAACACCAGAGAGAGTGAGACCCATTGGGAGAAGGTTAGAGAACCTAAACTCTAAGATATGAGAATTCTAAGATATGTGATATGATATTTCCTAAACTAGACTACTCCTAAGTGATTGAGTTGAGTTGCTTTATGCATGATTCCTATAGTCTTCTTGAACCCTAGATGTCCTTGAGAGGATCAAACCCAAGATACAAAGAGAGGCTGGTTATATATACATATGTGAATAAGGGCATATGAGTGCCTGCCATCTGGGTGAGGGAGAGAGACCAAGAACCCGGAGGCGGTAGCTATGTTAGTTTCTGTGAAGCCTCATACTCGGGTTGGTGGTTTCCCACATAGGAATCTAGTGGTGTATATAAGAATGTTTTGGGTAAGATGTTTCATGGGTAGAAGACCTATGAAGAGTATTTCATAGCATGTTTTGGTTTGTTCTTATGTGGCTAGAGCTTGTAAAGCTATCACTAGTGCCAATGAGGTAATCTGAGAACCCTAAGCTAAGAGAGGAAAGATAAAGTATGTTCTTTTGAGATACTCATAGAGTTGTTTTAGCTCAGAGAGACTGAGCATGGTACTACCCTCATGATAAGGGTTAGGACCTCAGTTGGACTACATAAAGTTTTGGATATATATGATTAAAAAGCCACTTGTATAAGTTCGTTTAGCACAACCATGATATAACATTGATAAGAATGTGATCTAATCTTGAGATTTGATATATAGACATGACAACATGAAAAAAAAAACCAAGAGCTGGTTTAATAAATATCAATGTATAAATGGTTAACCATATACATGAATAATGATGATAATGTGAATAGACGGCTTATGTTATGATGAATCTCTAATAAAGTTTTCAACCTAATATGAGAAAGCATGATGAGATGACACTAATGATGCATGTACATGAATAATGATCACATAATATTGTTGGTTAATCTTGTGATGAAATCACTAGTAAATGATGCAATTTATTATGAGCAATTAAATAAAATCATATGAATGAAACATGTTACATGAGGTGTTAATCTCAGTGCTTAATAAAGATGAAAAATATAATTTGACAGTTAGCACAATATAATGATTATGAAACCTTATAATGATCTAAAAGGATAAAGTGGATTAACTTTAGTTAACTCCCACCTAAAAGACATATGTTAATCTTGAACATGTTCTAACAATTAGCTCAATAAAATGTTGATGACACCTTGATATAATGGGTTAACTTTAGTTAACTTCTCTGGAACATGATAATATGATGTAGAAACCCTAATGCATGGATAAAGATAAGGACACAACCCTAAAGATATGAAACATGTCATGATATAACCTAAGTACCGAAATCACATGGTGAGAGGTTCACCCTTGTTGTATGATTAACCTCCTAGAAGTGGTTAAGAAATGGTCATGGAGGTTTGTTTCTGGATATGTTGCACATAGAGTGGTGTCCTACATATGGATGAAGACCTTCAGTTTTCTTTGGAATATGAGAATGGCTTAATTTTGAGGATGAAATTTCTTTTAAGATGTATATGATGTGAAAGACTAGATTTTTGGCTTAATTCTGAGGACGGAATTTCTTTTAAGGTGTGTAGTATGTGATGGAGTGGAATTTTAGAATCCCTATATGTCGAATGAAACAAGTGAAGTCAGACATGTTGAGTTGTTTTGAGAATCCCAATTGTTTTGGTAAAGTTGGAGTGTTGATTGGTGTTTATATCATGATTAATATCCTTATATTTGATGTCTTTTGAGGAATTTAGTTGTATAGACAAACAGTTGAGTTAGAACACCAAATTCATGTAAAAAGTAGCATGGGTTGTGAGGAAGCTATGGTTAAAATTTGGTGGCTTTTGGGTTCTTCTATAGAGAGATATTTAAGTTTGAAGTAGGCTAAATGAATAATATGTTTGATATATTTTGGATCAATGTTTAGAAACATAGGCTTTGATCAGGGAGTTGTCACACGCTCTCCCCCAAGGTGAGAGTCACAGATTCACATCGTCGCTGCTTGGGCAATGTTAGATGGTCGCTTTGGACAGCTATGGCATTTTTCTTCGACCTTGCAATTAGAGATGACTACCATGGCAATCTTCCAAGACGTGATGCTCTCGCTGATCGTGGGTGTGAACATGGAGTCTAATCAGGTAGTTACCTTCAGGACAAGTAGAGGAGTCGAATGAACCTTTATAGTAGTCAGTTGTGGTGAGTGTAGCACATTGTACCCTTCTCAGCTATGCTTCTCCTTTGTAACACACAGTCAATGGGAGCAAGAAGGAAGTATGGGTAGAGAGTGCTTAAGAGGAGAACAAAGAAGAGAAACCAAGAGTGAGGCTTAGGTAGTTGACTGCACATAATTGTGTGTTGTCTGATGGCTACTTCCATGGCCGCCAAAGCCAAGGTTGGCAGGGGATGATCTTGGAGCTAGGGGCATTGAGGTAGTCTCTTATACCTCAAACTAAGAGGTTGTCTAGGTTCCAACACATAAATCGAAGCTCCTTGATGCTTGAGATGCAAGCCTCGAAGTGAGGAAACCTTCTTCCCCTTTTCATCTGCCGCCAGAGCGGCTGGTGCCGTTGAGTATATGGAAGAGGAAGAAGGGACCCCCATTAGCAAAGCACAGTGGCCGGGGAGCTCCGGGAGGTGTGGAAGGAGCTAGTGGAAGCCCTCAAAATGGCAAGGAGCGCTAGGTGCTGTCTATTCCATGCTGGAGCGGGACCCAGCAGCGGCGACACCCTCGCCGACAGATGCATGTCCTAGTGACCTGGAACCGCGAGTTAGAGGGTGAGTGGTCGGTGGCATTGAGAAGACCTTGCCAAAGCATCTACAGGCATTTAGATTTGATCATTGACGCAGGAGCATGCTCATGGACTCACCGGAGAGGAGTATCGGGGAGGCGCTCTGTGAAAACAGAGTTCTGCAGAACTCGTAAATGAGATCGAGCAGAATGAGAAAGAAGAACCATCGAGGTCGTGCTAGCGGGGTTCCGATTCGTGGATCCTGAGTAAGATCTGGATCGACCAGCCAAGGAAAGCAAGAGGGGTGCCCGGGTTACGTGGAGCATGGCGATTGGATGAAAAAGGTAAATCTTTAGTTAATATGCAGATCTTCAAAAATGCATAGAAAATAGCTCGTTTATATGAAAAATAAAAACAAGGTACCAAAACATTCAAAAAAATGAGTAGAACACAATGGAAGCATAATATCAGGCTTTTAATGCTTAAATCTCAATGATATCATGTTAGATGTGTAATGCTTAGTTCTTGAGTAATAAATAGTAAATGATGACATAAACTTATGGAAAAATGTCAGTAAGTCCATAATCATGTTTAAAATGCATATGATGCTAGATATGGCCATGTTGATGTACAAAATCATGTAATTTGCTCCATATGGAAAATTAGGGCTTCTAAACCTAAATAAAATGCTATAAATGCATACATACTTAATAAATGATGGAATTCACAAAGTAAGCTCATATCTGTATATGGAACCTTAGTTTTAATTATGAGATCATGATGATTCACTAAATCCATGTTATATGAAATGACCCTTAATACATGGGTTGTAACCCTAATTTGAATAAGGTATAAATAAACCAGTGTTAATATGTGCACAAAAAGGATATGGAACATAATTATCAGATAATAAACCATAGTTTGGAAAATAACATCAGTAATATAATTCCAAGACCAGAATGCAAGTAATGATGTACACATCCTAATGAAATAAGCTAAACCCTAATATGGATGTAATTAGGGTAAAGATGAGATGTAAGATGATGAGAACCTGATGATAGTATATGATCTTGTCTTGATCAGGTTTAACAAGTTATAGATGACATGAGGAATATGTGATTACAATGATCTATCTCTTTGGAAGGTATGCCATTACCTCTTGCTTGACTTATTATACATTATGCTTGTGTTATATGGTAGTAAAGACTTGGCATATGGTATTGATTGAAATGATTGTCTTGTATGATATGTTTCTTGAATTTCCATACTTGTTGCTATGAACACATGAAACATAAAATATCTGATCCATCATATGATAGAACTAAACTCTTTGGTAGTACAATGAATTAGAGTGATCACAAACTCCTAGGGGGTAGATCAGATGTACAATGATCACAAACTGATGTATGTGATATATGATGGAAATGTGCTTAAAATATATGTTCTCTTTTGCTAATGAATATCTTTGTGCTAGTATATGCTTTTCTTATATTCTTCTATTATTGCCAAGTATATTAGTTTTATCTTATTGACAAGATATGCTGAGAGGTATATAAAAGATACGTACGTGTACTTAGTACAATATTCTTGAATATTGTACTGACGTGTACCACATGTAATATTTTTTTTATGTTGTGGACATGTGTTCTTGAAGATCCAAGATAGTTGAGAGTTGTGTAGAGAGTTGATGTTCAGGTGGACCTGCTGTCTTAAGATCATGTAGTTTAGTGGTAGTGCATGTATATGTATAGTTTTATGTTCAATATGTAATATCAAATGTTGTAACAATACATGTTGTAATTATATGTTGAATGGTGAACATGTGTGTATGGTTTTATTATTTTTCATATACATGTGCTACTGTTGTTTCCTTCTGACTCCCTTGATGTTCTCTTTCTTATCCTAGTGTATGATGTTTAAATGGAGATTCTCGCTGACGTGAGGGTTTCAATTTGTCCATCACACATCAGATTAAGTGTAACGACCCCATCTCCTGGTAACCCCCAATTAAGGGGGACCCAAAGGTCAGAGCCGTTATTCACTTAACATGATCAAAGGTTCGACAAATAATCAATAAAAATTAATAAACTTTACCAACTAAACTGAAAATTGGTATAAAATAAAACTTTGTTTACCTTTTAAAAGATGTGATTTCTAAACTTCTATCCATGGAGACGCTACTCTAACTAATCCTCCTGTGCACGTTAATTCTCATTTAATTCCACATATGCCACTTTACTGTTTGTTCATTTCATTTGTACCTAAAACGCCGACAAACAAAACGCCAGTCAGTATATCGAAATATACAGGTATGTGGGAACAATCAAAATCTTGCAAATATGGCTAACAATTTAATATTTACAACCAAATTAATTAACAAGCCAATTTACACTTTCCAGTACGACATTCTCCACCGCTTTTTCCCTAACCCTGGCATACCCACCTTAGGGTGCCCTTTGCAAATGACTTAAGGCCACCTTCTCAATCCCAAGCATGGTGCCTGGGGGTCACCACTCATGGTGCCCACTAGTCATGCAATATCATAGGCCACCTTCTTGGTGCCTGGGGTCACCACTCAAGGTGTCAATTGGTCTACCCATCTGGGCCTGACCTTTGGCATCATCCATTAGGGTGGCATGTAGGTGCAAGAATACATACTCTTATTTTTAATGTGATAATCATAGTGACTTTATGATTTGCAAGTATGAACATCCAACAGATAATTTGCATTCAATGCGATTAACCATCCGGAAAAACCGCGGGAAACTAAGGCGGTTATTCATAATTAACCACATACCTTATCTGATGATTTGGAATAGAAATATCCATGCAAATAAGAATCCAAGCAAGAAAGCATTCAATAAGATTCTAAAACAATTATACAATTTCCTATTATTACTCATGTCATTAAGATCTATCAAATCTAGCTCGCTTCCTAGGGTTTCTAGTCCATTTTTGGGGTTTCTTGTACAATTAGGGTTTCCCTTTACCTTTCACTGTTTTAAACCCTAATTTAACGCATTTGATCACAAACCCTCATTATTCCAATATCTAATTCTCAGTTTCGGATTAAAGGCATAATTAACCATTAAATACATCCATTAAGCCTCTTCTACATTAAAGCTACTATTTTTATCCTTTTAATCCATGATAAGATCATTTATGCATTTTATCATCAATTCATAGTTCATTACGATCCAAATCACATATGGACTTGATTTGTTCTTAATTCCATCTTTTATTCATCAGAAAACCCTAATTGCTACATTTAGGGAATTTATCCACAAATTAGGAACTTAAATGCTCGAATTAGCTTAGATTCAGCATATTCCAATTTTACTCATGACATTATTCAATTAAAGTCATTAATAATCGAATTAGTCAACATTAGGGTTTCAAGGCCCATTAAAGTATATTCATGCATATGGAATTCTAAACTAACTAATTATATGCAAAGTTCATCCTTTTTCTTCCTAATGTTCCTTTTTATCATTAACATGCTAATATCAACTTTAATTATCTATTAAACACTACTAATCACTTTAATCATTCCCAATTAGGGTTTCTTTAATCATCATTATGTTAAAGTTGATAAATTACCTTAATTTTCAAAATTCAATAAGAATCAGGCTTCAATATTATTTTTATTGCATTCAGCGCATTCTCCTGGTCAACTTTCATATTTTGCACCTTTCCATCGGAGCTACCAATCTTTAGATATGAATTTAGCAAGTATTTACCTGATGGACCAATGGTTGCGTGCCACGTCACTCCTCTCATGCAAAGCGATTGCTTTAGGAAACATAATCGAATTACGGTTATGCCCCCGACATAACATATGGTTCTTTGATATGCGAAGGGGCAGATTCGTCCAATCTTCAATGGTCATCTTCTACCTTTGGTGGGCGCGATTCACCCGCCCTAGCAGCCAAAGGTGCGGCTCCCCTTCCCCCTTATCGACCTCGCCGGCCACCATGGAGGGTGTCGTTGTCTCCGCCCTGCCCTGGCGCACGCGAGGTGCCTCCATACTGTGGCCAAAACGGCCGTTCTCGAGCTGGGTACGCCCACTTTTGCTGCTGCGTTTGCTGCAGCCTTGCAGCCCTACGGCCCTAGCTACTCGAAGGTGTAGGTGCGGGAGTACAACCGGATTCATCTCAGGTGGTCGTGGAAGCCACACACACACTTCTCACCTCCTCCACGGCCTCTCATAGCGCCAAGATACAAGCTACCCTCTCCGCTAGGGTTTTCATGCAAAGAAGAAGATGGAGAGGAGAGAGAGATGCACGAGATCTTCTTGGGCTCGTCCAAGGGGTCTATCCTTTTATAGGATGGAGCATGAATCCCTAAGGCATTCATATAAGAGGGAACAAGTCCCTTTCCTAAAAGGAAACCAATTTCCTTAAATAGGAAGCATATCTTCCCTTTCTCTCTCATCCCCTTGATATTCCTTTTCCTTGTGATAATAGGATTTCGAAAATCCTCTCCTTTATCTTCTTATTACTTGCCTTTTAATTATTTATCACGAAATCATGTTTTCTTTTAATAGAGAATACTTCCCTTTTCTCAATATTACAAAATTTATCAATAATATATCACTTTATGCTCTTATTTTATAATTATGGTATTTTCTCTTTGTTCTCCTTTATTGGGGCTCCTTGGCACCCAAGAAACTTTAAGAATTCGAAATTCCTTTTAAAGGAATACTCAATATATTTAAATGCATCAATATGTATTATTCTCATTATCTTGCCTATTTCTTTTTAAAATAATTCCTTTTTGAGGATCTCTCTCTTATTTCTATTTTATTTTCCTCATTAGTATTCCTTTTATCATCAGGAAACCTTGGGATACGAATCCCACTAAGAATTATCCAATTATACCTCTTTTCACATATTTTCCCTATTTCATCAATATTTTCAATTTCTTTATTAACAAGGAAATACTTAATTGCTATTTTCTTTTCTTATTGCCCTTTCTTTGCAACCTTGGGCTCCTTGGAACCCAAGGAATCTAAGAGGCATGAAAACCTCTTTATATTTGCCTTCTAGAGGTTTCCACACCTTTCTTATCTCAAATTCTCAGTTTTTCATTAATTAATTGAATATTCTTGTTATTGGGCCCAATGGCCAATAAAGCCCACAAATCAAACAACAAGGCTATGAAATCCATTTATTCAAAATAGATTATTTATTTATTCATTCAAAAATCTTTAATATGAGAAATTATATTTCTTAGCAAATGAACCCAAAATTGGGGTTGTAACATCCTTCCCCTCTTATAAGAATTTTGTCCTCAAAATTCCAACAAGCAAGAAAACAAACAGGATAATCTATTTTTATGTCCATCAGGGCTACCATGTGGCTTTACCCTATCCATGGTGCTTTCCAAGAACCTTCATCATCTCATATTCTTCCATCTGAGTTCTTTCTTACCTTGGTATATCGTACCCTCATAGGTGACTCAGGACATTTCAGCCTCTCAAAAGATGAATAGGTTCAGGGTTTAACACATGGCTTGGGTGCCTCACATAGTGCTCTAGATCGGACTCATGTAACACATTACACATCACGTTATCCTGTGGGGCAAGGCTAAACACAATCATATCCACCAATCCATCTCAAATGGACCCATATATCGGGGATTCAGCTCTCTCAGCTGTAGATTAGAGGGGTCGGATTTTCACATTATATTCCTCCACAGTGAACTGCATGTCAGTCTGCTTTGCATCAGCTCGTGACTCATGTCACCACTGGGCTCTCTCTTAGCCATTGCACGATCAAAGAGACTTCATCTGCACACACCTGGGGTTCTTTTCTGACCTTCGCGAGGCCTCCTTCACCAACATCATCATAATGAAGTAGTGACCGACACAACCTCCCTATAAACTTCTTGCATCCTGATAAAGGCTATGGTGGTTAACATTACATCTGTCTCTATGTATCACCCTAAATGAGCATGCATGCTCTCATCAGGCCCTCTAGTCCGGATCATACTGTCCATTAGTATGGGGTGATAAACTGTACAAACACTGAGCTCTTCATGTATCTACTTCCACCTCATGGAAGTGAACCCTTAGGTTATACTCAAGAACTTTTGAACTTGCATCATGGTGTAGTTGAACCATCTCTTTCTCTTATAAGTAGTTCAACCTGGTCTGTCCCTTGACAGTACTCTTTCTTTCTCATGTCATTTAGGTAAGGCGATCCACCATAACCCACACTGCATCTTGTCCTTCCTTGGTCAAGGGGAGACTTACCACAATATCCATAGTGATGGACTCCCATTCCCTCTCGGGAACTCCCTTTACTTTACTGGGTTAATGGTGTTCGTCCTTCACCTCCTGGCTTGCATGGCCACATCCAACATGCAACTTTGTTTTAAGCATCCAGATTGCTACCATCACTTACTATCTTTGCAGTACCAAGGTATTTCACGACTTCCTGTATTGTTATGATTCCTCAAGCTTGATACCTCGGAAACCCTAAACCACTCTCAAAAGGGTTTTATTACCTTCCTATCCAAAGAAGTGTATCTGAGGTTCTATCACCATCCTTTTACTACATCAAGGACAAAACTAGCTATCCAACCAACCATTAGCTTATACAACATATCTTATTATATCCGAGTGCTAGTCAAAACACATCTTCTTTCCCAAATTAGGGTTAGCCAACAACCTCAACTTCTTCTAGTTTGCAAGTAAACTAGGCAGTTATATCTCAACCAGAGTATTCATTACCACCTCTCATCCTTAAGTGTTCAGTAACATACACCTTCATGTATTATACTTATCATCTCATCTCAAACTCTACGTCTATCTTCATTAAGAAGCTCTGAGCTCATATTCACTGTGATCGAACTCGACCTTGGTTAATCTGCAAATTGCACAATATCCTCATAAGCTGACTACACTACCTCTCTTAGTGTTCGCGAACCATCCAAGTATAATTCACTTCACCAGGGTATGTTATCATCTCTATCCTCATACCTTGTAGTTACATTCCAACTTCCATCATCTTTATTCTTTGGTGTAAGGCATGCGTACTATCCTATCTCTCACTCCCATAACAAAAGGAAATAAGTATTTGGCTGCAGTCCAAATACAGAGTTCTTCCTATTCCAAGAGTAGAGATGGTACATCCCACCTTGCCAGTACACCTTCAAATCTAAGTTGAAACGTGCCACATATCCTCCTGATATCAAAATTACATCCATGGAAAACTGATCCAAAACCTACATGGGTCACCAAACAATCCTTGGTCATCTCCTCTAGATCTAAAGGGTGCCGGCACTTTTGGGGTCATCCCTCTTCCCTTATGCATCCAGAGAGTGCCCTACTCATCTACCCTTTAGGTCCCATGAGTTAATGAAGGTGATCAATCTCCTAACTCATGGCCCTCAGACAATGATAGATGTTACCTCCCGACCCTATGGTCATGTGCAACTAATTAGGAAACTCCGCCTTTCATCGGTCTTATCCCTACCTGACCCTAGGATAGACTTGGGATTCTCTTATAGTACATGTCTGACTTAGAACCTTACCGAAGCCTTCATCATCTCTTTCTGCATTCAGGACTGACTTTCATCCCTTCACAGGGGTCATGGCAACCTGCCTACCTTGGTCAGGCCCCATACCGGTTACTCCCATGGTAACACGTCCATGCACTTAGAGATGGTTATCTATGGGCCTATAGGTTCATTTTCATACCATGTACTCTTCACTTATCTTCTCAAGATCCTATGAGACCTCTTTAGGTCATCTCAAAACCGATAGAACTGGTACGCACCCTACCAAAGGGTCCTCTCCCAGGATGGGAGGAAACTACAACCTGTGACAGCAAGGTCACAACCATCCTTAGGGTTTACATCCTTATGAGCATGCTTAAACCAACAACTATTAAGGCACAAGCGTACCTACAAAACCATGCTAGGTCACACTCATTCTCTTTCCTCATCATCAGATCAACTTATTCGTGAGGGGTTCATCAAACATACCCTTACCTGAAGAGGTTTTCCTTTACCTCTACACATTAAGAGTACCATGCTCGAAACTATAGAGACTCAAATCTCAACATGAGCATTGGGTACACCGCTTCCCCTCTTAGGCCTAGGAACCCTAGGTTCGCCTCCAGGTGTCCAACTGCATGCTCATTCTCTTAACCAGGAATCCAGCATGCCCAAGATATGTCATGTACTCCCATGATCTTTCTACTCAAGCAACACTTCAGAGTTGATTCCTCTTCCTGGATAACTACTAGGTATAAAGCCTCACAACTGGTGCCTTAACCTCCTCAGGGTCTAAAGCACTCTTTATCTCATCTTAGTAGGTAATCACTTATACCATAGGTACCAGAAGCACCATCCTCTCTCTAGGGTTTGGTTACTCCTAGACATCATCATCCTTCAGGGATCAAACATAAGGAAACCACTATCATCCACTTAGGTCGCATCATTCTCAACTCCCACTGTTTCTCAAGTTTCGGGGCTTTAGGCTTACAACCTCCTTGGCCGAGGTCTGCTCCCTCTCTCTAGAGCTAATCCTACAACCAACCTGTATATAAGAGGTCCTGTCTTTATGAAGGATCAAGCTCATAAGCATACCCCTACCTGAGTGAAGCCTAAACTCGAACTTATGTTTACTCAAGGTTATCCATAACCCCTTATTCTTATCTTATAAGCCCTCCATCATGATCCCTTGACTAGGGTTTTGTTTAACTGTCAACATTACTGACACACTCTGGGTGCAAGTTATATCCTACTTGCAACAGCCCTATAGGTTCTTCTCTACCCTCATCCAGGAAGGAGTTACCCTTCGCTCAAACATGCACGACCCTCTTCAGGGTTGGGTTGCCAAAGGTACTAGGTTATCAAACCTCTCATGGCTCGTATGATGATCCCAAGGCATGTCGAACCAAACACTCGGTCTAACTCATCATGTCATCTCTATCTCTACCCTTCACTTAGGGTTAAGGTTAACATCATCCTCAAAAGATATGCCAGGTATCTACTTTTGATGGACGTCTTTACCTCCAAGACTAACTCTCTCTACTCATCCTCCTGCCAAGGAGGTCTATCCTTATGTCTCTCCTGAGGGCAATGACAACTCGTGTCATACGACCTAAGCATGTATCTATTCCTTTACGCTTACTCTATTAAGCTTATGTCCATGACATCTTATTTACATGCTTTTTATTAATTTGGTGGAGGATTCCTTAATCCTTATCAAACTTACCCATACCTCAAGAGGGTGAGGAAGAGAGAGAAAACCCTAATCCTTAAGGTCGTTAACAGAATTTGAGTTGAGAAAGGATGAACGAGATGAGAGAGTCCTAAAAGGTATCTTATTTTGATTCATACCCTAAGACTTTGGCCAGGAAGTCACACAGATCCGGGATTCCTCGTATTCTGACTAGCGGTGCGGAGGAAAATAGTGCAAGCCCCCAGTCGTGATCCTTTTCTAGACACCTCTATCTTTCGGATAATCCTCTAATAACTCCCTCAGTTCTATGGAATTTGTAAAATTTAATAATTATTAAAGATTAAATGAGGAACCTATGCTCTGATACCAATTGTAACGACCCCGTCTCCTGGTAACCCCCAATAAAGGGAGACCCAAAGGTCAGAGCCGTTATTCACTTAACAGGATCAAAGGTTCGACAAATAATCCATAACAATTAATAAACTTTACCTTTGGTATTCTGACTCCCTTGATGTTCTCTTTCTTAGCCTAGTGTATGATGTTTAAATGGAGATTCTCGCTGAGGTGAGGGTTTCAATTTGTCCATCACACATCAGATTAAGTTTTAGAAAATCCAGGGATGTCACACAAAGCATGATGATTATCATATAAAAATCATGGTGACTTTAGGTCAAAGTACCATAACACCAATGTTAATTTTGATAGTTGATTATGACTATCATATAATGGTCTGTGAATCACTCTCAAGATGTGTCTATCCAATACACTTTTTTCTATCAAGAATGATGTGTCTGACATGGTCCAATACCTATGCACCATGAGACATGGTCATCCATTACCACACATACTAGTCTTGCACATATTATTGTTCTCCAATCCACAATAATACTTGACTAGGGAAGTTTTATGAATATTATTCTTAGCATCCATCATGATCTCATGTTCAAGTCATGCACTCACATTCCTATGGGTTTGAAACACTCATTCTAAGGATATTTTTTATGTACATTAATATCACAGTAATGAAGTGTTCATTAAGAAACTACAATTTCCTTTATTAATCAAGTAAAAAGTACAAAATATCCCTATAGATATCATGTAATTGTTTTCTTATAGGGCATATACACCAATAATCTCCCACCTCCACTATAGAAAATCATTTATGTATCAAATAAACATGACCATCATGCTTTTACTGTGATAATACCATTGTTAAGGGATCAAAAATATTGCTCTTTGTCAATAACTTAGCTAATCTAACATCCCTCACTCAACAATCTCTCATATGAGATGGAAGAACGGGTGAATATGCTCGGAATGCTAATGCGATAAGAGTTCCTTGGCTTGTGAGATAGCCCAATTGTCTCACAATATCATTCTTCTACATCAACAATTCTTGGAACAACTCCAAGTTTGTCGATGAACTTCTTCATCCATACAACTTACATTATATCATCTGATGCATCAATATATTCAACTTGTGTTGTATAGTCAATTATTATTACTTGCTTTGAACTCTTTCAATAGACAACACTACCATTA
Source organism: Alisma plantago-aquatica (assembly GCA_963693085.1). Lineage (NCBI taxonomy): Eukaryota > Viridiplantae > Streptophyta > Magnoliopsida > Alismatales > Alismataceae > Alisma > Alisma plantago-aquatica. The sequence continues at coordinate 855,238,371 of OY856410.1, read as the reverse complement.
AGGAAAAACACGTAACTAGATTGCAACCGATAATCATCTTTTTCAATATTTGAATCTTGCATCAATGTAACCACTTACAACTAGCTCTTCCTCACCTCCATATATTAGAAAGCATCCTTAGTTGTTCACAAGTACTTAAGGATATTCTTCATTACTATCTAGTAACCTTCACCTAGGTCTCCCTGATATCTTCTCAACATGCTCAAGGCATATGAGATGTCTGGACATGTACATAACATAGAATAAATGATATATACAATTACTGACACATATGTAATGTTACTCATGAGGTCCCTTTTTCCAAATATCTGGGACAATTGGCCGTATAAATCCTTATACCAAGACATGGGTAAGTTCCCTATTGTAGACTCTTGCATGTTGAACCTTTTCAACAATTTGTCAGTGTATGTACTTTGACTTCAGCCAATAACCCTTGTAGATCTATCTCTACATATCTTGATACCTGGAATGTAGGTGACGTCTTCTAAGTCTTTCATTGAGAGACTATTTCTCAACCACAAATTCACCTTTGGTAGAGATAGAATATCATTTCCAATTAGTAGTATATCATCCTTATATAATAGGAGGAATACTACAATGCTCATACTAACGTTCTTGTAGATACAAGGTTCATATTCATTCTTTATGAATCTAGACTCTTTGACTGATTCATCAACATAAAGATTCAAACTTCTGGAACTTGCTGCGATCTTTAGATTGAACTTTGTACCTTACATACCATTCCAACATCCTTTATAAATTCAAAGTCTCAAGTTCTGTCATTTACATCTCCTGGAGAAGATTCCAATTAAGGAATGTGATTTTGACATACATCTCCTATATCTCATAGTCATGGCATGATGTAATTGCAAGCATGGTCCTAATAGGCTTGACCGTGGTTAATGGTGAGGAAGTTTCATCATGGTCAACACCTTGAACTTGGTAGAAACCTTAATCCACTAGTTTCACTAAGTAGGTTTGGACATTTCCATCAATGTCAGTCTTCTTCTTAAAGACCCATTTGCACCCAGTGCGTTTTACCCCTTTAGGTTGTTCTACCGAGGTTCATAACTTGTTGGTATACATGGAGTCCATTTTAGAGGTCATTGCCTCAAACCATTTAGCATATTCTAGTCCCTCCATAGATTCCTTATAGGTGTTGGCTCATCTTGATCCATGACCAACAGCTCACCATATTGAGTCTTGAGATATCCAAATCCCTCTAGATCATGGCATGTTCTATTGGATCTATGAGGTTCTTATGTTTTCTTCAGGGCCACTGTTCCAGAACAACTTGTGGTTCCTCCTCATGTTCTTATTCAAGTTCATTGTCACTTTGTGTATCTCAAACTTCTTTAAATTCTATTTTCTTCCCACTAGTATATATATACATGAACTCCTTCTCTAAAAAAGTACCAGTTCTAGCATCAAACACTTTGCTCTGGGAAGGAATATAGAAATAATCTCCTTTGGTTCTCTAGGACACCCCACAAAATAACACTTGTAATATTGGTTCCTAATTTCTCAAGAAATGAACACTTTAGATAGGCTTCACAATGACAAAACTTCATGAAAGACATGTCAAAACACTTCCTAGTACATGTCTCATAATGTGTCTTTGAAACCAATATAGAAGGAACACATTTAAGTGTGAACATTGTAGTTTCCAGAGCATATCCCCGAAAGGAATTAAGAAGTCTGACTTGGCTCATCATGAACCATTGAATGCCCACAATGTATGATTCATTAGTTTGCCGGAGGAAACCCACCCCCTAGGCGGAGGCCCAGATACCAGGGATGGTAAACCTGGGAGACCCGTGCATCCACAGACTGATATCTCAACAGGTCACATCAGAGGCCGGATGACGCTATAGAAAATTCACTTCCGAGCAGCGCTTCCAGCGGGAGTCGAACCCGGGACCCTTCATGAGGGGCCCTGAGATGCGACCAGCTAGGCTACTACTCGCCGACAGTGCACAATGTATGATTCATTCTATCTGAAACACCATTATTTTTTGTATTGTTGTTGGAGTCAATTTTGATACAATACCACACTCCTTGAGAAGGTACTCCAACTTTTGGCTCAAATTTTTGCCACCTGGATCAGAGTGAACCATCTTAATTTTCCTGCCAAGTTGGTTTTCTACTTCAATCTTAAATATCTTGAACTTTGTAGTGGACTCTAATTTGTGTTTCATGAGATACACATATCTATATCTATTTAAGACATCAACGAATATAATGATGTATTGATACCCTCCTCTAGACATTGAAGTAAAGGGAAAACAAACATCAATATGTATGAGTTCCAAACATTTAGTTTCCCTCTCACTATTTCTAATAAAAGGTTCCTTTTCCATCTTGCCCAACAAACATGATTTGCATGTCTCAAGACATCCAAAATCAAACAAGTCTAGGTATCCATCCTTATGGAGTTTAGAAATGCGCTACTCACTTATATGGCCCAAGTGACAATGTTAGAGGTATGACATGTTAGAGTCATGCATTTTTTTCCATTTGGTATATACGTTATAAACACATGTATCAATATAAAAGAACTAAAGACCATAAGACTTCAGAGGAAAACCACTAAATATATTATCCAAAAGTATAATCAAACTCCATTCTTCATTAGGAATGAAAAACCATTCTTGTCCAAACAAGAAATAGGTATAATTTTTTTACTTATGACGTTACATAATAGCAATTCTCTAATTATATTATAAGCTTTGAGGAAAGAGATAAACTACATGTTCCTATAGACATAGAAACAATCTTTGCTCCATTAGTAACTCATAGTTCTGTATCTCCCTTCTTAAGGGGTCTACTTCTTTTTAGATCCTTCACATCACAACATATATGATATCCACATCTAGTATCCAATACCCATGATGAAAAAGTAGTTATTATAAATAAAATATATGTATGGGGTGGATATCTCTATCCCCTTAATTGTCTTAAGTTTTTCTAGGTAATTTGGGAAATTTCTCTTCTAGTGTCTCGGCCTATGAGAGTGGTGACAATTGCCATTGTTGGCCATGACTCCCTTCACCTTCAAAGTAGAAGATTGGAACTTAGCCCTGAACCTTTATTATCCATGTTCTTTCCCTTAATCTTACTTTTCACTTCAGTGACCATCAACACAGATTCAATCTTGGCCATCTTCATGTTTAGTTTAATAGTTCTTAACATGATTAGTAGTTTTGACATTGGTTAAACCATTTCATTCATGTTTAAGTTCACAAAGAATTGGTTGCATGACTTAAAAAATAGTTGCATAATCAAATCTATGACCAACTCTTGGCCCATGGGGAAACCCAATCTCTCTAGGTTATCCACATATCCAATCATCTTGAGAACTTGAGGACCAACTGGATCTCCCTCCACTATCTTTCTTTAAAATAATGGCTTTGACATGTCATACCTCTCTTGTCTATCTTGGCCTTCAAACATTCCTTTGAGACACTCAGTCATTTCAAAGGCCTCCATGTGCTACAACTGCCTCTATAGTCTAGACACCATGGGTTCTAGAATTAGGCACAATACATAATTTGAATTTTCAAAATACATATTTTAAGTATCCCTTTTCACCATTTGGCACATTGGGAGTTGTTTCTTTTGGAAAATCATGATCCAATATGTGAGATTGCTCTCATGCTTGAAAATAGTTCTCAAGTTTCAACATAGACCCACAAAATATCTTCCATTGAAGTTGTCCTTCTCAAGGACCAATTGCAAGAAAATGTTATTGTTATTTTCAATGTGATCTACAAATAAAAATATGAAGGAATTGAAAATTTGATTAAAACACTTTACAGTTAACTAGGTCTTTAATCAAATGTTTACTCCCATTATTTTATTAAAATCAATAGACCTCAATATTGACACAAAAAATTATAACAAATAGCTTTCTAGCGACTAAGGTCCATATTTCATTGAATCATGGGGCAACTTTGCCTGACGTCTCACAAATCAATTACTTAGGTATGCAACTTTTTCCAATTGCATCACATGCAACCCTTGTATGTATGGGGAACAACCATTGTTGAAATTCCATTACATGCAACACCCATCCACATGAATCTAGGATCTTAATCCTATTAATGTTATGAAGTCAAGATGACATAGAAAACCGATACAATAAGACCATGTACCTTGCTTTGGGAGACCCATATGTTTACCCATACTCAACAAAATGGATAATGCAACTCACGTTGGCAAACCCATATAAATTGGTCAAGTCCTTGATGTGTATCACATGTTGGAAGGCATCTTAACCTTGATCTCAAATCAAGTATTTTGTATAATATATATACATATCCAATCACCACATATGTTAATATTATATGTCATACACATAAACAAGTGCCACAAGAAATAAAATTAAAATGTAATTATTATGGCCTCTTAGCACAATATTTCCAAGATAATGTAAGATTTAAGTCATCTAAGATAATAAATGCCAACCCTTGCATTCTATAATCATGATATTCCACCATGGACAATCAATCACCATTGATAATTGTTTTGCATTCATCCTCCTTCACATCCACCATGTACAATCTCCTATATCCCAAATTATCCTAAACTATTACATCATATGTAATAGAAACCTCAAGTTACATTCAATGGGAATAAGGTGGGAAGCCAGACATTTGAAATCATTAGAGAGTGCATGACACAAGCTTTATTAAGAATGATTAACAATCAACCACATGTAATAGAAAAAATCACAACTAGCGTTCGACCTTAATCATGTATCACACACTGAAGGACATCATTTTGAGGCATTGCTTTGGATTTGAATATGTGTATATATATAGTATCATATTATAATTTGGTCATGGTGATATTAATCAAGACATTCCTAGTAACTAGATTTTCACATTAACTAATTTCATCATATGAAATGTACATGTCATCATTTTCCAATGGTAAAACTTGATGAATAAAAAAAATATGATAAAGAGAATTAGATGCAGCTCTGATACCACTATAGGAATCTTGGGAGTAGAAAATGCAGTAGAATAACATTTCTCAAGAATCCTTCTAGTAGGATCCCTCTAATGCAAAAAAACCAGATTAGGCTTTACAAGTTTATACCTTACTATGGAAAAGTTCTAGAAATTCAATTTTTAATGATCAATGTAGTTTTGGACCTTCAAATGTATGTATCTATTGAATTTTGTAAAATCAACAATCAAAACTCTTTTCCAGTGTCTATGGCACTATGGGAGTCACCTCTAGATGAGTGTAGAAGACAATTTTTTTGAGAATTGTGGCAATCCACCCAATAATTATTAGTAGAAGATGATTGGAATCTTCTCGAGATTTGCAAAGATCCCAAGGTCACAAATATGGTCCTATTAACTACAAATCTTATCCAAAACTTGGATATGGATAATTGCATTAGTCTTCTATGGATGTGATGGAAGATAGCTGCTTCACCCTAGAGACTTTCGCCTCAATTCACATGCCCTCTATGGAAGATCACATTGTTCAGGTGTGGAGACATTCTCCTTAGTTTGCATGCTTGATGGATCACATTGTTCAACCATCCATGCTTGTGGAAAAATGTGTTGTTTGGCCATCACCATGATTCATGTTCTGAAAGAGAAGATCTTTGTCCAAAATGAACTCACTATGGGAACTCATTTCCAAAGTTTCCATGTGAGTTGACAAAGACGCTTAGAGTTTCTAGTCTCCTCCTTTCCATGTTTCTCTCTCTGAGTTGCTCTTAGTGTTTCTCAAACCTTGGAGGAAACAATGAGAAGATCTGTGTGTGTTTCCTAAAGAAGGCCTCATCTCATATTATATATATAGAAGTGGAGAGTTAGGGTTTCCTAAACCTTTTTTTTCCAGTGAGTGGAATCCCTAATTTATGGAAACTTATGTATGAATCCATATTTTATTTAGGCTCTAAAACATAATTTTTAGTCCCTAAATTTTTAGAAACAATTTAAGTAAGGTCCATTATAGCCTTTATTCAAGCTATCTCTATGTCTGTGAGCCTATACACACTATATTACATTGACAATGCATTCACTAATCAATATTATGATCCATAAGAAATGAGAGGTCTCTAGAGACACATCATTGATACCCAATCAGTAGGATTAGTCTAAGAAGACTAAACCAACAACAACCAGTCTTACCATTTTGTATAATCCTTTTCCTCAAATATCTAGATTAAATAGAGGCTTGGACATGTCTTCCTTGTTACATTTAGTATAAGTTCCTTGATCTCTAAGTAGCCATCATGTTACAACCCCAATTTTTGGGTTCATTTGGTGAGAAATGTAATTTCTCATATTAAATATATTTGAAAAAATAATGATATAATTTGGTTCAAATAAATAGATTTCATTTACAATAGCCTTGATGTTTGTGTTGTGGGCTTTATTGGCTATTGGGCCCAAATAACAAGAAAATTCAATTAGTAAATGAATAATTGAATGTGTGGGAAAAGAAAGACATTGAAACCTCTAGAAGGCAAAGAAATGTAATCCAAGGATGGATTTCATACCTCTTGGGTTCCTTGGGTTCCAAGGAGTCCAATGTTGCAAACAAAAGGCAATAAGAAAAGAAAAGATTAATTAAGTATTTCTTTAGTAAGAAACAAATTGAAAATAATTTTAAAATGTTGGAAATAAGTGGGAAAATGTATAATTGGGTTATCCTTGGTGGAATTTCGTATCCCAAAGATTACCAATGATAAAAGGAATACCAATGAGTAATATAAAAGAGAAATAAAGAGAAATCCTCAAAAAGAGATATTTTAATAAGAAATACAAATGATAATGAGAAATAATGCATTTAGATGCATCTAGAAGGATAATGAGTATCCAATAAAAATGATTTAGAATAATAGAGTTTTGTGGGGTCCAAGGATCCCCAATAAAGAGGAAAGAAAGAGAAAATACCAAATTTGCAAAATAAAAGGATAATGTGATACATTATTAATGAATTATGAGGTATTGTTAAAAAGAAAGTAATTTCTATTAAAGGAAATAGAATTTCGTGCCAATAAATTAAAAGACAAGTACAAGGAAGATAAAGGTTGTAATTTTCGAAATCCTAATATTTAAAGAAAAAGGAATATCAAAGAGATGATGAAGAGAGAGGAGGTTGCTTTTATAAAAGGAAAATGAGTTTCCAAGTTGGAAAATGACTTAGTTCCTTCGTGGGCAAGCAGTCTGGGGTGTGGATACCTTCCCCTATAAAAGGGGTAGAGCCCAGGGTCGAGTTCCAGAGAGATCCCACATCTCCCACTCTCTTCCTCATCTTATTCATGCTTCCTTACATTCAAAACCCTAGAAGAGGTGAGAAACTGACCATGGGGCAGCAAGGAGTCCAGGTAGGGGTTTCGATGGAGGCTGGGGATGCCATGAAGTCAGAACAAGGTCAAGCTAGCATCACCATGACCTACACGACATGCCATTGCAGCGATACGGCTGCACTTGTAGCTGCAAGTTGCAGGTGTGCCCTGACCAACCCAGCCATTCTGGCCAAGATATGAGGGCGCCCCATGTGCGCCAGAGAGCGGCAGAGGCAGAGAAGCAGTTTTTGGCAAAGTTCGAGTCTGGATTTGGGAGGGAGAGTCGTGCCAAGGGCCGTCCTCAACGGCCGTTGATGCTGATCCAAGGTTCAAGACAACCTAGCGATCAATGGACAAATATACCCCTCCGGGGTATGAAGGGAAGGCACATACACAAGGGGCATATGTGTAATTCCGTTATGTTCCAAATCGCGAGAGCACTTTCATGGGAACAAGGCTACGTGGCACCTCCCTATTGACCCAAAGTAAGTCAATTTTTCATAAATCATATCTTTTTATCCGTAACTCTGATGGTAGCAAATAATATATGTATTTTTCTCGGAAAAATGAGAGGAATCTAATAAAAATAGTTATAAATGCTATTTCCTTTTGAAATTCAAAAAGTAGTGTAAGTTATCAACTTTAATGAATTAAAGATTAAGGAACTCTACTTTGAGATGATTAATTAAATTAGTAGAGTTTAATGGATGATTAAAGTTGATATTAATATGTTAATTGTAAAAAGGTACATTAAGATAAAAAAGGATGAACTTTGCACATAATTAGTTTAATTTAGAGATTATGTGCATAAATATGCTTGAAAGTTGAAAAGTACATAAAGTTATCATCTTTAATGATTTAATTAATGAAAAACGCTTACATTTTTTGAAAGATGGATTTATTGATGTTCTTTGGATAATTCAATCCAATATTAACACGTTGTTAATAAAAGTGAAAATAGGATCTAAAAAGATGATCTTTTTATATAATTGGCTTAATTTAGGGTTTCGTGCATGAATATGCAGTAATGAGCTTGAAAACTCTAATTTAGGTGAATATGTCTTTTAATTGTTTTAATTGTTCAAATCCCTGAATAAATAAGAGATATGATGAGCCTAACTTAATTTGAGTATAAAAGACCATTAAAGTGGATAATTTGAGCAATTAGGGTTTATATGAGTAGAAAGAGTATTTTGGGGTTATTGACCTAAAAGGAATAAACTTTGAGAAATTGATCTAAGAAACCATAATGAATACTAATGAAACCTTAATTTGGATTAGAAACCCTAGAAAGTGAATACAAGTCAATAAAGTAGATTCTTGATATAGTGTGTAGTAAATAGATCACATATTCTTTTTCAAAATTATGTGATTGTTGAATTGCTTGCTTGGATTTCTTTCTTGGTTGGAATCACTTAATGCTTGTGGAATCTTCAAATCAGGTATGTAGTTATTCTTATGAATAATCGCTTTAGTTTCACGGCGATTTCTGAATGTTTTATCGGTTGCTTGAAAATAAATGTTGGATGCCTTTTATTTCATGCAACTATAAAGTGACTATGATTATCACTATGAATATATATATAACTGGATTAGATCTGAATCCACCTCTATGGCTTGTAAAGGCTAAAAAGGGGTAACCTAAAGTAAGGTCTAGGTTATCATGGGTTAGAAACTGGGCTACCAAGTGTAGTGCCATGAGACCCTTTATTCTGCCATGAGTTAAAGAGTGGGCTACTTACTGGTAGTTCCATGTGACTCAACCCTAGAAACTAGTTCACCTATCTGTGGGAGCATGAGGGGTTTAATGAGGAGCTACTATAAGGAAAGTGGTATCCAGGTCCATTGTAGGGACAACGCAGAGGATAGGGAATGCCTGGATCACGTAGTTATATTTAAAATGTTAAATTGTTTGTTAAATGGTAATTGGCTGCAATACATTGTTATGAATAATTGCATGATTATTGTTTCCCCCACATACCATCTTTGGCTGACCGATGTTTTTTTTTCCACATTTTAGGTGCAAGCCAAAAGGACAAACAGTAAATCGTCATATTGTGAAATACATGAAGTAAAATACAAGGAGGATTAGTTAGAGTAGAATTCATATGTGGATAGAAGTTTAGAGATCCAAGTTTTCAGAAAGGTATGCAAAAGTTTATTTTCTTACAACTTTCCAGTTTAGTCTGTTAAAATTTAATAATTGTTCTTGGGTAATTGTCGAACCTTTGATCTGGAAATTATGTGTGCGGCTTCGACCTCTCGGTCTCCCTTAATTGGGGGTTACTTGAAGGTGGGGTCATAACATTTGGTATCAGAGAATAGGTTCCTCACTTAACCATTAATAATTATTAAATTTTATAAACTCTATAGAACTCAAGGGAGTTATTAGAGGATTATCCAAAAGACAAAGGTGTCTAGAAAAGGATCATGACTGGGGGCTGGCAATATTTTCCTCCGCACCGCTAGTCAGAATATGAGGACTCCCAGATCCATGTGACTGCCTGGCCAAAGTCTTAGGGTATGATTCAAAATAAGATACCTTTAGGACTTTCTCATCTTATTCATCCCTTCTCATCACGAATTCTATTAAGGACCTTAAGGATTTGGGTTTTCTCTCTTTTCCTCACCCTCTTTGAGGTACATGTAAGGTTGATAGGGTCTAAGGAATCCTCCACCAAATTAATGAAAAGCATGTAAATTAGATGTCATGGACTTAAGCTTAATAGAGTAAGAGAAAACTAAAGGATAGATAGATGCTTAGGTCGTATGACATAAGTTGTCATGCCCTCAGAAGAGACCTGAGGTTAGACCTTCTTGTCAGGAGGATAAATAAAGAGAGTTAGTCTTGGAGATAGAGATCTCCATTGTAAGTAGAGACCAGCCACATCCTCTGAGGATGATGTTAACCCTAACCCTAAGTGAAGGTTAGAGAGAGAAATGGCATGATGAGTTAGACCAGGTGTTTGGATGGACATCCCTTGGATGACGTATGAGCCATGCGAGGTTGGATGACCTAGTATCTCTGGCGACCCAAGCCTGACAAAGGTCGTGCATGTATGAGTGAAGGATAGGTCCTTCATTGATGAGGTTAGAGAAGAACCTATGGAAACTCCATGAGCTTTTATGGGCATAATAGGCACCAAGAATGTATCAGTAGTGTGAGCAATAGGTTGAAACCCTGGTTGGGAGAGTTTGATGGATAGCTTATGTGATAAGCATAAGGGGCTGTGGATAACTGTGAACGAACATAAGTTGAACATAGGCTTCATCTAGGAAGGGGCATGCTTTTGAGGTTGATCCTTCATGAACAGAGGACATCTAATGGTGAGGTTGGTTAGCTCTAAAGAGAGAGCAGGAAACCAAGAAAGAAGGTTGGAATCCTAGACTCTGAGATATGAGGAAAAGTAGGGAGTTGAGGATGATGTGACCTAAGTGGATGACAGTGGTTGCCTCATGAATGATCCCTGGAGGCTGATGATATCTTGGTTGCCTTTGGAGGAACCAAACCTTAAAGCGAGGATGGGGCTTCTGGAACCTATGCTCCTACGTTATAAGAGCTTACCTGTCGAGATGAGACAAAGTGTGCCTTAGACCCTGAGGAGGTTTAAGTAGAAAGTTGTGAGGCCTTGTACCTTGTTGGGTGTCCTTGAGGAGGACCCAACTCTAAGTGTTGCTCGAGTTGAAGGATGACAAGAAGTGCATGTCATGCCTTTTACATGCTTGATTCGTGGTTAAGAGATAGAGCATGCAGTTTGACACCTAAAAGTGAATCTAGGGTTCCTAGGCCTAAGAGGGGAAGTGGTGTACCCGATGCTCAAGATGGGATTTGAGTTTCTATAGACGCAAGCATGGTACTTCGCATGGATAGAGGAAAAGGGAAACCCCTTAAGATTAAAAGTATGTTTGATGAACTGCTCATAGCTAAGTGGAAGACATGGGAAGGTATGATCTTGATCCAATGCTGAGGAATGAGAACAAGTATGACCTAGCATGGTTGGTCAGTGGTCCGCTTGTGCCTTAGTAGCTGCTGGGTTAAGCATGCTCATATGGATGTAAACCCTAGTATGTTTGTGACCTTGTTGTTAAGAGTTGTAGTTTCCTCCCATCCTGGGAGAGGGACCCTTTTGTAGGGTGTATACCAATTTTGTTGGTTTAAGGTAACCTAAAGAGGTCTCATAGGATCTTGAGAAGCTAAGTGAAAATTACATGGTATGAGGATGAACCTCTAGACCCATAGATAACCATCTCTAAGTGCATATGGATGTGTTACCATGGAGGTAACCGGTATGGAGTTTGACCAATGTAGGCAGGTTGCCATGATCCCTATGAAAGGATGAAAGTCAGCCCATGAATGTAGAGAGAGAGATGATGAAGGCTTGGGTAAGGTTATAAGTTGAACATGTACTATAAGATAACCCTAAGTCTATCCTAGGGTTAGGTAGGGATAAGACCGATGGAAGTAGGAGTTGCCTAATTCCCTAGTTGCACATGACCATAGGGTCGGGAGGTAACAACTATCATTCTCTGAGGGCCATGGGTTAGGAGATTGATCACCTTCATGAACTCATGGGACCCAAAGGGCAGATGAGTAGGCCACTCTCTGGATGCATAAGGGAAGAGGGATGACCCTAAGAGTACCGACACCCTATAGACCTAGAGGAGATGACAAAGGATTGTGTGGTGACCCAAGTAGGTTCGAAACCAATTTGTTTCTTCCATGGAGGTAAATTTGATATCAAGATGAATGTAATATAGAGGCATAAACGACACATTTCAACTTAGATTTAAAGGTGTACTGGGAAGGTGGGATGTACCATCTCTACTCCTGGAACAGGAAGAACTATGTATTTGTACTGCAGCCAAATGCTTATTTCCTCTTGTTATGGGATTGAGAGATAGGAAAATACGCATGCCATACACCAAGGATAAAGATCATGTAGGTTGGAACATTGCCACGAGATATGGGAACAGAGAAGATAACATACCCTAGTAAAGTGAATAATACATGGATGGTTTGCAAACACTAAGAGGAATGAAGTAGTCACCTTATGAGGATGTTTTTATCATGAGATATGAGTCTTACAAGGTTGAGTTCAAAAACCAAGTGGATGGCTCAGAGTTTTCTCGATGAAGATAGACCTAGAGCTGAGATGAGATATTAAGTGGAATACATGGAAGTGTATGTTTTCAATGTTACCTAATACATAAGAAGGTGAAGTAGTAATGGATGCCCTAGTTGAGATATATCTTCCTAGTTTGGCTAGAAGAGGTTGTTAGACTAACCCTATTTTTGGAAAAGAAGATATGTTTGGCTAACACTCTGATATAACAAGATCAGTTAATGGTTGTCTGGTTAGCCAGTCTAGTCCTTGATGCAATGAAAGGATGGTGGTAGAACCTCAGATGCACTTCTTTGGAAAAGAAGGTGATGAAACCCCGGCTAGAATGGTTTAGGGTTTTTGAGGTATTGATCTTGAGGAATAATGAAATACAGGTGATCATGGTTTTAAGATCACCATACACCATGACAGTAAGTGATAGTATCACTTTGGATGCTTGATATGAAGTTGCATGTGGCATATAGCCATGCAAGCTGAGGGTGAAGGATGAACACCAGTAACCCAGTGCATTGATATAAAGGATAAAGAGTCCCTGAAAGAGAAAGGGAGTTCATCACTATGGATGTTGTAAGTCTCCCTGGACCAAGGAAGGTCGAGATGCAATATGGGTTATGGTAGATTGCCTTACCTAGATGACATGAGAAAGAAAGTGTTCTATCAAGGGATAGATTTGGTTGAACTACCCATGATAGAGATAGTTCAACTACACCATGATGCGAGTTCAAAGGTTCTTGAGTTTGACCTAAATGTTCTCTTCCAAAAGGTGGAAGTAAGTACATGAAGAACTCGATGTTAGTATAGTTTATCACCCTTAACCAGTGGTTAGTATGAGCCAAACAAAAGGGTCTGATGAAAGCATGTATGCTCATTCAGGGTGATACCTAGAGACAATCCTCATCCTAAGAAAGATGTGATGATGACCACCATAGCCAGTATCGGGATTTAAAGAAGCTCTGTAAGGGTGGTTGTGTCGGTCACCACTTCAGTAAGGTGATGTTGGTGAAAGGACCACGTGATGGTTAGAAAAGGACCACAATGTGTATAGATGAAGTCACTTTGATCGTACAATGGATGAAAGGAGCCTAGAGACGACAAGAGTCATGAGAGGATGCAAAGTAGACTGACATGCAGTTCATTGTGGGAAATATGTGACATGAAAAATCCGACCCCTCTGAGCTACAACTAAGGAAGCTGGGTCCCCGATACATGGGTCCATTTGATATGGATTGGTGGAGAAGGTTATGGTTGACTTTACCCCTCAGGATAAAGTGATGTGTGATGAGTTCCATGTGTCAAATTTAGAGCACTATGTGAGGTACCCCGACCATGTGCTGAGAAATGAACCTAGTGAGCCCCAAGGGAGGCTGAAATGGCCTGAGTCACATGTGAAGTTTATAGACGCCAAGATGAAAGAAATAAGAGAAAACAATATGTGATGATAAAGGTTCTTTTGAAGCGCCATGAGTACGGTAAAGCCACATAGGGGCCAATGATGGACATGGAAAAGTCTTATCCTGAATTGTTTGTTTGCTTGATAGAATTTTGAGTACAAAATTCCTATAAGAGGGGAAGGATGTTACGACCCCAATTTTTGGGTTCATTTGGTGAGAAATATAATTTCTCATATTAAAGATATTTGAACAAATAATGATATAATTTGGTTTGAATAAATAGATTTCGTTTACAATAGCCTTGATGTTTGTGTTGTGGTCTTTATTGGCTATTGGGCCCAAATAACAAGAAAATTCAAATAGTAAATGAATAATTGAATATTTGGGAAAAGAAAGAGATAGAAACCTCTAGAAGGCAAAGAGATGTAATCCAAGGATGGATTTCGTGCCTCTTGGGTTCCTTGGGTTCCAAGGAGTCCAAATTTACAAAGAAAAGGCAATAAGAAAAGAAAAGATTAATTAAGTATTTCTTTAGTAAGAAAGAAATTGAAAATAATGTTAAAATGTTGGAAATAAGTGGAAAAAGGTATAATTGGGTTATCCTTGGTGTAATTTCGTATCCCAAGGATTACCAATGATAAAAGGAATACCAATGAGGAAAATAAAAGAGAAATAAAGAGAAATCCTCAAAAAGAGATATTTTAATAAGAAACACACATCATAATGAGAAATTATACATTTAGATGCATCTAGAAGGATAATGAGTATAGAATAAAAAGGATTTCAAAATAATAAAGTTTCTTGGGGTCCAAGGAGCCCCAATAAAGAGGAAAGAAAGAGAAAATACCAAATTTGTAAAATAAAAGGATAATGTGATACATTATTAATGAATTATGAGGTATTGTTAAAAAGAAAGTAATTTCTATTAAAGGAAATAGATGTTTGTGCCAATAAATTAAAAGGAAAGTACAAGGAAGATAAAGGATGTAATTTCCAAAATCCTAATGTTTAAAGAAAAAGGAATATCAAGGAGATGATGAAGAGAGATGAGGTTGCTTTTATAAAAGGAAAATGAGTTTCCAAGTTGGAAAATGACTTGGTTGCTTCGTTGGCAAGAAATTTGGGGCATGGATACCCTCCCCTATAAAAGGGGTAGAGCCCAGGGTCGAGTTCTAGAGAGATCCCACGTCTTCCACTCTCTTCCTCATCTTCTTCATGCTTCCTTACATTCAAAACCCTAGCAGAGGGGAGCAACTGACCATGGGGCAGAAAGGAGTCTAGGTAGGGGTTTCGATGGAGGCTGGGGATGCCATGAAGTCAGAACAAGGTCAAGCTAGCATCACCATGACCTACACGACACACCATCACAGCGAAAAGGCTGCACTTGCAGTTGCAAGTTGCAGGTGTGCCCCGACCAACCTAGCCATTTTGGCCAAGATATGAGGGCGCTCGAGGTGCGCCAGAGAGCGGAGGAGGCGGAGAAGCAGTTTCCGGAAAATTCGGGTCTGGATCTGGGAGGGAGAGTCGTGCCAAGGGCTGTCCTCTACGGCTGCTCCTGTTGATCCAAGGTTGAAGACAACCTAGCGATCAATGGACAAATATACCCCTCCGGGGTTGAAGGGCAAGCACTTACGCAAGGGGCATATGTGTAATTCCGTTATGTTCCAAATCGCAAGAGCACTTTTCATGGGAACAAGGCTACGTGGTGCCTCCCTATTGGCCCAAAGTAAGTCAATTTTTCATAAATTATATCATTTTATCTGTAACTCCGATGGTAGCAAATAATATATGTATTTTGCTCAGAAAAATGAGAGGAATCTAGTAAAAATAGTTTTAAAGGAAAATTCCTTTTGCAATTCAAAAAGTAGTGTAAGTTATCAACTTTAATGAATTAAAGATTAAGGAACTCTACTTTGAGATGATAATTTAAATTAGTAGAGTTTAATGGGTGATTAATGTTGATATTAACATGTTCATTGTAAAAAGGTAAATTAAGATCGAAAAGGATGAACTTGGCACATAATTAGTTTAATTTAGAGATTATGTGCAGAAATATGCTTGAAAGTTGAAAAGTACATAAAGTTATCATCTTTAATGATTTAATTAATGAAAAACCCTTACATTTGTTGATAGATGGATTTAATGATGTTCTTTGGATAATTCAAGACAATATTAACCTGTTGTTAATAAAAGTTAAAATAGGATCTAAAAAGATGGTTTTTTGTATAATTGGCTTAATTTAGGGTTTCGTGCATGAATATGCATTAATCAGCTAGAAAACCCTAATTTAGGTGAATATGTCTTTTAATTGTTTTAATTGTTCAAATCCATGAATAAATAAGAGATATGATGATCCTAAGTCAATTTGAATATAAAAGACCATTAAAATGGATAATTTGAGCAATTAGGGTTTATATGAGTAGAAAGAATATTTTGGGGTTGTTGATATAAAAGGAATAAAGTTTGAGAAATTGATCTAAGAAACCCCAATGAATACTAACGGAACCTTAATTTGGATTAGAAACCCTAGAAAGTGAATCCAAACTAATAAAGTAGATTCTTGATAAAGTGTGTAGTAAATAGAGTACATATTCTTTTCTGGAATTGTGTGATTGTTGAATTGCTTATTTGGATTGCTTTCTTGGTTGGAATCACTTAAGGCTTGTGGAATCTTCAAATTAGGTATGTGGTTACGCTTATGAATAATCGCTTTAGTTTCACGGCGATTTCCGAATGTTTTATCAGTTGCTTGAAAATAATTGTTGGATGTCTTTTATTTCATGAAACTATAAAGTGACTATGATTATCACTATGAATATATATATATATATATATATATATATATATATATATATATATATATATATATATATAACTGGCTTAGATCTGAATCCACCTCTATGGCTTGTAAAGGCTAAAAGGGGTAACCTAGAGTAAGGTCTAGGTTATCGTGGGTTAGAAACTGGGCTACCAAGTCTAGTGCCATGAGACCCTTTAGCCTACCATGAGTTAAAGAGTGGGCTACTTACGGGTAGTGCCATGTGTCTCAACACTAGAAATTGGGTCACCTATAGGTGGGACCATTAGGGTTTAATGGGGAGCTACTATAAGGAATGTGGTATCCATGTCCACTGTAGGGACAACACAGAGGATATGGAATGCCTGGATCGCACAGTTATATTTAAAATATTAAATTGTTTGTTAAATGGTAATTGACTACAATACCATTATTGTTTCCCCCACATACCAGCTTCGGCTGACCGATGTTTTGTTTTTCGGCATGTTAGGTGCAAGCCAAAAGGACAAATAGTAAATCGTCATATTGTGAAATACATGAAGTAAAATACAAGGAGGATTCGTTAGAGTAGAATTCATATGTGGATAGAAGTTTAGAGATCCAAGTTTTCAAAAATGTATGCAAAAGTTTATTTTCTTACAACTTTCCAGTTTAGTCTGTTAAAACATAATAATTGTTCTTGGTTAATTGTCGAACCTTTGATCCAGAAATTATGTGTGCGGCTTTGACCTCTCGGTCTCCCTTAATTGGGGGTTACCGAAAGGTGGGGTCGTAACACATCATCCCTCACAATACATTACATTATTCTCGTCACACCCAATCATTACCTTTATGGCAACCTTGTTCAAGAATACGTCGAATAGTGTCAAATCATGATGATTTTCATATGACCATTTTAGTGACTTCAGGTCGAAGGACCAAAAACCACTATTACATTTGAGAGTTGAAAATGACTACCATATAAATGTCCCCAAATCACTCTCAAGGTGGGTCTATCCATTAAACTTGTTCAACGAAAAGTACCTATGTGTCTGACCTGGTATCCTATACCTATGACCCATGGGACATGGTCATTAATCACCACACATACTAGTCTCACATGTATTATTATTGTCCAATCCATAATAATACATGACTATGTATTTTTTAAGAATATTGTTCTAAAAATACATTGGCATCTCATGTCCAAGTTACACACTTAAAGTCCCATGGATTTGAACCAATAATTCTAAGGACATTTATTATGTACATTAATATCACAATGATTAATTTTACATCAACAAAATGGAATCACCTTTATTAAGCAAATCAAAAGTACAAAATATCCCTATAGACATTATAAGGCCCCTGAACTTGCTTAATGATTTGAATAAGCTTAATTACCATAATTGAATGCTTAGAAACCTAATCTAACATTTTTATATGCTTTTAAATCATAATACAAGATTAAGTTTATAATTTGGTCCAATTTGGACACTGTTTGAGCAAGTTATGTAATTTTATGTACATTTTGGACTTTTCTACAATTTACCCACTTGAGGGGTTTTCTTTGCAATTTGTCACATACATTATGTTCCTTACATGTTATATTTTCATTTGTGAGTATTTTGAGCCATGGTTATAAGGTGTTTTCCTCAAGGGTATTTTAGGGTTTACCCCTTCATGGATGAGCTACCTTTAGTAGCTATCAACTAATGAATTATGTGATTGGCTGGGAAATTTGACAAAGGAAATCTCAAAAGTTCTAGATATATGGTGGGGGAGATGCTTGTGTGTGTGATTGTATATTCTTAATAATTTAAGGCCACAGACACTTGGATAGATACTAGAACTTCAACTTTTTCTTTATCTTTATCTTGAGTTTCATATACTTATCTCGAAGCACCAAAATGAGACATTTTCTCTCCACCACTTCCCTACTTCTACCAAAATCGTTCTCCCTGTTTGCTTCTGTGAATTTCCTATCCAAGGAAGAAGAAAGTGGGGATCCTCTTGGAAAAAGGATATAGGGTTGCAATTGACTTCCTTTAGGGGTTCCTAAAGCCCCTTCCTAGTGATCTTGACCTAAAAGTGTAAGTATTAACTTATTTCCTCCATTTATGTCTTTTATATGTATTCTTCCTCCTATATTTCTTTAGGTCAGAACCCTGCTGTTCCATGGTGAAAGTGGCTCTGGAATTAAAAAAATCTATCCTTCTTGTTTCTTTTTCTAGGGTTTTGCTTCTTTGTGGTTTGGCCAAGTTCTGATCTGAATCTAGGGTTTTCTTGCCTTATTTTCTCGAGATTCTTGCTGTTTGAGATCTGACCTACTCTATAGAGGTGAGTTATATAACAATCTTCACTTATATTGCTTACTAGAAGCTTGTTAGTTCATGTTTATGCTTTAATGTGATGATCTAAGTATAAAGAAACTGTGCTTGTTTAGAATTACGAATTTTTGTGGTGTTCCCTGTTCTGTTCCAGTTCTATATGAACTTGTAAACATGTGTAAGACCTTTCTAAGGTGTAACATGATCTATTACAGGTTCATAGCAACAACCTATGGTGCTAAGTACAAAACAATTGATGGTTCAAATTAGGGTTTTCCAGCTATTTCATTCCCTATCACACAATCGATGGTCATATCATTCAACAACCAATGGTGTTGCTATCTTGGCAACTAATGTTCGTGATCAAGGGTGTTAAATTTATGTTGACAACCTATGGTCACCCCCTTAGGTCAGGTTTTGTATCAATTACATGTTTAATTATCATCCACTAAGTATTCTAATGATGTTATCAATCGATGATGACATTAGCTTAATATTTGATGGTTTTAACTGAATGCATTACTGATCTAACAACCAATGGTGACCTAATGATCATAATTAATGGTGGATCAGGTCATTATCATATATGATGAGTTAATAATGTAATTTTATATTTCACTAAACCTTAAACCAATGGTTCCTTGGTTCAATTGATCTAATGGTTAGTCCTATACTTCAATTGATAACCTTGAACAATGAATGTAACATACTAGATCTAGAACCCTACCCTAGAACTTTGACCTTTTGGTGATTTTCCAAACAAAGTTGAGGTTAGGATGATCCTAATAATCTAATGCATGAATAATGTAAATAATATGTCACATAATTCAATTGGTGATAATAAGATGATAAATAACTTAATTGGATGCATAATGATGTTAATGGGCCTCTAATGGGCCTAATGGCATAATCTATGTAATAAAGCCTCAAAATAAAGAATAGACTCCAAATTCGTAATCTAAACATCAAAATAAGCCTACATGTCAATTTTCATTTAATTTGGACAACCTCAAAATAATAAGAGAGAGAAATTGCCTAAAAGGTGTGAATAATAAATAAATATAATAATTGACTCCAAAAGAGGAAAATAATGTTATATTCGTGATCTATATAATAAATATAGCCTTTGGGTGAATTTTTATCCAATTTGGAGAAAGTTTGCTTAAAGGGTGAAATCAGGAGAGAGAAAGTATGAAGAACCTTCAAAATATTAATTAAATACTCAAACAACTCCAATATGTGAAATTTATGGCAAATTCGTATTTAACACATTAATTATAACTTGTCAGTCAAGTTTCAAAAAAATTGGATAATCCTAATACCATATATGAAAGAGGAAAGAGAAAATAGTAATTAATTTATTTAACACATTAAAAGTTTCCAAAAGGCAAAACTAAGTACATAATCGGAATCTACATGCCTTTATTGGCCTCTGTGAAAAATTTGGTTTAATTTGGATAATGTTTGAACCCTTATTTGAAGAAAGAGAAAAAGATACATTTAATGCAAATGTTACTTTATTCATTTGATCGATTTTCCTTGTCACACCTTTTGATTTAGGCACGCTTGATCTGGACCGTGGATTTTAGATCTAACGGTTCCACGGTTGTCTCCTAGCTCCGATCGGAGTGGGAGTACAGGTTTCTTCTGTGGATTTTTCGGACGAGGATATCTCCCTCGATTATTAATCTTTTTCGACGATTTCTTCGCCTTTAGACTCCAAATTGGATTCTGCAACTTTTGATCCCAGATACATGGGTATTTATACCCCGTGTTACCCAAACTATTGGCGCCGCCTCCTCGCTCTGTTCACGACTCTGTTTCCTGCTTCGTGCCATCTACTAGCCACCTCAAGCGATCGGACTGCTTGGGACATGTTCCCTTACCTCCGTTGGGGTCCTAGGAGGTAGTCGTTCTACTTGGTTTGGGGACATCCGACCCCGACCTTCCTTTCCCTACTCCGCCAGCTTCTGCTTGCCACCATGGGGTTTTCACCAAGCACCAGTCCGCCGAGCGACTTGCAAGAGGATCTGACGGACTCCAGGTAGCTCATTAGGACCCTTCATAACCTGGATTTGGTTCATTTCAAAGTATATGTTGTTTCCCCTTTTGTCATCACGTCGCCTGCTTGCCTTGCAATATGGAGCTTTGCCATCACGTTTTGGCTCCGGCGCCCTCAGTTTCTTTCTTCTTACCTTCATGTGGTTTGGTCGTTAGCGATGTGAGACTCAGGGTCTCAGATTTCCCGGTTCTTCCCTACTTCCCGCTCCTAGCTTGGAAACCTGCTGCTTTGTGCGGCCATGGCAGGTCGCGGTGGGGGAGTGGTTTCGTGTCTCTACCCCTACGTTTTGCTTAGGCTTTTGTTTTGCTACAAGGGTAAAATTGTCTTTTCACGTGGGTTTTGGTTTTCCTACCGCACTGAGGTGAGTTGTTGAGTTGGTTGTGGGTCTTCTGAGTTGTCCAGTATCAATTGGACCAACTCAGCACTCCTGAACTCTCTCTCTTCTCTTTGCAATCGAATTTCTGATATGGAAATTTATGATTGGTTATGTTTCTAAAATTTGTAACTAATTATCTACTCATCAGAAAAATATAAATAAATAGTCGTTGGATTCAGAAAAATGCAAGCTTTCTAATGGTAAAAGTTTTAATGTCTGAATCTAATGTTTTAAACAAGTGTTTTTAATGGATCTAATTAATGATGAATTAACTTCTAAAATTCATAACTAATAATTTATAAGTCAGAAAAATATAATAAAATATGTTTTGAGCTCAGGAAAATATAATATAAAATATGGAATCGTTTTGGAAACATAATTCATGTAATAATAAAAAGGTGTTTTTAGGGTTTATGAAATCAATATAAAATCTAACCCTAATTCCACATATATGTGCTTAATAGGTGTTTTGGATGCCTAGGCTTGGACCTAGATGTGACTTTGGATCGTTTGACTCTGAAGTTGAGGTATGCTTGCATCCCCTATTATGTCTATATTGAGAAATTTTTATTCTCTCTTAATGTATGATTGCATCTCCTATTATTTCTATATTGAGCAATTCTTGTCTCTTATGTATGTTGTATCTCCTATTTATCTATGTTGAGCAATTCACCTGTCTTTTCATTCTCTTGGATTTGGCCTACACAATATGTCTTATCTTTTGTTATCATGGTTCATGTGAACTATCTTTTTTGTTATGAACTTGGATATTTTCTTGATATCATATCTTGTGCCTTGGTGCATGTTGGTCTCTTATATTGTTATGTGCCACATTGAAGTGGATATTATATGTTGGTGTTGTCCATTGTGTGATGGTAACCTTTGTATCATATTCTGACTAAACTATTTACTTGCCTCTATATTACATGCAATGTGAATCAGTAGCACTAGAATAATGTAAATTACTTTGGTTTTGGGTGTGTGCCCTTTTTGTTTATGGGATGGTGGTGGTGGTGCCCCATACCCGAGTTTCAAGGATGTGAAGCCTTGGCTCAACTTATATATATTTGGGAGTTTGACGGTGAGTCATTCTCTATCAGGTTTTCAAGGATGTGAAGCCTTGGCCGCCTTTGTGTTTATATTTTTCTAGGACTATGTTTATCTCACATGCATGCAGGTTTGATGATTGGTTGTGGGGTGTGTGCCCTACTACCTATCCATGTGCTTTTGTTGCACAATCTTATTTGTTTTGATTATGGCAAGTATCCTCTTTTATTCCTTTTTGTTATGATCTTTTCTTGATACCTATTTGGGCGATACTTATCTCTTGCATGGGAAGCCTTTACACTTGATGTCCTTTATTTCCTTATATTGCTCAAAGTTGCCTTTTTAGTATGCACATACCAGCCTTTGCTGATGTTTCCTTTTGTTTCTCTTTTGCTGGGGTATGCTTCCAACCCTAGGTGGAGGACATGCATGGCAAGACGTGTTGACCTAGACTTAGCTTGAGTTGATAAAGCTTGGAGACAATCTTGAGGTGGTTTAGATTTCCTCTACATGGATCCTTGTGATGTAAGTTTAAGTTGTAACCCTTTGTTTTATAATTGAATAGTCAAATATTTTCTTCCGCTGCAATACATTGGTCTTTTGATTGCCATTACATAAAGATTTGAAAATTTTACACCCACTCCATCATACCTTATGAGTGTGTTTGGACTGGAGGTTTTATTGTTCAAATTTTGAGTAAGGAAGTGATTTCACTTCTTTACAACATGGTATCAGAGCCCATGGTAGTCGGAATCGACTATTTCAATTTTGTCTCCCTATAGAACCCTTGACTTTTCTAGATAGCTCTTAATAAGATGTTGACCCTAGAATTGATCAATGATGATCTTTGTATGCAATAAGGTTGGTTTTGAGGATGAGAATATGTTAGGGGATCTAAATATGGAAATATTGTGACTTGGTTTTCGTATTGATTTTGTGCTGGCATATGTTGGTTTTACCTCGCAGATTTTTTTATCTACAAAAATTATTTTCATTACACTACTATATGTACAAAATTTTTCTAGATTTCTCAACGTTTTCTTGAGCTAAGCCACAATGAAGAGAAACTATAGTTTGAGTAGAATCTAACCCTAGTTTTATGACTAGGAATGATATAATGGTATAGTTGACCTACCCTATGACTTTTTGGTGGTTCATGTAGGGTTGTTAGGTTAGTGACACGAACACCTAAAATGTCAACCCTAGATGGAATTACTATAGTTGGATACATGAGAAATAGTAATCTTCAAAAACTTTCATAACTAAGTGATGTTGGTAGATCTAAAAAGTTTTTTAGTTTGACTTGTTAGGTTGAACCCTTTAAGGGGTGGAGAATAGTTGATAGTTGATGTTTGATCTGTAGATTTCGAGGATGAAATCCTTTTTAAGGGGTGGAGTGTTGTAACATACTAGATCTAGAACCCTACCCTAGAACTTTGACCTTTTGGTGATTTTCCAAACAAAGTTGAGGTTAGGATGATCCTAATAATCTAATGCATGAATAATGTAAATAATATGTCACATAATTCAATTGGTGATAATAAGATGATAAATAACTTAATTGGATGCATAATGATGTTAATGGGCCTCTAATGGGCCTAATGGCATAATCTATGTAATAAAGCCTCAAAATAAAGAATAGACTCCAAATTCGTAATCTAAACATCAAAATAAGCCTACATGTCAATTTTTATTTAATTTGGAACCCTCAAAATAATATGGTAATTTAAGAGAGAGAAATTGCCTAAAAGGTGTGAATAATAAATAAATATAATAATTTACTCCAAAAGAGGAAAATAATGTTATATTCGTGATCTATATAATAAATATAGCCTTTGGGTGAATTTTTATCCAATTTGGAGAAAGTTTTCTTAAAGGGTGAAATCAGGAGAGAGAAAGTATGAAGAACCTTCAAAATATTAATTAAATACTCAAACAACTCCAATATGTGAAATTTATGGCAAATTCGTATTTAACACATTAATTATAACTTGTGGGTCAAGTTTCATAAAAATTGGATAATCCTAATACCATATATGAAAGAGGACAGAGAAAATAGTAATTAATTTATTTAACACAATAAAAGTTTCCAAAAGGCAAAACTAAGTACATAATCGGAATCTACATGCCTTTATTGGCCTCTGTGCAAAATTTGGTTTAATTTGGATAATGTTTGAACCCTTATTTGAAGAGAGAGAAAAAGATACATTTAATGCAAATGTTACTTTATTCATTTGATCGATTTTCCTTGTAACACCTTTTGATTTAGGCACGCTTGATCTGGACCGTGGATTTTAGATCCAACGGTTCCACGATTGTCTCCTAGCTCCGATCGGAGTGGGAGTACAAGTTTCTTCTGTGGGTTTTTCGGACAAGGATATCTCCCTCGATTATTAATCTTTTTCGACGATTTCTTCGCCTTTAGACTCCAAATTGGATTCCGCAACTTTTGATCCCAGATACATGGGTATTTATACCCCGTGTTACCCAAACTGTTGGCGCCGCCTCCTCGCTCTGTTCACGACTCTGTTTCCTGCTTCGTTCCATCTACTAGCCACCTCAAGCGATCAGACTGCTTGGGACATGTTCCCTTACCTCCGTTGGGGTCCTAGGAGGTAGTCGATCTCCTTGGTTTGGGGACATCCGACCCCGACCTTCCTTTCCCTACTCCACCAGCTTCTGCTTGCCGCCATGGGGTTTTCACCAAGTACCAATCCGCCGAGCGACTTGCAAGCGGATCTGACGGACTCCAGGTAGCTCATTAGGACCCTTCATAACCTGGATTTGGTTCAATTCAAAGTATATGTTGTTTCCCTTTTTGTGTCGTCGCCTGCTTGCCTTGCAATCTGGAGCTTTGCCATCACGTTTTGGCTTCGGCGCCCTCGATTTCTTTCTTCTTACCTTCGTGTGGTTTGGTCATTAGCGATGTGAGACTCAGGGTCTCGGATTTCCCGGTTCTTCCCTACTTCCCGCTCCCAGCTTGGAAACTTGCTGCTTTGTGCGGCCATGGCAGGTCGCGGTGGGGGAGTGGTTTCGCGTGTCTACCCCTACGTTTTGCTTAGGCTTTTGTTTTGCTACAAGGGTAAAATTGTCTTTTCGCGTGGGTTTTGGTTTTCCTACCGCACTGAGGTGAGTTGGTGAGTTGGTTGTGGGTCGTCTGAGTTGTCCAGTATCAATTGGACCAACTCAGCACTCCTGAACTCTCTCTCTTCTCTTTGCAATCGAATTTCTGATATGGAAATTTATGATTGGTTATGTTTCTAAAATTTGTAACTGATTATCTACTCATCAGAAAAATATAAATAAATAGTCGTTGGATTCAGAAAAATGCAAGATTTCTAATGGTAAAAGTTTTAATGGCTGAATCTAATGTTTTAAACATGTGTTTTTAATGGATCTAATTAATGATGAATTAACTTCTAAAATTCATAACTAATAATTTATAAGTCAGAAAAATATAATAAAATATGTTTTGAGCTCAGGAAAATATAATATAAAATATGGAATCGTTTTGGAAACATAATTCATGTAATAATAAAAAGGTGTTTTTAGGGTTTATGAAATCAATATAAAATCTAACCCTAATTCCACATATATGTGCTTAATAGGTGTTTTGGATGCCTAGGCTTGGACCTAGATGTGACTTTGGATCGTTTGACTCTGAAGTTGAGGTATGCTTTCATCCCCTATTATGTCTATATTGAGCAATTTCTATTCTCTCTTAATGTATGATTGCATCTCCTATTATTTCTATATTGAGCAATTCTTGTCTGTTATGTATGTTGTATCTCCTATTTATCTATGTTGAGAAATTCACCTATCTTTTCATTCTCTTGGATTTGGCCTACACAATATGTCTTATCTTTTGTTATCATGGTTCGTGTGAACTATCTTTTTTGTTATGAACTTGGATATTTTCTTGATATCATATCCTGTGCCTTGGTGCATGTTGGTCTCTTATATTGTTATGTGCCACATTGAAGTGGATATTATATGTTGGTGTTGTCCATTGTGTGATGGCAACCTTTGTATCATATTCTGACTAAACTATTTACTTGCCTCTATATTACATGCAATGTGAATCAGTAGCACTAGAATAATGTAAATTACTTTGGTTTTGGGTGTGTGCCCTTTTTGTTTATGGGATGGTGGTGGTGGTGCCCCATACCCGAGTTTCAAGGATGTGAAGACTTGGCTCAACTTATATATATTTGGGAGTTTGACAGTGAGTCATTCTCTATCAGGTTTTCAAGGATGTGAAGCCTTGGACGCCTTTGTGTTTATATTTTTCTAGGACTATGTTTATCTCACCTGCATGGAGGTTTGATGATTGGTTGTGGGGTGTGTGCCCTACTACCTATCCATGTGCTTTTGTTGCACAATCTTATTTGTTTTGATTATGGCAAGTATCCTCTTTTATTCCTTTTTGTTATGATCTTTTCTTGATACCCGTTTGGGTGATACTTATCTCTTGCATGGGAAGCCTTTACACTTGATGTCCTTTATTTCCTTATATTGCTCAAAGTTGCCTTTTTAGTATGCACATACCAGCCTTTGCTGATGTTTCCTTTTGTTTCTCTTTTGCTGGGGTATGCTTCCAACCCTAGGTGGAGGACATGCATGGCAAGATGTGTTGACCTAGACTTAGTTTGAGTTGATAAAGCTTGGAGACAATCTTGAGGTGGTTTAGATTTCCTCTACATGGATCCTTGTGATGTAAGTTTAAGTTGTAACCCTTTGTTTTATAATTGAATAGTCAAATATTTTCTTCCGCTGCAATACATTGGTCTTTTGATTGCCATTACATAAAGATTTGAAAATTTTACACCCACTCCATCATACCTTATGAGTGTGTTTGGACTGGAGGTTTTATTGTTCAAATTTTTAGTAAGGAAGTGATTTCACTTCTTTACAATGAACCTGATCCAATGAGATGCCTAAACATACAATGGATTATAATAAATCACAAGGTATCATATGTGGGTCCTAGTGATGATAATTCGATGGTTTAATACCATTAATTTGTAGTCTTACCTTTGCCATCATATAGTTATATTTGATAAATCACTATAATAAGTAGATGTGTAACTCCCATGTGATCTAGCTTGTTATACCTAACCTTAATTTAATTATATGACGTCGATTGGTTATAATCATACCTCTTGAATGATTAATGTGATAATCAATTACACTCTTCTTGTGTGGAAATCACAATGTAGTACTATTTGAATATCATAGTGCCTTCCCATGTTAATATCTATGGACACATATGTGCTAATGATCTTTTGAGCCTTGTCTAAGGCATGGAATGATGATGATAACCTTACTATGAATAATGTGATGGTCTTAATGACCTTCGGGCATGTTTGAAGCCATGATTGAGGTGAAATCCTCTTCATGTTCCAATAAGGGTTTAAACTCTAGAACTTGTGATAAGATGTTGGTATCTTGTTATAGTATGATGATAAGTGTGGTCCATTAATTTGAAATGAATAATAGCATGTGGTAATGTGATTAAGATTTATATCCGAAACGTTTTATATCTTTTGAAGTTGTTATACATACACTCTTGTTAGAAAAGAATTAGGGTTTGAATGTCCACTTGTATGATACAACCTTAATAAATTCAATTGGCAGTATTTAATCAAGTGTAACCTTAATCATGTAGAGCCTTGTGCCGTAGAGCCATCTTCAGTGTCTGAACTTACTAGATGGTGAAATGAGTATTCCCAAGGGACAATCGGAGCACATACTATTGAGTATGTCAGGGTGGCAAGTTGAGGTTATATCCTTGTCATCCACAAATATAGGTTATGGAGGATAGCTATGGTCATGCCTCTAACATTTGATGTGTTGAGGACAGCTAAGGTTGTACCTCAGACTAGAGGGTTTTGTATACCCTAATTTTTAGTGTCATAATTTGTATCAAGTGCATGCTAGTTGTTATCAGTTGACTATATGTTACTATTGGAAGTTTGACTCGTATGTCACTGTAGTTTACTTGTACTGATCGAGGGTAAGAGATCATAGGAAAGCGGCACTCTTAGATCTTATAAAAAACTGAATAGCACTTTGCAGTGGTCAGTTGGACTTTGAGTGATACAACTCAAACTCCCCAGGGCATAATAATAAAAGATATAATACCATCCATGTAGTATAATTTCTAGGGTTTAATATGTATCACATTAGTTTATTAACCCTTGTCTTGTCTTTACACTACATAGTTCTTATCTGATGCAGACTTATGAAAATTGTGTAATTCTACTTGATGCTACACCTCATTTGCTTAACTTCTTAGTATGCTTAAACTGATCAATCTGTTCATATTGCTTATTCGATACCCTAACTGCTCAAAGTATTTACTTTTAATTAATATGTTATAATCAATATATGTCGAAGAGAGTTATATCTCTCACTGGGACTGGGTCTCACCCGTGGGTCACCACATTTTTTTTAGGTGGTCGCGGGCAATGAGGTCGAGGTCGCGATGTGAAAGAGAACCAACTTGATGATCAATAGATTTAGAAGGTTGATTAGTTGTAGATGTTGGTAGTAGAGTCCTAGTGTCGTCCATGTACTCTCAAGTCTGGGTATGGGATGTGTTTTCTAGATGATATACTCGTATCGACGTTAGATTTTGGTAGTATGCCAATGTTTGTAAATATATGGCATGTACATGTGAAATATCTTTTGTATGCAAGATGTGACTGAGGTCTTTGGACCCATATGTAAATACTTATTACAGTGTATGAGAATGGAACTATGGACCTTTTGTGAATATTCTAGAGTTTATTTACATTGTTCAAATTGGTTTTAATTATCCCACATTTTTTACTATTTGATTAATTAGTAGTTGATCGTGTTTTGTGTTTTGAGTAATCTCATTTAGCATGACGAGTTGTCACAGACATCATCTATTTATTAAATTTTAGGGAATATACACCGAAAGCCCTTCCATTAGACCCAAACAAAGATGGTGTGGAGTTGGTTTCCTAGAGGCCCAAAAAAGAAATAATAGAGATCTCCAATCACCAAGATGTAAAGGAGTTCATTAATTAAATTTGATTATATTAGTTGTTGGATATATATTTATACTATTACCTCCCTGTCATTAAAAATAGATTGTTTCCCAAAATATAGTCATTCAAAAGTCAAATATTGTGGTCCATGAAACCTTATTGGTTTCTCAACTAAATGAAATAACAATATTCATCCTCCTATTTACTTTATTTGTTTTATTATAAGATAGTTTCTAATAAATAATCTTTTATTAAGAATTTTCATAATTTCCATTATAGTCTATTCACCTCTCTATGATTTTCATGTTACGACCATGTGTTTGGAATAATTAGATTTCACTTTATCTACCAAATTTGGATCCTCATCTTTAACAATAGGTGAACAACACAGATGGCTCACTAGAAAATATTTGATATATTCGAGTTGTACTTCCATTTTTAGTGAAAACAAGTTCTAGATCCACATTTTGTAGGAGATTTCAACATTAAAGAGTGACCAATTATTAATATCTCTTGAATTGGAGATAGGATAAAGAAGAAAATTAGTATTGTTTTTGTGCTATTTGCAAAAATAAAAATATTATCCTTATTCTACATTCACAACTTATTTACAATAAAGACAAAGGTCAAATGAAAATATATTCAAACTGATAATTAAATGAAAAAATATTACATACTAAAAAACCAATGAAATCTCCTACAAAATGGGATTGTTTCTATCCTATTTAATTTAGAATACCATGACTAGGGATATGCATGTTGGGAGTTATGGTAATAGATATATATTCTAACTAACTATATATACCTTTTTGAACTTCAAGCAAGCCAGAACCCAAAAACTATTACAGTTTGCAAATTAACATTATTTTTCCTAAAAGAAGGATTCTAATTGTTAACATTTCGTTAGTACTGTATTGGTAACTTTTTGGGAGTGTTTGTTTCTGACTTAATTGGTCTTCTTATTATGGATATATTGACTAATTCTTTTGTAGATGAAAGTTTCTTAGCATTGTGAGTGTTTTCGTAGGAAAAACCTAGAGACTGTGATTAAAACCATTGTATAATTTTATCTTCTTATGCTTCCCTTGATGGCTTAGTGCATATGAAAAAAACTCTAGTATGTGGGAGAAGGAACAACAAATGTGGCATGCCTTTATGGTCCCCACACTTCATCTAGAGGTGTTAGATAAAACCTAGATTTCAACTTTCACATTAAGCTGATTTTACATTGAAGCTTTGTTGTCATTAGATATTTGATATAACTTAGAATTTGACATATCGACATTCTTGACTTCATGATATTTGTCCTTCTTAAGAACAAATTATTAGGTATCCTATACAAGTCTAGAAAACTTCTTTTATGAAAGTGATTCCACACGAGTAAGATTATAACCATGACATTTATACTCTATTTATATTTATTTAGATAGAGCTTTAAAAAGTATCAACATATGACTTCATGAAGAAGATGTGACATTTACTTTTATACCCTTTAAATATTTCCCAAGCAACATTAAGGTCTTCAATGGTCCCTTTCTCATACTACAAAGGAGGTCCATGTAATTTCTGATTTGTGTACATATATATAATTTCTTATTGAATTGCCACAAATTTCTTAATAGGTACGTATGTTACCTCTTGGGATGGAGTTGCACCATGCTACAACTTTTTCATCTAAAGATTAGATTAGAATATATATATATATATATAAATTTCCTCTACTGCATAATTTGTTTCACGGTCACATTTTCTTTACATGTTTGAATATGTCATGTTCTTGCTTCCCCCTCATTTGCATTTCCCCCCATTTCAATTGGTATCGACTCCACATGGTCTATTTGTTGTTTTCACAAAATTCTACAATCAATCCTATTAATATCCAAATCAAAGTTATTATGTTCAATTGTACTTGAGGAACTCATAAGAATAATCTAGTTCAGTACTCAAAAATGTGAAATCAAAATGATTACACTAGAGTAAAAAGAAAAAAATTAGAAAAATTTCTATGAAGTAGACTAATTAAAATAGTAGCAATTTTTTTCAATGTGATTCCTAAAAATGACACCATAAAATTGGGTCTTGTGTCAAGGATGCGAGATTTAATCACTACATTCAAACAAATATTGACATCTTATCTCAACAAATGATTGTAAAGCTTAAAATTATAAACATTCATATAGCATTCTATCTCACAAGGTTATACATTTTTTGGTATTGGAATCAATATCATTCTCAAGATCTAGGATAGAAAAAAAAACTAGAAGTCTTGTATTAGCTTCCTCAATATGTAATTAAAGATTTTTTTTTGTTTTAAACTACTAACAGTGAAAGTGAATGTAGAATGTAAACTAAGAAATAATAGGTTGATATTTAGAGACAAATATCTACATTGGATCTTGTGCCACCTCAACCAGACTACCTATTTAGCTCTAAATAAAAACAACCACATCCTTATATTTCACCTTATTGGGTGATTGTTAATATGGTCATATACCCAACCTTCTCTTGAATTTTAGAAGATCATGTTAATTTGGTGGAAATCTTCGCTTTAAGGGATAACTATGAATACATGTGAGCGATATCAGGACAATTAAGTGACTCAAACTAGAGCTCCTATTTTTGAGTTTGGACATGTATCCTCTCTACCAAAGTTTACTAATGAACTATTATTATAATGACATTTAATGTAGAATGAAATTGGTAGGATAAAACAAATGATATTTATCTAATATGGTAACAATAGAGAACAAGTACCATGATATAGGGACATAGCCATTGATCTAGAGATGGAACTAGCCACTCATATCAGAGTCAGCTTCACACTACTCAGGGAACGAGTTGTTTTTCGTTGCCGGTACATAAATTATAGGAGATTTTGGTCAAAGAAGTATAAGTCATAAAGGAACTCAAGTTTCTCCAACAATGTTGATTAGGACTCTTTTGGATCTTAGCTATACTATGGCATGTTTGTTGATATATATATCAATTTTTTATCTTTGTGAGGTGGTGTAAGGGTAATAGGGCTATCTGTGTCTAACTGTACAATACGTATTTCTTTCTTACATTGTTTGTATGGTATAAATGGTGTTGTTTTTATGTAATTAAATAACCAATTAATATTTTATTTGAGTTCCTTACAAAATTATCATATCTATTTGGAGGATATGTGATATGAAAATTGAGTCTAACCATCTCCGTATAACCCCTTAACCATGAAATCAACTTTAGAATTGTTCCTGGTGGAATGGTGAACAAAATGGTTAGTTGTGGATATAAATGAGATACTATAGAGGTTAAATGCTTAGAGAGTTCATCAGTTTGTACATTTAGTAATATGGCAATGTACAACCTTGTTTTATCCCTAAAATTAAGCATACTACAAAGAAAAACTACTATTTTTCAAACATTCACTGAAATTATTATCAATAAGTAAATCTTAAACATGCTTATGTAGAACAAGAACACTAAGTTTGCAATTAACCATTATCAATCATTAAATAGTAATCAAACAAAATGACTAGGTATTTGAGTAGCTTCAATGTTTGAAATGTTCATGTGTAGGAATTTGTTTTGTTTCTTCCAGTAGTCTTTGTCTTACAAGGATTAAAATAAGCATGTGTGCATAAACATAATAGTTTGTTATTTACAAAGATTTATATGCCTTAGTTAGTTTATCTAAGAATAATTTTGTTGCTTTGATTTAATTTGAACTTCTAAAAAAGCATATGATTTTGACATAAATAAATTTTAGTAATTTTTCATATTTTATGTAAATGGTGAAAGTTGTCCACCTTTGAGTATTGGACATTAAAAGGTATAATGAAAGAAACATTTTCAAGAAAATGTGGTATTTACTACATTGACATTGATGCAACCCGAACCCACAAACCAGTTTAGGTCCACCAAAGAGAGATCAGACTAAGCATATGCTTTGAATCACTTATTGAAAATCAACCTTAGTTTTTTCTTCTTTTTCTCAAATATATGTTGCAATGACATTAACTATTGATAACATCTTATTTAATCACTACATTAAGGATTAAACAAACTTCAACATTCACATAAAATAAAGAGCTACTTCATAATATAGTTCTTGCTACATATTACAAAACTTCTCTCATTTCTCACTCTTAGTCGTACAATCTAGAGGAAGATAAGAGACCAACTAACTAAAATAACTACTTCATAAGAACTCTACTCTAATAAGATGACTTTTGTCTCCTCTGGAAGAGTTGGTCCTTTACCTAAAAAAGTTTCAGTAAGTTGATGAGATACTAGCTGAGTGCATAGAAAATCAACAAGTAATCATCATAAATGAATTGAGAGATATTTGGTGTTTAGGTTGCAAGTAGGTTATAAAATTTATTTTATATTGTCATATCATTCCATCATAGAAGCAGTAACGTTAACATTTGAACAATATGAAAATAGTAACTATCCATTCAATTGTTGAGTTCATTTAATATATACCCTAGACCCACATGAGGTATACGAAAACATGTGAAAGCATTGCAGCAAGTTACAACCTTACTATACATGAGTTAGAAGCATGCTTGGGATCCCAAGTCTAAAATCTCAAACTTCTTGGTCCACAGGGGGCATCCCCATGCCTGACCTCAGTGGCTAATGGGAGTGGCAGGAGATCTAGACTCCCTCTCTAAACATGGGTACTTAGGTGGAGAGTCAAATCATAATGGCATATTCTACATTAGTGGTACCACTAGGGTTAGGCAATTGGCAGACACCTTAGGTACCACTGACATCTCTAACTATTGTTGGGTACCACACTATAATTTAAATTCTCCCCTCCCTAGCGTAGACCCGCACACCCTTATTTGGTATGATTCATATATCTTGATCCAAGCTTTTCCTCCAGTCAGAAGCACATTTCCTCCTTACAATCAGGCCTCCTTTGAAGGATTCTATAGTTTTTATGGCATCCAATGTCTAGTGATATTTAATTTTTCAATATAATATCTTTATCATTACTAATATTACCCTACTTTTGACAATTAAGCATTTAGAAATATCAATAATGCTCATTTGGTAAAAAGACAACTATCAGATTTATGTCAACTGTTACAATTCAACTTCTTAGATTTGGGATTAGGGCAAACCCAGGATTTCTAGTTCCTCTAAATCAACCATACCATTCACTTTTGTTGTAAATCAATTTACACAATTATTAAGTATATCAACATCATAACACATAAAATATTGACCAACATCTTTGTTTAACCAAAAACTATGATGTGTATAAAATAATTTTGCAATAATTTACTGAGTAAGAATCAATAAAGAAACACCATTATTTTAGATTATACACTTTAAAGAAAGTTTGGAAGGTTATTTTCCACTCACTTTACATACTGTAACTTATTGATCTCGAAATCTATCATTCACAAGTGTAATTCAAGCTCCAAATCATTAGACTCATCTAAAACCATTCATAAGAAGGTAAATAGATCTAAAATAAGTAAGTTGGAGGTACAAAATAAAGGTTGATAGTTAGAGAAAACCTTCACTTGCCGAAACAGAGAGTTTTGAGCAAGAGATAACCAAGAGAAGAAAAAATCTATAGTTAAAATTTACTTGTTGGGTCTGATCCGTGTCAAAACCTTTAGTTCTCATCACCTTTCATTTTCTTCCTCTTATTCACCATAAGTATTGCCTCAATGATCACCCTTATCACCACTTGAAGGTTTTTAGGAGAGAAGATAAACTAAATTTCAGCTAATGAATCTCATTCCATCAGTTTTCATCTGATATCTATAGAGATCTAAGCTTCTTGTGATTCAATGAGATAGACGGTGTCACAACCAAACCATCAGAAGGGAAAACCTTTGGTTGGTACTCCTTTGATGTATGCCTTTGATAGACAATCCATCGGTAGGCTCTATCGATGGTCTACGCAACCATAGAATGCTCAACCTTTAGTAGACATTAACCTTTAGTTAGGACAACCGACTTTGACTATCACACCTTCAGTTGATGCTTGTCAGTGTGGTCATCGGTTGATAGAATCATTGGTTTTTTCTTCCTTCAAATGAAGTTTGTCCAAAAAAAACCTTCAGCAGACTCACAAATCCAACCTTATATGATTTCCTTTGATTGGTAACCTTCGAATGATGTTTCTCAGCCAATCCTTTGGCTATCGAAACCGTCAATTTTCACTTAGCCGAAAAGCTACCAATATGTGACTACCTACCAACCATGAGAAGGTGCTTTCTCTCGACCCATCAAATGATATTCCCCACTAAACCATCAGTACTTGACCTGTGGTTGTTGTTACCAACCAGACATTCAATTTGTGGCCAAAAATTCTTCTGGTTTAGAAAACAATCAATTTGTGTACTCACCAAGAACCTTTGTTTCAAAACCATCATTTTTCAAGATAAGATGAATGTTTGATCTAGGACATATAAAACATTCAATCTTAACCATTCATTGTCAACCAATGGAAACTCTATACAAAACTAAAAAAGATGTATTCTTCATTTCAAACCTGATATGCTTCATTCTTATTTTTGTGTTCATAATTAAATTCACTACCTTTTTGTGAAACAAATTTATTTAAAATAATATCAAGACTTGAATATTCACAAGGTAATCAAGATAATAACACGTGTTTCAGGGTTGTCTTTTAACTCTATGATTACAAGTTAATCGTGATACATGTTATAACAATCTCTGACTCTATAAAAATTCCATCACAAAATTCCTAGAAGAGAAAGGAATACTTGTTACACATCACTAATTCAAAATTCCATGTAGCTTCTTCTACTCCATGATTCCTCCATAGAAATTTCACTAGGGGGTACATCCCTCTTTTTAAGATTTCAAATCTTACGATCAACAATATGTATATGTTCTTCTACATATGCGACATCTTATCTTAATTGTAATGGTTCTTGGTCTATGGTCTTCTTTGTACTTGGATGACACTTCTTTAACATGGATACATGAAATACATCATGTAAATTGGCAGCTTCGGAGGCAACTCAAGCTTGTATGCTACTGGTCCAACTCTCTGAATTATTGGATAAGGACCCATGTATGTAGAAGTTAATTTGACTCACTTTACAAACCTTAATACACATTTCCATGATGACACATTCAAATAAACCTCATCTCCAACCTCAAACTAAGTGGTCTATGTCTCTTCTCTACATAATTTTCTAGTTTTTAATGTGCAAATTTCAACTTTTGTCCAATTACATGTATCTTTTCTATTGTTTCTGATACCAACTCTATATCTAGAATTTTTCTCTCACCAATTTTATACCAAATAATAGGAGTTTATACTATATCCCATTCAAAGTTTCATAGGGTGTCATACCAAAACAAAAATGATAACTATTGTTAAATGCAAACTCCATATGACTGAGATGACGATCCCAACTACCATTAAATTGCAACACACATGCTCTCGTCATGTCTTCTAAGGTTTGAATTGTCCATTCTGACTGTCCATCTGTCTAAGGATGAAAAACTATGCTAAATTTCAATCTTGTTCCAAAACAAATTTTGTGAATGACTACAACATCTTGTGTAAATTTTGGGTCTTTGTCTGATATTATAGAAAGTAGTATTCCATGTAATCTGACTATCTCATCTATATAGAATTAAGCTATCGTTGAGGTATCCCATGTTGTATTAGCTGATAGAAAGTGAGAAGACTTGGTTAAGCTATCTTCTATTACCCATATAGAATCGAATATGCTCAGTATTATGTATCCCAACTACAAAGTCCACCTCAACCGGTCGGTTCACTTCTGAACCAGTCGGTTCGTGGCCCTGGTCAGTTCCCGGTTGACTTTTTCTCTTTTATTTCTAATTGGTATCAAATACCAATCCTTGTTCCAATCAAATTGGGCAAGTGAAACGAAAGGAAAATTCTCACCAATCCTACTTTCCCAACTTGCTCGGTTGCATCAGTTGAACCGATCGTTTCAACACTTGAAGCAATCGTTTCACCCTGTCAATGAGCCGATCGACTCATCACCTGAGCCGATCTGTTCACCAAGCTGAGCCGATCAGTTCATCACATGAGCCAATCGGTTGGGAGTGCAGATTCTGCATAATCAGTCAATTGCAGTTTCAATCAATCTGATACTCTAATCAATTTGTCCAACACCTTGAACATTATGATTTTGAGCTATCAATCAATTGAGTGTTTAATTAAATTACTAAACTCCTTTAGTAATCAATCTAAACATTGTTTGTGGACAAAAATCCTCTTCCGGGTTAAATCCTATGTGTCTGACCCTGCAGGTCCTTTTTCACATTGGCAGGGAAAGTCCATAACACTTATGACTTCTCAAGCAAAGAGTGGTGCCTAGTCACACATCAGTGCTACCCAAGTGAAATAGAAAGTTGGAGAATAACTTTCAATCCTACAATCCGTGAATGGTGTTACAGTGAATGTATAATTCCTTTGTCACTAATATCCCGACTGAACTCGAGGCATGGAACAGTCATCCTGTCAACGTTCATTCACTTTCTTAATCTAAAAGTAGATTGGAAGAGATATGTATGACATCAATATCACATACTAATTCACACATGTGTGCGCACGCCTATTTCAATCCTACTCATCAAGTGGCCTTGCATATCAAACTCCCTTAGGAGGGACAAATCCCATATCTATCACTCACCCCTCAAAAGCCCCATGTGTCAAAGCCACCCAATCATCACCTTTATAACAACCCATGTTTCAAGACTGCATTTGATGATGTCAAAGTGTGCCCAACGACATGTTTTGAGAGTAGTGATTTCAGGTCAAAGAATCACACTCACCACCATCACTGTGAGTACTGACTGTGACTACCATGTCATGGTTCCATACGTCAAACTCACAGTGGGTCTGTCTGGTACACTTGTTCTCTAAGAAGTACCTATGTGTTTGGTTTGATATATCTATATCATGACTAACGAGATTTTGTCATCAACAAACACCACAATCTAGCCTTGTGTGTCAGTGTTGTCTATCTACCTTCCATAATAACATCTGACTTGGGACATAACAAGAATGTACAAATTCTTAGCATCTGTATGATCTCATCGTTCAGGTCCTCAACCTGAAAGCATACGTCATTGAGTACTGTCATTCTGTAGACATTCAATTTCTTCTATCACTATCTCTTATAACTGAACCAAAAAGAATTGGAAGCTTGCCTTTGATGTTTATCAAATCAATCTTAATGTATCCCATCAATCATCCCATGATTGGCTCTCAGGGCATACATTCCAACAGACTCCCACTTGCACTGTGAGCCAATCACCCTTGAATCATATTCATGGTGATTTTCAAACATGTCCCACATGTTACTCTGCTCTAGTGCGATCATAGTGAATAATGGAAAAACCTTGCCAAAGTCAGTATTAATTGCATGTCTCACATCTGTTCGTTGTACGTCACACGTATGTGATGGAGTCACCGTAATATGTGATCCAGTATTCCTTTGCTAACCTTTAGCCACATTGCATAATCAAGGATTCCATACTTGTCATCAATGACCAGAATATCAATAAGTTCATCTCATGAACTTCCAGATCCATATAGTATTCAATGATGTTCTCTAACACTCAGATACTTGATATTTCCTTTTAAATGGTTTCACTGGAACACTTCCAATTATCAACAAACTTTCACTTTTATATATCCTATATATATTTTGTGATTTATTTTCTGTCCTTTCGGAAGTTCGCATCAATGTAACTCTTTACATCGAACTCTTCCTTATCTCCATAGAACTAGTACTTCTCAAGTACTTATCAAGTTCTTATGGTTTCCAGTAACCCTTACTGGAAGTAGACAGACATCCACTCATCATGTCCCACATACGAGTTATCAGGATGAGCACATCATATTGTCATGTCCTACATACAAGATGATGGATGCATTTTATTCTTGCCATGCAAGATAATGGGATGATTACATAAATGATAGATCCATATCTATTCTTAGTGTTCCCATTCTTCATAAGAATTGGACACTTGGCCTTGGGATACTAACTCCATGTAACATGGACAAGTTTTCTCCCACTGAATCTGTGTACACTGAACCCTTCAATACAGATTGCCAATGTATGCTCTCTCTTTTTAGGCCAAGAGGTTTTTTGAGAACTATCTCTATAGATCTCTATTCCAATCACATAGGAAATATCTCTATATTCCTTAAAGATAATTTCCACTTTTGGATTTCCATTCTAGAACATTTCCATTTCACATCAACATGTGGAATGTGAACACGCTCCCACTAAATCACAGATCCCTTCTTTATCTTTGACATATCAGTCAAACCCTTTGACTATATCATCAAAGTAAAGATCCAATTCTGAGTTGCTTGTACTCAATCAATCACATTGATTAGTCCATTGTAACTTATAGACTTCATTTGCATTAGTGGATTCATAAACCTTATAGGTTGTGTCACATACACATACTTGTTTTATTCCTCATAGGAATGCGGTTTTAGTATCCATATGTCAAATGTCTTAGTCATTAAGTTGCATTCATCAAGCATCATCCTTCTAAAAATGTTATCCATGTGTCTTAACACTTAAGATTCATTTGCACTTATGGATTTCATCCAATGGGTGCTACCATTAAGGTCATACCTTATGGTTCACATGGATGTCATTTAGGATGTAATGGTCATAAACCATAACTCAAAATTCGGTTCCTCATATTCATCTAGATAGTTGACTCATCACATGAACAACTCATCACATAGATAATTGAGGTGTATCCGTCAAGGATATAAGAACTCACAACTCCTTGTGATTCTCAATGTCCTTTATTAGTGTGGGGTATTCTTTTATTAAGAAGAATTCAGTTATTTGATAATCATTCTCTAACTCCTTAGAGTATGATTCCTTCTTGATTTAGACATCACCATGCCTTAATCATGAGTTCACTATGATACACTATCATAATCACTCAAAAGGATCTCAAACATTTGGTCCAAGTATTTCATTCATTGATCTCATCAAGAATTAACACTTCACCAAATTTGCACTTCATCTATGATAATCTTGAACACTTCAAGATATTCATATTGGTATTTCTCTAAACACCATTTGAAGTATTAGCATATGTTCCAATAGGTATGTAAATACATCACATGTATTATACCTAATAGGATAATCATTCTCCCACTACCATTAGTGAAGATCATGTTCAAGATATTCATGTCTCTTACTGGTTCTCTAACCAAAAGAGTCTAGATTTATCCATCATATGGAAACTAGAAATGTATTTCTCATGATTGATGCTAATTTGATTGTTTGAGTTATCTATAACTTTTAGGTATCATTTTATCTTATGCATATGAAATACCACAAGATAAACAAGGCATTTCAACAAAGATCATATCTTTAGAAATTGAAACATCTATTTATTGATTGCCATCATTGTCATACAATATGCAAAAATAAAGTGTTTCTATCTATTGGAAAATATGAAATAGCAGTTCATAGCTATATTACACGCCTTTTAGGCTGAAAATAAACTAAAGTACTCCTATATATGGTGGCAACACTTTCCGCATTTATTGAGTTCTTTATACTTTACATCTTGGTATCATATACCTCAAAAGTGTTACAAGTTTACTTTCATGACACATTTAAGTAGAGACGTATGTCGCCTCCTTCTTCTTTTGTTCTTCTAGATAGAGAGGACAATTCCTTTTTCAATGTCCTGGCGTTTGACAATGGTGGCAATTTCCTTTCTTGGTCACGCCTCCCTTGGCCTTGAGAGCTGAAGATGACTTGGGCTCCTGGCTAGCATCAGAACCTTTCTTAGCTTTGCCCTTGCCCTTGCGCTTGGACTTGCCTTTCTTTCTCATGATCACCATCACAGACTTAGGCTTGTCCTTCTTCATCTGTATCTCGACTGTCCTCAACATGCCCAACAACTCTGACAGTGGCCTATCAAAGTTGTTCATGTTATAGTTCATCACAAACTGACTGTAGGATTCTGGCAATGATTGCAGTATCACGTTAGTAGCCAACTCTTGGCTCAGTGGGAATCCCAGTCTTGTCAGGTTCTCCACATACCCAATCATCTTGAGTGTGTGAGGACCAACTGGATCTCCTTCTGTCATGACGCACTTGAACATTGCCCTTGAGACATTGTATCTCTCTTGTCGTGCTTGATCTTCATACATGTTTCTAAGATGCTGAATCATTTCAATGACACCCATGTTCTCATGTTGTCTCTACAACTCGTGGTTCATAGAGTACAACATCAAGCACTTTGCATCAATGGCATCATCAGAATGCTTCTTGTAGGCATCCCTTTCTGCCTTTGGTGCATTAGGAGCAGGTTCCTCTGGAATTGGAGTATCCAGGACATAGAGCTTTCTCTCTTGTGTGAGAACAATT
Source organism: Alisma plantago-aquatica (assembly GCA_963693085.1). Lineage (NCBI taxonomy): Eukaryota > Viridiplantae > Streptophyta > Magnoliopsida > Alismatales > Alismataceae > Alisma > Alisma plantago-aquatica. Next base: position 855,196,540 of record OY856410.1, on the reverse strand, counting down.
CTCAATGTCCTATACCATTCGTGGAAGTTTGTCCCATTTACCTTGTCCTTTTCAAGGACCGATCGCAAAGAAAAGTGATTGTTGCCATTTGTACTACAAAAGGAAAATATGCAATTTTAGTCCAAAAACTCATTTTTGACTTATTTGATTGATTTGAAAAGTTGACGATATAATTAGGCCTTTAATTAATTATCACTCCCACTATTTTAATCCAAATTGATAGCCCTCACCATCAATTCGAAATATTGTAGCGTACAACCTTCTAGTGGGCAAGATCTTGAAATCCTCTAAGTCATGGACCAGCTTGGGCTGTCACCCACAACTTAGATCTCTCAGGTAGGCAACTCTTGCCAATTGCATCATATGAAACTCTTGATAAGATGTCATATGCAACTCCTTGCAATAATCATCTCCATGCCTCAAGGTGCTATATCCTATCTAGGTCACCTTGTTAAGTCTGACCCAAAGCCAACACGATGAATATGCACCCTTCTTGGGCAGACCCACATATCCATTCTTCACACTTCCACGAGATAGATGGTGCGCCATGCTTGGGTGTGCCCACACTTGGTCGATCAAGCTTTTCACGTGTGTCGCATTTGGAAGGCATCTAAAACTTAATATTTAATGAGGGATTTGGTGTTATATACATATACATATCCAATCATCACAATACATAGTACGTATCATATACATGCTATATCCCACAGAAAACATGCAAAATGATAAAAGCAATGATTATGGCCATCCTAATGTGATTCCTCGAGCCAAGAGGAATCACGGTCATCTAGGTCTACATCACATGCAACCTGTACAAGATGAACTTTGTGCTTTGCCTTTCTGGGTTTGATCAACTCATCACATGACTAATCGGCTCGTCATCAGGACGGTCGACTGGGTGCCACCACCTGATCGGTTGGCTCCTCCAACTGATCAGTTCACCTGGTCATTGTGCATCTCATCATGGCCGCCACCCACTCGTCTCGCTCCTCGAACTAGTCATCAACCGATCGACTCGCTCCTTGAGCCGATCGTATGGAACATCAACCGATCAGTTCACACCTTGAACTGATCGTCTCAGCTATCGTCAAGATGTCCTCCGTTCTTTGACATAACTGGAAATAAAAATCTATCCTATTTTACATTGTAAAAAGAGAAACCTCGAGTTACATTCGAGGGGAGAAAAGGTAGGAAAGAAATCTCGAATTATTTCGAGTTACATCAGGAATAGGAGAAGGAAGATCGGTGCGTAGACCGAGATGCAAGCAACCACATACAACCATACACAGATAGGATTTATTGGCCATAACCATGCTATACAACCACCACAAAACTCATTTAAGGGTGACACGTATCGAGTTCTTTCATAATACATATCATATATGTAAATTGGGATTTGTGGATTTAGGATTGGACATGCATAAAGCTAATTTTATTCGCATCATATGCAATAAATAAAGGCGACAAACCAAAATTGATCATATCGATAATCCTAAAGTATAGAGAAGTTGACGTGGCTCTGATACCACTGTTGGGTTTTAGGGGAGGCAGAGAAGGTAGAAGAAACAAAAAAATTTCTCCCCCAAACCCAGACCAAGGAAACACGTCAACGTCTATACAATAGGAAAGGATGGTTCGTGGAATCATACCTTGTCCCGAGGCTTGCTCGGCGACAATACCTCGTGTCTTGAGCGGTCTTCACCTCCGGTCTTAGACGGTGTCTGTGCAGCTCCTGGTCACACTAGGACTGACGACTCCTGGTCTCACCGGGGTTGTCGGGATTGATAGCTGTCCTATGAGCGGCAGAAACCTCCCGCCTCTAAAGTAGTCCACACGGACCACCTGGAACTCCAATCTCCTTGTCCCACAAGGAATTGGAAGGAGTCACACCCTCCTGTCAGCGTACTAGTCGCCAACACACTCTCCTGCCACCAATTGCTTTCTGCAGTTGTCTTTCCCTTGTTGTGCCTCCCTTATCGAGTAGCACTTGCTCGGGCTCTCTCTCAGTTACCAAAACCAGAGAGAACGACAACTTCATAGAGTAACTAGTTGCACTGAGTTGTACTTAGAGAAGCCCCCAATACCCCTATATATGAGGGTCATGGGACATGGTTCTTCATCTCGGGCAATGCGGGACTAAAAGTAGGAGTAGAAGGGTTCGAGATTTTCCACAAAAACAACCAACTGCGCAACCTAAACCGATCATTTCACAACTGAAACGGTCGGTTGGGGACCTGAGCCAGTCAGTTCACACCTCAACTGATCAGTTGGGACACCTCAACCGGTCGGTTCACTTCTGAACCGGTCGGTTCGTGGCCCTAGTCAGTTCCCAATTGACTTTTTCTCTTTTGTTTCAAATTGGTATCAAATACCAATCCTTGTTCCAATCAAATTGGGAAAGTGAAATGAAAGGAAAATTCTCACCAATCCTACTTTCCCAACTTGCTCGGTTGCATCAGTTGAACCGATCGTTTCAACACTTGAAGTAATCATTTCACCCTATCCATGAGTCGATCGACTCATCACCTGAGCCGATCGGTTCACCAAGCTGAGCTGATCAGTTCATCACATGAGCCGATCGGTTGGGAGTGCAGATTGTGCAGAATCACTCAATTGCAGTTTCAATCAATCTGATACTCTAATCAATCTGTCCAACACCTTGAACACTATGATTTTGAGCTATCAATCAATTGAGTGTTTAATTGAATTACTAAACTCCTTTAGTAATCAATCTAAACATTGTTTGTGGACAAAACTCCTCTTCCAGGTTAAATCCTATGTGTGTGACCATGCAGGTCGTTTTTCACATTGGCAGTGAAAGTCCATAACACTTATGACTTCTCAAGCAAAGAGCGGTGCCTAGTCACACATCAGTGCTACCCAAGTGAAATAGAAAGTTGGAGAACAACTTTCAATCCTGCAATCTGTGAATGGTGTTATAGTGAATGTATAATTCCTTTGTCACTGATATCCTGAATGAACTCGAGGCATGGAACAGTCATCCTGTCAACGTTCATTCACTTTCTTGATCTCAGAGTAGATTGGAAGAGATATGTATGACATCAATATGACATACTGATTCACACATGCGTGCGCACACCTATTTCAATCCTACTCATCAAGTGGCCTTGGATATCAAACTCCCTCAGGAGGGACAAATCCCATATCTATCACTCACCCCTCAAAAGCCCCATGTGTCAAAGCCAACCAATCATCACCTTTATAACAACCCATGTTTCAAGACTGCGTTTGATGATGTCAAAGTGTGCCCAATGACATGTGTTGAGTGTAGTGATTTCAGGTCAAAGAATCACACTCACCACCATCACTGTGAGTACTGACTGTGACTACCATGTCATGGTTCCATGTGTCAAACTCACAGTGGGTCTGTCTGGTACACTTGTTCTCTAACAAGTACCTATGTGTTTGGTTTGATATCTCTATATCATGACTAATGAGATTTTGTCATCAACCAACACCACAATCTATCCTTGTGTGTCATTGTTGTCTATCTACCTTCCACAGTGACATCTGACTAGGGACATAACAAGAATGTACAAACTCTTAACATCTGTATGATCTCATCGTTTAAGTCCTCAACCTGAAAGCATACGTCATTGAGTACTGTCATTCTCTAGACATTCAATCTATTCTATCACTATCTCATATGATTGAACCAGAATGAATTGGAAGCTTGCCTTAGATGTTTATCAAATCAATCTTAATGTATCCCATCAATCATCCCATGATTGGCTCTCAGGGCATACATTCCAACAATAAGAACACATCCTAAACCTCTCTAGGATGCATCACAAAACACTAAATTTTGCCTTGTCTTCTTCTAGTAGGATAAAATGGGTGTTGAGGTTAATCTTTGTTTAATGTTAGAAAGGTTTGATCAAAATTATTAGACCAAAAAAGACACACCTTTTCTTGTTAAACATGTAAATGGTATTGTTGGAACACTAAAGTATTTACGAATCTTCTATGAACCCAAAAAACTTCTGATCTCAGTATGAATCATAAGTTGCTACCACTGTAGAATATATTCTACATTCTTAGGGTCTACTTTAACTCCTTCCCCTGATATGACATGTCCTAGAAAGGATACTTTAGTCAACTAGAATTCACATATGCTAAACATAGCATATAAATGATCTTGTCTCAAAAATTGTAGGGCTATCCTCAAATGATGTTTATTTTGTTCCGCTTCTCTAGAATATCTAAGGATATCATCAATAAATTCTATTGTAAACCGATATAGGTACAATTTGAAAAACTCTATTCATCATGTACATAAAAGAAATAGGGCATTTATCAGTCAAATGATATAACTACAAACTCATAATGCCCATATATTGTTGTGGAGGTTGATTTAGGTACCTATGACGCGTTTATACTCAACTAATGATAAATTGACCTGGATCAGTCTTTGAAAAGACTATTTCTCTATGTAAATTATCAGATTTACATCAATCCTAGACAAAGGATATTTGTTTTTTGTGGTTATCTTATTTAATTGTTTGTAGTCTGTGCATAGTCACATATGTCTATCCTTCTTTTTCATAAATAGTTTGGAAGCTCCCCAGTGTGATGTACTAAGAATAAAACCCTTATCCAGTAACTCATGTAATTGAGTTTTTCATTCTTTTGACTTTGTTGGTCCCATTCAATAACCTGGTAATGCTATTGGGTGACTTCTAGGTAAGATTTGTATTACAACGTCAATACCCCTTTATGGAGATAGACCCAATAACTCATCAAGATAGACACTTGGGAACTCACGTACAACATGAACATCCTCTAAATAAACTTTGCTTTTCTTTGTCCTTACATACACTACATGTGCAAAAAGGCCTCACACCCCTTTCTCAACATCCTATCAGCTACAACAACTTATATTATGGATGCAGGTAAGACTTTATATCTCCGGTGATGACACAAGAAAAGTCACCTTGCTGAAAGATAGTCTCTTTCATCTAACAATCTCACTAGACATGGTATGTCTCAAGGCAAACCATACACAAAATTATCTGAAAACTATTAATGTCTAACTATATGAGATTAAGTGCTATGGTATACCTATTGAAACTCAAAAGACATCTAGGACACAGTTCTATCAAAAGTTTTGGTTCACCTAACGATACTCTTAACATATATTCCCAAGATAAATCTTGAGTTTAAGAAATTCAATTCACTAGCTATTGATTTCTACATAATATGCATTGTGCCTAGATCTATCAAAACTGTAATTGGAATGCTATTAAAAAGAAGCATCTCACACATCACAACTCTGGGTGAAACTACACCTTCAGAAGGTGACATTGAAAAGAAGCACCCTATAGCTCTCATTCTACCATGTTATCCTCATTATCCACTACTGGTACTAGGTGCTCCCCTACAGAGCCTAAATCTATAGAAGAACTTGCCCCTCCATCTGGGATCTATCTTTGAGAAGACTAAATATATGACAGTGAACCTATTTAGGTATAAAGTAAAGATTTGGGAAATCTCTCGTAGTATTCCCCATCTATCCACAATAATAACATACTTGAGTATTAAATCCCCAACACTGACAAGGACATGTCCTACCACAATTGTCACACATAGTTGTACCTTATCTCTGTAGACCTGTCATTGATACTAATAATCCTAAAGAACAAAGATAATGGTGCCACATGGGTGGTGTATTCCATCTACTGGAACTGAACCTTCCTTCACTAGGTGAAGAACTAGATCTTTGTATTCCAAAACAACCAATATTTCATCCTGTCTTACAAAAGAAACCAACACCGCCTATTTATCCTTCACATATATGTCTTCCTCTACTGTAATATCTGAATCTTTTCTTGTTCTCAGAGTGCTTATTAACATTAACTAATTCTTCAATACATCTTGTTGGTTCCACAAATTCCCAAAAACATTCTCTATCTGTTATCCCGATAGATGATATGGTATGTCTAATTTCAGACCTAAAACCCTTTTGGAATCTCCTAAGTTTCTCTACATCATCTCGCACAAGATGAGGACATAATTTAGACAAATTTGTGAAATGGTCCTCGTATTCACCAATTGACATGCTATCATGTATAACATTCTATAACTGTCTAATCTTGTCTCTTAAGAAGGTAGGAGGAAAATATTTGAGGTGAAACTCATCTACAAATTCCCTCCATGTCATTACTGTTTTCCTCCTTTTATCTCCCTCTCCACGCCCCCACAACTCAACATATCCTTTGAGTAGATAGACAACATGATTAATCAACTTATCATCCAATACCTCCATTCAATGGAAGACCCTTTCTAGATGTCAAAGCCACACACCGGCCACACTTGGGTCTATAGTTCTAGAATATTTAGTCCCACTAGGATTCTTCATGAGCTCATAGGATCTCATCAAGTCCTTCCTAGAAGATGAATCCCTCCTATCCATCTCAAAATTTCTCTTTTGTTTCCAAGAAAATTTGGTACATCCTTGTCATCTCATCCCTATATTATCCTCATTGATCCAGAGCCAAAATGGCTCTCTACTTTCTCCCCACCAAGACCATGTCCTCTTCCTTCCACCTATTTTCCATAATAGAACACATCTATTCTAAAATTGTAGTTCGAAGAGGAAGATATACTACTCCTATTGGTCTCATATTGTCTCTATCCCAAAGTTAGGATGAATTCCTAATTTCAAAGCTTTGCTCTGATACCTACTAAGTTTACATGATATAGAGTCACAAACTGGGTTTAGGTCCACCAAGGAGGGATTGGACTACACATCTATGTTAAATCACTTACTGAAAATCAACTTTATATTTTTTCTTCTTTTTCACAAATATATATAGCAACAACATTAACTAATGATAATGTCTTATTTAAGGGCTACAGATTGCAATAGAGTTTGACTTTTACATAAAATAAAGAGTTAATTCACAATACCATTCTTGCTACATATCACAAAATTTATGCCATTTCACTCTCATACCCAGGATCTAGAGGAAGGACACAAAATCGACTAACTAATATAACTACTTTTTTCATATTCCATCTAGTCTGATCATGATAAAATTTGGCTTCTGTCTCCTACGAAAGAGATGGTCCTTTACCCAAAATATGTTTCAATAGGTTGATGATCTATTGGCTCAGTGTGTATAAAATAAATAGGTAGCCATGATAAATAAGTTGAGAGATATTTATAGTTTAGGTTGCAAGCATGTGAAACAACTCATTTGAAACTATCATAGCATTTCATCATAGAATGAGTAATAATCACATTTGAATATAATGAAAATACTAATATAAATTTATTTGTTAGTCCATTTATATAACCTAAACTAGATGATTTGTACCAAAACATGTGAAAGCATCACAAAAAGGTACAACTTCACTGTAATAATAGTTTGGTTTCCATTTCTTTATTATTACATGACTCTCTATATCATACCATTTGATTGGAATCCATCTTGGGTCCTTCTCCTTATGCTCCCATTAGACACCGAGGCCAGATGTGGGGAGGCTCAAATCGTATGATACAAGGACTCATGTTATAATAAAGCACAAGAAATGAAACTATTAAAACATTATATTTTATTTCATGTATAATTTTTACTCACCATAAAAGGTGGTACTACAAAATCTTAAACTAACTACTATTAAGGCCAATAGAAGAAGGTTACCAAAAAATTCCAAGCTATCCTCATGTCAACATTTTGACGGTGATGTTTCTGAGTCATTTTCATTTACCACTCCTACACCTGGGTGGCTTTAGAAACAACACCTAGTAGAAGAAAATAAAAGGTATGCGTCTGAACACTTATGATAATGTGCAAAATAAATATATTTGGAAATTTTTATATTAGGTAGGTATAAAAGTGGGGGTTCCCATTCAAGAGGGGGTTATTAACAATTAGTTAAGTCCATGAAGATATAAACAAGAAAATGGGGATATAAAGAGTAACAAAACATCATAAATGTCTTTCCATAATCATTTCACAATATCACAAATAAAAATAGTTTCATGCATGTGTGATGTAGACTAGATATCTAAAGTAGGGCCCTAAAACCATTGTATTATGGCTTAAAATAAATAAGTATGGAATACACACACATTGTTATAAAAATAGTTGTTCCCATGCAACACTACTCTAGATAAAAATTCTAACATCCAACATGCATAATTTGATAAGTAGGGCATACAACTCAGTCATAATTCAATTTCCATGTATTAGGGCAAGTGAAGTGATAAATTCTATGTTAAAAGAAATTAGATAAACAATTTGGAAATTTCAAAGAGGAGTAATAAGGATGGTAAATAAAAGAAAATTGCCCCATTTTAAAGAAAGTAGGTGAAAGTCACACAAATATCCAAAATAAAATAGGTGTTGCACATAGCTCAAAGTCAAGTCTACTTATCCAAAAGTACTACTAAATTTCAACCTCATGTATTCTAAAACCTAATTGTAATTTTAAATCTTTTGTGTTAATAGTGAGTTAAATTATTAATTTAAATCCTAGAAACGTCATGTTGGTAAACTCTAATTTTAAACTCTCACAACATTACCAATAACTTGAGTATATCTTTATGATTCCATAATCTATTACTTATAAGGTTACAATAAGACAATAATTAGATGTGACTTATACAATACTTATTTTTGCTAATAAAGTGAAATACCAACAAAAGACGTAAATACCCTTGGTTATGATCTAAAAGCTTCATTGTATGAGATGTCAATGAGTAAAATCATTGACTCAAACATGCACATATCAAAAGGCATGACATCAAAAAAGACTAAGTTGAACACTTGAAAACGTGACCTAATGGAACACAACGAGGATGAACAAGTTAATATAAATTACCCACAACTCTTAAAAAACATCATCATCTCAGGATCCAAGGTGATCGATCTTTTGATTAGAGTTCTTGATCCACTCTTTCCTGACTCCAGGGCACACTACCATACATTTTGTGGGGTCTGAGAAGTCTCAAGGATTCTAGGTTTGGGTATTGCCAAGTCCAACAATAGCATATGGTTTCTTTTCCATCATATCCTATGGCAATCTTAAAGACACCATGAATTTGGGCATAGGAGAACATTGAAGCCTCACTACTTCTTGTAAAGCCCAAACAAAAAAAAGATAGGAAAATCATAGAGAAGCAAGGTATCAAACCAACTACTAATCATGTCCAAGAATCTCACATAGGAAGAAGCTAGAGGAGTTAAAACTATAAGAAACCATTGATCATAACACTACACATAAGATTTCATTGTTGGTTTTGGAGGTACTCCAAATAAGAGTGAACAAGGTAGTTTTCAGATGCTTACCAAGAAGTCATTGAGTTGGACCACAATGCCAACACTATGACTACTTTTTAAATCTAAGGGAAGTGTTTATTTTTTGTAGGGAGGCACAAATCTCATTGACAATGCTTAGTTTCAGGCCTTCACACCACCCAGATCCAAACTAATATGAGTAAAAAAACTTGTCTAAACCATCTTAGATCCATCAAGGCCTTTGGAGATGCTTTTATAGGAGGTGACAACATTGTAGACGTGAGGTGAATGAGAATCTATAGGTCTTGAACACCATCTTGTCGTTGTTGGGTGGAAGTGCACCATTAGGGATAAGGAGACTTCTAGGGTCATAGACAATGAGGAAGATGAAGGAGAGGAAGAGAAGAAGAAGAATAGGAAGGGCGGTGGTATGAGGCTATGTCATCAAGCTTGGGTGCTTAGGATGAAGATCCAGTAATACCATGCTGGTGTATGGTACATGTGAAGGTAGTCATGGTTGGATTTTTCAATGTGTCATTGGCCTCCATATGGATGGTCAACACCTCTTCAATTGTTCGATGTCATGTGCGGTTGGGTAGTGGCTTCTTGAACTGTTGGAAACCCCTACAACTGTAATTATGGTTTACTATGACTCCTCTTGGCGAAGTTGAGTCCAGGGAATGTAGGTGGATCGGTCTCAGGAAATAAGGGATAAAGAAATAGATAGGAGAGGCAAGAGAAAGAGAGAAGAAGAATGGAGATGGTGGTAGATGTTACTGTGTCTATTGATGTTAGTGCATCACTACAACATGCAGTTGGGTCCAGACGACATCGAGAGAGGAGGACGACTAGGGATGAGGGTGTGTCTCATGGAGGGAAGAGGAGAAGGCAAAAGAAATAGAGGAATGGTATGGAGGAGAAGAAGAGGAGGTGAAGCGGTCATTGTTGAGAGTAGGTTCCAACCATTTGAGGATGGGTCTATCTTTATGCGTATCCATGTTGAGGGAGAAAGTAACACATGCACTACTTTGACTAGCATGGGGCCTGGCTAAATGGATCAGCAATGTCAATTTCATGTAAATAGAATGAGTTAAAGAAAATAATTCAAGCAATTAAATCAATTGGAAAATAGAATCATATTGACTTAAGATTTGACTTATAAAATGACTAAAGTATGGATAATCTAATTTCAGCGTCAGATTCTCCTTTTGAAAATGTTCTGGTTTTCATTTCATTATTTGTATATGAAGCACTCATGCAGTGAACTTTCATAATCAATTTGATACATTATGTCACATTTATTGAACTTCTTGCATCAATATAGACTTCGGGGGATTCTATATTTTTGAGTCAAGGACAATACTATTTAAATAGTGAGTTTGTATATAATTAACTTTGAATTGAATATTTAATCAATTAATTTATTATTAACCTTATATTAGAGGTATTTTGTTAAGAGATCATATTTTATTGTCTCTTAATATTCAAATTAATATAATTCAAATAAAACTTGAAAAGTCATATACTTAATGATGAACCTAAGGGAAGGAAAAATTATGCTTTATACCTAGTTTTGAGTATTTTACAACATTCACCCCTTAGAGGATTTCATCCCTAAAATCCACCCGGTTGTAACTTTAAACACCATTATGTCTAACATAAACCAATTGGGCTCTCTTATCATAAACCAATGAGTACAACTTTTGCATATTAGATTTAATGTAATTCAATTATCACCTACTGTATGCATCTTAGCAAGGTTTAATTACCCTAACTAGAGAGTGGTCATATATGTGTGATATTTACTATGTAATCCACCCTAAGGGTTACATAGTTTGTTCATGATTAAGTTAGGACAACAAGAATGTTGAATCATTCTCCTGATCTACTAAGGTACAAGACTCCACCCCTTAAAAGGTTTAAGATATATCCTACATGATCATTTAGAGGGCCAACAATAATAGATCAACTAGGTCATTTATCCCTAAAACTACTTCTTCCTACTCCGACATCACTCTTAGGCCTAGGGCATCAGGGTTGATCATGCTAGTCAAGTGATTATTCACTAAGGATTTTATACAACTCAAAATTCCTTGTGGTGCTGAGTTGAATCCAAAAACATCAGTAAAATATGAAATCTTGTCTTTTGTACATAAAACTTAATATTGAAAATAATTTTGGTGATAAAAGCTTTATGATGAAAATCCAAAATTGGTGCCAAAATCAGTCCAAGAACCATGTCATCCACTTTCCACAACACATATTCTACTATTATATCATCACATCATATGACTACAACTCTAATGTATAAGCATAGAGGAAGAAGGGTTTTATATTATACACAATCAACTTATGTCATATTTTAATGACATCCACTACTCCTCAATTCTCTCTAAATAGACTACATTACAACATCTCAATACCTAGGGAAGTTCATATGATCGTCCAACAATAGAGGAAGGGATTCGGGTTTTCCTATCACTAGTTGGTTTACAACCATGGTTCCTTCACAACATAAGGTAACCTATACCATCACACTACTTATCATCTCAATCACTAGATAAACTAAGTACCCTATTGGATATGAGATATGTGACCCCTTAAGGATATCTACTAAAGATTACATATTTCATCAACTAACTATCATGTATGTGGTATAACAAGATTAAATTCTATTAAAAAATTGAACTTCACTCAATTATCTGGAAATTCGAGTACCAAAATGCAATTTTTGCCCATGTTAGTCTAGTCTTCCCACTTGGGACCCACAGTTAAATAATTGAACCTAATTAAGGACTATTGGTAATGGAAAATGCAACTTGGTTATAAAATACTTAGAATTGTATTAACTAAGGGTGTAAATTGGTTAAAGGTTCATATATATATATATATATATATATATATATATATATATATATATATATAGAGAGAGAGAGAGAGAGAGTCAGGCTAAAATACACTCGAGTGTAGGGATCACGCTGTACACCCAAATGGTGTAGATTTTTCAAAACATTATTGCATATATATATATATATATATATATATATATATATATATATATATATATATATATATATATATATATATATATATATATATATAGGGTATATCTTCACTACCCGTGCGGGTAACTAAGATTCGCTACCGGTGCATCAATTTTGTAATGGGATGACACATATATGTAATGAGACAACCAAATTTGTTATGAGACGACCGAAATTGTAATACAAAGACTCGTTTTGTATTACAGCGCTGTTACAGTAATAAATTTATATTTATTACTGTAACAGCGTTGTAATACAAAACGAGTCTTTGTATTACAATGTCGGTCGTCTCATTACAAATTTGGATTGTCTCATTACAAATGCATACCTTCCCATTACAAAACTGATGCACGGGTAGCAAATCTTAGTTACCCGCACGGGTAGCGAAGATATACCCTATATACATATAGAGAGAGAGATAGAGTGAGGCTAAAATACATTCGAGTGTAGGGATCACGCTGTACATCCCAATGTTGTAGATTTTTCAAAAAATTATTGCATCTTTAAAAATGACTGAGGTGTACGGGGCCTCCAGTACACTCGAGTGTACACTAGCCTGATTGTATATATATATATATATATATATATATATATATATATATATATATATATATATAATATATATACACTAGTTAATGAGCGTACTTTGCACATGGCTTCTATGTATAATAATTAGTCAAATACTTAACTGAAAGACGCAACAATTATTAAAAATTATAAATTTTAAAAAGTGTTAGTATGCATTGTATTTCAAGTTGTTGTTGTTACCTATCTTTGAGATGTTTGTCTGACTTATCTCTAACAATAATTGGCTCATTAGGGTTGGTGCTTTTCTTCTCTTCTCCATTACTTGTCATTCCTTATTTTAACAATATTTAGTTGCTTTTACCATGTTAGTCTTCCAACATGAATGCATGAATTTGAGTAATTTATGTGCTTGTCTCTAGATAGAAACATATGTAATTTTTGTAAGTAAAACATAAAATTATTAGGAATAGTATATCACAATAAAAGTGTGGTAGAATATTACTATACTTCCTACTACAGTAGTAACATCGGTTTTATCATATTTTTGAGTTTCACTCTTAATCGATCAAGCTTACCTATATATGCATTCCTAGTATAGAAATAGTTGCAACACATCATTGTTTAATAGATGGGAGATGCATATAAAATATAATTTATATGAAACAAATAAGACAACATTAATAGAAATATAGAGGTACCTAACATATGACATATGGCATAGGTGACATTGATCTTCTTTCTGTTTAAGGGAAAATTATTAATAGTTAACTTTTTTTCAAACAATTTGTCCTTCCAACCTTCATCATGAACATCAAGGTTTACATGTCATACACATTGGGTTTTGGTGTCTGCATAGTAAAATCAATTCATTTAGCTTTAATATTTTGCAAGTCATATTTCACTCATATGTTCCCATCCTCGTGAAGAGAGACAAAAATAATATGTTAAAAGGTCATTGAAAAAAAATATACCACTCATTAATTATAATTAATTATTTTATTTCATAAAGAAAATAAAATTCTACAAATATATAATGTTTGAAAAAAGTATAGTTTACCTTTGAGTGGAAATCGTTCCCATTGAAGTTGGGGGATTAAATGATTCTTAGGGTTCAAAAGAAACATCAATTACATCGATTAACCAGATGGAAAAATTATATTTTTATTTTTTATATTGAATCTCCTAGATATTAATTTTAAAGCCTAAGTAGAAAACTGGGAAGGCCAACATTAGACACATTAAATATGAAAACATAACATAGAGATAACTCTATCTATTAAACCTATACCTACATATGATTACCATGTTAGAGAAACTTATGGAAGAGATCCTAATATTTTAAGCGAGAAGAAATATGAGATAGGCAAGGGATAACATTTTCTATATAGAAATATAAATGCATAGAAGGACAGAAAATTTACCAAACATCACAATGACTTTTAGAAGTTTGAAAACTAACAAAGTTGAATCCGGTATCTCGCTTTTGAAAATTATCTAGGATGTGTAGGAAGAGAACCAACAAATCAAAGCTACATTTCTCATGTAAAGTGCCTATGGTAAAAATTTCTAATTAGCTACTACTACTATTCATTGCTTGAATGCAAATTCAATGTCACTTTTTTATAATGACCATAATAATATGTTTGTATTGTGTGGCATCATACATGTGGAGAAATTACAAGACAAATACACTATATATACATTGGGCTTGTCCACCTATTTTATTACATATTGTCGATGGTTATAGAAAATAGAATTTTTTACATGGACACCTTACAAAATGGAATGAAAATGTGTATAGATGTCCAATTGAAACAAATAATTCGTCTTTATCACATAAGATGTCAATGATGTCTAATAATGACTTTTGGATTTCTACATGTGATATTTTCTTGAACTTGTTACATATTTTAGTTTATATGTTTTCCCGTATGCATATATGCCACAAATTTTATTCAGCTTAACATTGACTTCAAAGAACAAGTTTTTGCATAGCATTATGCAAACAACTAAACTGTTAAACTGTTATTCAAGGGTTCCTCATTATAGTAAATCATAATTTTGCATGTATGGAAATCATTTGAATATATTTCATAAAAAAAGTTTAGAATGCATATTAGTTACGATGCCATATAGCCTTGAAAACATATTACATATCATATTACGTGTGCATCATACTATTCCTAATAGGCACTACGTGATGATGTGAAATGTGTTAATGTTTCTTTTTACATAAATTTAAATTTACATTTCTAGTCCCTCAAATCTTCACTTAGTAGTTGTTTAACCTATGTGTGGAATTACTTGAAGGCTAAAGAATATAGGATAGACAAGACCACTAATGTGAAATGTAGTAATATGAAAACCAATTTGGTTAATGTGGTACTTGGCTTTATGTCAATGTGCATTAATCAAATAGAGCCTACCAATAAGATATGAATTCATAATTTGAGCGGTACAAGAATATGATGTCTCTCCAAAAGTGTAATGGTAACTCAAACATATTTTCAAATAAGTGACAGAAAATGTAAGTACCTAGGTTTTTCTTGTCCTTCTATAGTGCTACCTTGGGAAATATTTTCACTATATGCATCTTTTTCCCTCATTCATAGGAGCTTATGGTTGACACATTTCACACCATATACCTTTTTCATGAGATGAATAATTTCTCTAACCCTAGTTTCAAATGAATAACATTTACTTTAATGTCAATGATGTTTTTCTTGGGGTCCATTAATTGATCATGGTTATGGAAAGAACTTAAGTGCATACACCACAATCTAGAATAAGAATTCTATATATTTAAGTGATAGTTTAGGAATCAGATAAGATTTCATTTGGACCCATTTGTTACTACACCTGAGATATCAAGCAAAAAACTGGGTGAGAAGAAAATCTTGTTCAGTGTGAATTGTGAAACACAAGTAATTAGAATAGAAGACCCACAAGGAGGTTTTAGTTGTTGATTCTACAAAGTCGAGTCTAGATTTATTACAAAAGTCTATTTTTCCATCATTACCAAATTATGTGACTTGTTTGGGTGAGGGTCATATCCACCTTCTTTACAATTGGAATATTACATATATTTTTTCATTATTACATTTTTATTATTACCTTACAAACTACTCTATAGCTTATATTGATTTTTGTTGATTCCAAATGTCATAGGATATAATCTATAATTCTTCTCAATAGTGTTGTATCATTACAATTTATAAGAATTAGATATGCTTGCATGCTTTTCAATTTTGTGCACCTAGACTTGATCAATGTATATCATTTTAGCAAACTTATAGATTTGTCCATCTCACCTTGATATAAGTTCAAATCATGTCAGAAGACAACTAAAACTGATATTTAATGTGACTACTTCATTTGAACGTATTTTCCTACAAAAGATAATTTTAAAGTTTAGATCTTTAATATGTACATATATTTGTATAATTCTGCCTAACTGTACACAATACAAATTTATATGTATATGTACATAATGTAAAAGAATCCAAAAGTAATACAGTCCCACACATTGTGTGGTGTCCTCAATTTTGATATGTTACATATGATTTTATTACTGCCCTTCCCCAATAATTTTTTGATGGATGAGGTAGATGGAGAGAGATAGGGAAGAAGGTAAGTCATTAAGGATGTGGAGATAACTTTATACTTTCTTTCACAACCATTGCCTCTTTTTTTCAATACTTAGTGCATCCACTTACTATGATGATCTTTTAGTGGATGTTATAGTGGGACCTAACTACTTTTATTGTATTGAGGCATCAAGAGTAGTTTCTCAACCAAGCTAAGTAGTTAGCAGTGTATACATCCCTCACAATGACATCTAACAAGGAGTGTTCTAAAGGATTAGAAGAGAATCAAGAAGAGTGGAGGATGGGGTAATTCTATCACTCAAGCATCTTGGAAAATCATTCCACCATATTTGAGTTGATTGATTTTCTATTTTTTGGATTTGATAGCACATTATATTTTAACTTCCCTTGTAAGGTATCATACACAAAGACAAACATGTGAAAGTAAAGAAAAATAATGCAACAATAACATTCTTTCAGACCAAATAGGCCCTAACTTGATAGAAAAATATCCCATGTATCTACATAAATCGGTATTACATTCATAAAAGAACAATGCTTCTTTCTATCTAGGATATCAACTATTGTTCGTTTACTTGATTGGTGGATCACGTTTGTTCCACTTGTCTAAAGTTGCACATATGAGAAATCACACATTTCTTGTACATACAATGTTGAAAGTTATAGAAGGTGGTGATTTTATTGTCTTCAACATACATGAGTATAACAAAAATGAAGTATATAAGGATTATCATCCACATATTACATTTTTCATATTCTAGGATACCATCTTGCATTGGACGAAGCATTCAAATCTCACAAGAATAAAAGAGGGTGGGGTCAGTACTGTTATGTGCATGAGGAGATTTTAGATCACAAAGGTGCGACATTTTATGCCTCTAAAAATTAATGGAACATGCCATGTGAATCATTGATGAAAATTTTATAAATATGAACCGAGACGAATAATGTAGTAATGTAAGCAAATGTAATCTCATATATAATTGGAAAGTAAAAAGCTTTCATATATCTGATGAATAAGGTTAAAATGAACTATATACATTTAGAACAAAAGTAGACACAACTAACCAAACTCCACAAGCCTAAAGAAAAGATGATAGGATTTAATCATATGCAATACAAATATGAAACATAGTAAAAGTGTTTTGTTGTTGGAATCAAAATTTATGGAAATCCTGATATTTTTGTCACACCATAATGTTGAAATCAAATTTTCATTCAATAAGAAAACTATTTACAAAAAATTTCATTTCTACCTCTACAAGTTTAAAAGTTCTTTGAAATATATTACAATGGTTAGGATTGTTGTATTGAAAATCTTAAAATATAAAATGCAATGTCATGTTAATACATAAAGAGATATAATTAAAGTTTAGATAAATATGTATATAATCAATATGTTCTAGAACATAAAAGTAGGATACATGATTAAAAAAAAGTAGGAGATGAGAAAAGAAAATTTTGTTAGTTGAGATGTTCCTACAAGAAACAAAACAAAGAGTGGTCATGATTCCAAATGATGTCTCATATATGATGGTTTAGATGTGTCCATAGAACGTACATAGTTGGTAGTTTGTAACAGCTTAAACACAAACTAATGAGTGTTAACTGATTGAGAATAAGTTCAATAGTGATATATTTTTTAGTTACGAATATGAAAACCTAAAAGCAAGTAGGTTTTAGAAGCTAGGGAAGTCTACTTATTAAAGGTATGAATAAGAAAAAGATGATACCTCATAAAGATGTAATCAAATTAACCCACTCTTTGATCTTGATCAAAAGAAATTCCATCAACATCCCATCATATTTGTTCCACTCTCATGCATTCTTTCATATCCTTGTACATATGTAAAATAAGTAAAGCATACATAAGTAAATTGAATGAAAAATTGAGCTTTGATTAAAGACATAATAATAGATACAACATGTGAGTTAAAAAGGAAATTACAGTGAATAGTTAGACAAATAATTAGTAGTTATATGTCGCCATCCAAAGGTAAACGTAAGTCTCCAAAGAAGATGAAGGAAAGCGTAAATGTTGATTTATATAATTGTATTTATAAACTAATAACCAAATAGTTTTGACGGGTTTGAATAACCAAATAGTTATATACACATTTTCCAAACATTTTTTTCAATTGATCCAAAGCAAGTAACAAGGTGATTGTGCCTCAAACCAAAACATGAATGGCTAGCTTTGTCCGGTAACCATAACAACGATAACAAGCTACGCAACAACATTGTTGACCAAAGGAAGGATGTCATGTAAATTTTAAATCATCTCTTACAAGTAAGAGTGTAGTTAAATGAACAAAGAAAAAGATGTGATTGGTTTGGCCAAACTAGGACTGTAATGTTCCCACAGAAATTCAACTATCATGGGAGCAACACCATACCCAGCATGTTCAAGGTTTTCCTATAAATTAATAAGTACCATGCATGAAAGGGGAACACATTTAGGGATAAAACATAGTAATGCATTTAATTGCCACAAACCTTAGATTTTTTTTGTTACCAGATGGGTTCAGTTAAATACTCCAAGAAAATGACAACTTCAAACATTCAATATGAATTGATGCATCATGTGTTGCAAGCCCTAGAATAATCACGACACACATAAACACATTAAAGAACCATAAACAATAATGAATTTTTATATAGGACTCTCTCATGTCAACAGTCACATGTCATCGGTGCGAATTAATGGTTTGACTCCCCGTAAGCCTTACCTCTTCCCTATCTTCAGACAAAATTTCATAACTGGATTCTTAGTCTTTTTCGTCCCCATCTTTCTCCCTCATCCATTTGACACTGGATTAATCAATACATATAGAAGAGTGAATTTGAGTTGTTGTCTGAGTTAAGAAATGTAAGAATTAAGCAGTCTATAAAATACCAAATAAGATCTGCTCTTGATCGTAAAGTTATTTCTACTAGCCAAATATATCGTCGCTTACAGCAGCATTTTGTATCACTTCTTACTACAATATCTCAACTGTAGTAATGTGTTGAAGCCCACGCCGAAAGGATCGCATACTCCTTGGTTGTAATATGATCATTATAGACGGTACTGTACTTTAGATATAGGAACATGTGTTAAATATTCCGTTTTAGGTGTAGCCCAAAATAAGATTATGTATTAATTATTATACTTGAAGGGATGCATCTTTTAGGTGTTTACCGTAGACCACATAATTGTCTTGCCTCTTGGTGATGGATAGAGAGACATTAAATATTATATATTAAGGCTTGGTCTTCTCTCAATGGGATGCTATCTAAACCGACATCCATCTATCGGAGAATCCAGAGGGGAGAGAAACTAACGCCCGTAAAACGAATGCTTCCGCTCCAGGCTTCCACTGTCAGTCTGTGCCCTCTGCTACCGACCAGTTTGTAGTGTATCGCTGCCTTCAAGGAACACTATGATGGAATCTTCAGCAAATACGGATATTATTTCTATCAATGGTATCAGAGCAAGGTTTGACTTTCCCATATACTACCAGTTTTTTCGGATACAACGATGCTGCATATATCTTCCGCATCATGGTGTTGTTTTATCCAGAGGATTGAGACGATTGCGTTTTTACGGTGTGTCCAGTTGTTAACAGAGTATGCCATGAAGATGACTGCGACTTATCAATATAATCGTGCTTTATCTGATGTGCCTTGATAACATGATCGTTGATTCCTGTGCACCGCGACACAAGTTTTCAGTTGACGCTCCAAGGAATCCCTCCATTGCGAACAAATAAAAGACAATTAGTTATTTACCTTTTCCTAACTAATCTCTGACGATCGACGACAACTTAAGAACGGTTTCCAATCGTCAACCGTAAGCGGCGACAATCACTTGTTCAGTACAATATTTTTATCTAAATAAGTACTTTCTTGAACCCTGGTTATACATCAATTGCACCGATCACCACCGGTACTGTACTGTGTGGCTTTTTCCTTTTTACTACGATCACCACCGGTACTATGAAGAAGCATGATCAACGAGATTTGTGTATTTATTACATTACATGTATAAATATGTACATGTGCTTATGTATATCGGTATATATATGTGTGTGTCGGCATGCATGAAGTTTGTTTAAACACATATACTGATTCACTTGGACAAATAGTTTTCCATTGTCATTATTAAAATCTTTGTTTGTTAGTGAATAAAATGCAACAGACATTTTACATATATAATAGAATGCAGTTGCTTTATGATTCTTTATGTGATTGTTCATCTTCTCACTTATTTTGTGAGGTTTAAATAATGCAATATCATGCTAGGTTGTGTAGTCTTACCAAAGTAAGTCTATTGATACAATGATGAAAAAATATTCACATGAAGGTTACGTAACATTACATTCAAGTTAACTTGATAACAATGATTTCGGTTAAAATTTATCATTGTTATTGTCATTATACAAGTTAAGAAAGATAGTATATGTATGTCATTGATATAATGTTTATCCCAAAGGAAAAATGTTATGTCATTCACAACCATATGCTATGTTATTTTGTTAAGTGAGACTAACTCACATAAAGAATCTAATTCTACTTAGCATTACAAATTTATCCAAAGATAATTTGCAATGACTAGTTGTGATTATAATTATAAAAGTAAATAAAGTGGACCTCGAAATTTACTTTTATATTACAATTATGGTTTGAATATGAAATTTTTACTATTGCAGTTATTTCCTCATCCTTGTATGGTGAAAATAACAATATTCCTACTCTCAACGGTTCAAATTTTAATGAATGGAAAGAAAAGGTCATGTTTACATTATGTTGTATGGACTTAGACTTAGCTTTCCGAGTGGAGAAACAACAACCACTTACAGAGAAAAGTACCGCTATAAAAAGGTCAATTATGATAAGTGGGAACGTTCTAATAGGCTTAGTTTGTTGCTTATGCAAGCAAACATGGGAAAGCATATTAGACGGTCCATTCCCACTTCTGAATTAGCAAAAGATTTTCTAAAGGAAGTGGAGGAGCAATATGTTTCTTCTAGTAAGTCTAAGGCCAGCACCCTAATGGCAAAGATGTGCTCTATGAAGTACAATAGTTCGTGTGGGATCCGTGAACACATCATGGAAATGAGAGACATTACTGCACAACTCAATGAGATGGAATTATCTATCTCTGATGCATTTCTTGTTCATTTCATTTTAACCTCCTTGCCTAGTCAGTATGGATCATTCAAAGTTTCTTACAACACACAAAAGGAAAAATGGTCAATAAATGACTTATTGGCCATGTGTGTTCAAGAAGAAGAGAGACTCAAGAATGAAGGGGTGCCTACTGCACATTTAAGCACCCATGACAAGCATAATCGCAAGGGTAAAGGAAAAATGAAAGGAACTGCTCCTATCTCAGGTAGAGTGTCCAAGCCAGGTGATGGCAAGGCCGGGGGAAGTAAGGCTAACATGAAATGCTTCTTCTGCCGTAAGAAAGGACATGCTAAAAAGGAGTGCTTCAAGTACAAGAAATGGTTGGAAAAGAAAGGTATAATGTCTCTTGTTTCATATGAATGTCATCTTTCAAATGTTCCTTTATATAGTTGGTGGCTTGACTCTGGTGCCACTGTGCATATTTCCAATACATTGTAAGGATTTCTGAATCAAAGGAAACCAACGGAGCGTGAAAAAGTCCTCTATTCTGGAAATAAATTGGGCTCTCGCGTAAAGGTCGTTGGCACATGCAGATTAATCCTTGATAATGGAAAGTTGCTGGACTTAGAAAATACTTTTTATGTACCAAATTATAGTAGAAATTCAGTCTCAGTTTCTAGATTAGATAAATTAAACTATAGTTTCATTCTTCAAAGTGGACAAATATCATTGTATAAAAACTCTAGTTTAGTTGGTACTTGTGTTTTAATAAATGATCTCTATCAAGTTCAATTAAGCCCTAATTTTGAGCAATCTTTTACAGTCCAGCATAATATTATTGGTAATAAATACACATTGTTAGATGAGAAATCATCACTTCTTTGGCATAGAAGGTTGGGACACATTTCCAAAGAAAGGATCCAAAGATTAGTGGAGGAAGGCATTTTAAGGCCTTTAGACTTTACTGATTTTGGAACATGTGTTGAATGCATAAAGGCTAAGCAAACCAACACTTCAAAAAAAGGGTACAAAGAGAAGTAATGGAACATTAGAAATAATTCACACTGATATTACAGGACCATTCCCACCTTGTTTTACAAGGAAAAAATATTTTGCAACCTTTATTGATGACTATTCACGATATATGTTTCTCTACCTATTAAATGATAAAAGTGAGGTTTTTCAAGCCTTTAAGAACTTTAAAGTTGAAGTGGAGAAACAATTGGGTAAGGTGATTAAGATAGTTAGATTCGATAGAGGAGGCGAATATTATGGAAGGTTCACTGAGATGGGACAAAGAAATGGACCATTTGCACATTTCCTTCAAGAAGAGGGTATTGTACCTCAATATACAATGCCAGGCACGCCAAGTCAAAATGGTGTAGCTGAAAGAAGGAATCGAACATTAAAGGAAATGGTTCGTGCAATGCTTTGTAATTCATCCCTTCCTTCTTCAATGTGGTGTGAGGCTTTAAAGACGACAGTGCATGTATTAAATAAGGTTCCTAGCAAGTCTGTCCAAAAAACCCCATATGAATTATGGACAGGAAGGAAACCATCCTTGAACTATATGCACATATGGGGATGTCGTGTAAAAGCTAAAATCTACAATCCACATGAGAAGGCATTTGATCCAAGAACCACTGGTGGTTTCTTTATTGGTTATCCTGAAAGGTCAAAGGGATATAGATTTTACTGTCCATCTCACCCATGAATAATAGTTGAGACCGGTAAGGCTAGATTTTTAGAGGATCATCATCTCAGTGGGAATGACCTACTTCAGGATATGTCTTTTGATGAAATGTAGGATAATTCTCTTACACCTGCATCTAGTCAAAGACATATAGGCTATCCAATTATTGTTCCCATGAACAATTGTCAATTGGATGAGCCAATAGAAGTAGATCATGCTCCTAGTCAGGTTGTAAATGAATAAGTTGATCATAATCATTATGAAGAACAACCTGAAGAGCCTACAGAAAATGTAGAATCCAATGCTGAATTAAGAAGATCCACAAGATCAAGGAGGCCTGCCATCCCATCCGACTATGTTGTATACCTTCGAGAGCCAAATATAGACTTTGAAGATATAAATCTCTTATCTTTTTCACTAGCAATGGATTTTGAAAATTCCTCTAAGTGGCTCGATTCCATGAAGGAGGAACTAGCATCTATGGATAAGAATCAAGTATGGGACCTTGTGCCTTTACCAAAGAGTATTAAACCTATTGGTTGTAAATGGGTCTTTAAGACCAAAAGGAACTCAAATGGTGAAATTGAGAGGTATAAGGCTGGATTAGTTGCAAAGGGTTTCACACAAAAGGAAGGCATTGATTACAAAGAGACCTTTTCTCCAGTCTCATCAAAGGACTCCTTTAGGGTAATTATGGCCTTAGTGGCTCATTTTGATCTTGAGCTACAACAAATGGATGTGAAAATGGCATTTTTGAATGGGGATTTATCTGAAGAAGTTTATATGGACCAACCAGAAGGTTTCATTGATAATAGTAGAAGGCATATGGTTTGCAAAATAAAAAAAATCAATTTATGGACTTAAACAAGCATCTCGACAATGGTATATAAAGTTTAACACCATTATATCAACTTTTGGGTTTAAGCCAAATATTGTTGATCAGTGTACATACCTCAAGGTCAGTGGGAATAAATTCATAATATTGATTCTTTATGTGGATGACATTCTACTAGCAAGTAATAACATTGCTATATTAAACGAAACTAAAGAATTTCTTTCCTCTATCTTGGAGATGAAAGATATGGGAGAAGTTGCGTATGTACTCGGTATGGAGATACATCGAGACCGAGCTAAGGGCATACTTGGTATATCCCAAAAAGCTTACATATCTCAAGTTTTAGAGAAGTATGGAATGAGAAATTGTTCACCTGGACCTGCACCTATAGTTAAAGGAGATAATTTTAACTCCAAACAGTGTCCTAGTAGTGATATAGAAAGGAATGAAATGATGAAAATACCATACACATATGCAGTTGGGAGCCTACAATATCTACAGATATGCACCAGACCAGACATTGCTTTTTCTTCTAGAATGCTTGGTCGTTATCAAAGTAACCCTGGCATGGACTATTGGAGAGCTGTGAAGAAGGTGATGCGCTATCTACAAGGAACAAAGGACTACATGCTTACATATAGAAGGACAAACCACCTTGAGGTTACGGGATATTCAGATGCAGATTTTGCAGGATGTCTAGATAGTAAAAAGTCTACAACAGGCTATGTCTTCCTATTGGCTGATGGTGTAGTATCATGGAGAAGTATTAAGCAAAAGACTACAGCTTCATCTACCATGGAAGCTAAACTTATACCTTGCCATGAAACATCATCACATGCGATATGGCTTAAGAATATGATACAAGATCTTAAAGTTGTTGACTCAATTCATAAACCAATACAGATATATTGTGATAATGAAGCTGCAATCACTTTTGCTAATAATGATAAAAGCACAACGACATGCAGACATCTAAACATAAAACTCTACGTTGTCAATGAGCGAGTTGACAACACAGATGATACATATTGATCGCATTGATACACAACACATGATATCAGATCCTCTTACTAAAGGGCTAGCTCCAGGATTGTATACATCTCATGTAAAGAATATGGGTCTGAGAAAGGTATTTGATGTGTAATGAATAATGTGATTTAACAATGTAATATTTATTGTGTGATCACATATTTGACTCGCTATTTCTATTTTAATACTAGTTATAACAGAATATCAGTTTTGACGTAATGTTGGACCAAAGAATAGATGTGAGGTCAATCTATTCATAAAATTTATATTATTACATATGAAATTCTTAGATATTGTAGTACATAGAAGGAAAGTACAAATTTATCTGGTATCAACCACTATGACTCATATCTGTCGTTTTATATAGAAGTGTTTATGTTGAGCATCAATGGAAGGTTGTTATTGCCATGGCATTTTGGGCCAAGTGGGAAAACGTTAAATATCCCGTTTTAGGTGTGGCCCAAAATAAGATTATGTATTAATTATTATACTTTCCTGAAGGGATGCATCTTTTGGGTGTTTACCATAGACCCCATAACTGCCTTGCCTCTTGGTGATGGATAGAGAGGTGTTAAATATTATATATTAAGGCTTGGTCCTCTCTCCATACGATGCTATCTGAACCGACATCCATCTATCAGAGAATCCATAGGGGAGAGAAACTAACGCCCGTAAAATGAACGCTTCCGCTCCAGGCTTCCATTGTTAGTCCGTGCCCTCTACCACCAGCTAGTTTGTAGTGTATCGCTGCCTTCAAGGAACACTGTGATGGAATCTTTAGCAAATACGGGTATGATTTCTATCAACATGTCGAACCACCAAATTTGTAACCTGGAGAGAAACCTCTAAGGTTCACAGATCTTCATCCACTGCGGCCGTCACCAGTTCATCTTCTCCATCAACAACGTACCTTCTACAACACCGATGATATGGAACTCGGCAGATTCTTCCACCAGCATTGTTGGATCACCTCGCCAATTAATAATTTGCAAGCACCACTCGCGCACCAGATCTGCAAGAAGGACTCGCCAACAAATAGAACTGAAACCACTATGCCTGATCTGATCGCCTCGCCTCCGGTCACCAACACCAACATAGAATTGTAAACTCCGACGACCGTTCCCTCTCATCTTACTTTCAATATGGTAACGACACCCTTGCCCCTTGCCTGGAGAACGACCTACAACCGATCCCCAACCATGAAAGCATGACCGTCTCCAAGGCATCATCAAGTATCAATTTGTATTCCGTCTATACTGCCCTACTACAGTGAATCTAGCAGTATGGAGACGACTGCCCACCAATCTTGCTAGATTGGATCTCACCTCATGAACACAACCCACAACATGGGACCAAAAAGATGTATGACATGTGAAACATGATCTAAGTTGATCTGAAGAAGCAAGCTCCAACACAGGATACCATAGGTTAGTTACCTCTTATTATAGTTATGTTTTAGACCACTAATTTGTAATGACAGTAATCAGAAAGTAACTGGTAAAAATAGAGTATATTAGTAAAATACCATAGCTAATATAACACCATTATTACCATTAAGGTCACAGTGTTAACAATTACAAACATAAAAACTCAATGATCCAAGTATTCTTAGTTAACTGTAAATATAGAATTCAACGAACATATTAGTTGAGATAATCACCAGAGATTTGAGACATAATACTTTTTTCCACTGTAAACAAGATTATGTTACTCATTCACGTAATATAAATACATGAACATGTTAGTAAATTAGTAGAGGAAAAGTATGTAATTCTGAGAACCTATGCCCTATGTTGTACAAGACTAATTATATACAAGATGAATGATATACAAATAAAACCTAACACATTACAACCAATTATCTTGTGTATTTTAGGGAGTTAGTAATAAGATTTCATTCCTAATATCTAGAAAATAGTTAGTACATAGATATTAGATAGAATATGGATGATAGTATCATTCTTTTAATACATCACAAACCCTAGGTATGTATAGAGTGTGAATGTAATACCGATTTTAGAAGCATTTTATAGACATGCCTAATTGGAATAAAATGTTAAAGGGGTAATAATATGACTTATTCTAGTACCTTAAGGGCATTTTATATATCCATGTCGACTTATTCATCCATGAGTACAATGTATCCACATATGATTGTATGTATAATATAAACCCTAAATATCCCTAGTAAAGGTACATTGCTAAATAAAGAAATTAATCCTTGTGAATAAATGGAGTTATTCTATATAAGAGGGAGAATAAAATTATTTAATTTAGAGGAAAAGTGATAAGGCAATTGAGTATGTATTATTGATTATATATATAATCTAACTATGAATCAAGATAATGGAAGAGCCATATAATAATAATAACTCTAACTAAGAAAGAAACACTAAATAGAAAAGATTGACCAAATTGTTGGATTCAAGCAAAGTGATAACACCATTTTATAAATTTGTATATTCTTCTTCTTGGATCCTTGTTGTGATTGGGCAATCTATGGAGCTTTAAATAATTTGAGGTGCTAGATTCCCATTTTACTTTGGAGTTATTTTGTTTCCCTCTTAAATTCCATATATCTTGTTTGGTGGTGAATTCTAAATTAGTTTATAAGTCTTTCCTTCCTTTGATGGTCACCACCACTAAATTCATTATTGTTGGACTTTGTTAAATATTAAGATAGCACTGGAATTGAATTCTCGAGTTTTGACTCCCTGGACTTTGGTCCTTTTGGGCTTTTTCCCTTTAGAGCTATGGCTCCTAGAGGTTGGGTATGTCCCCTATGCACCGGTTGTAATGGATTAGTGGTCATCCAGTAAATTGGTTGAAATAGAAAGCCATTGTGTCGTTCTCTCATAGATGATTGAACACATGACATTGTAGCCATAAATAAAGAAATGACATGACAATGCTCAATCTTAATATTTAAAGTTGATTATTGAGAATATTTTTGATATTTTGATACCTCGAGTATGGACAATTTTGCATAACTGTTAGCCTATGGAATGTCTAGCTTGAATTTTGAACACCGAAAACATGGACACTTGTTATTCTCATTTTTCTAAACTAATTCCACCAAATAGTCCCCTCCAAGAATTGTTCTTCTAACTGAATAATATTTTACACATACTTTTTAATAGCTCAATACATGAATTTAATACCAGCTTTGCTGACCCATGTTTCCATTATTGTGATCTATGTGTGGTTTTGTTCCCTCTAGGAACTCATGGATGTATGATAAAAAGAACTACAAGTGATGTTTAAGAGTTTTCCTCTGTTGAAGACTAGATATGAATTGATGTCTATACTTCAATTTTGTAGTCATACTTGTAAACTTGTGTGACTCCAATGTAAAACATGTTTCTAATAAGTATTTATTTATATTTTCTGATATTATTTTATAAATATTGGACCGTAAAGATTGGGTCTTTATAACATGGTATTAGAGTCTATAACCACTCATCAGTCATGCATGTATCATGAACTTTAGGTTTAGTTAGGAACACAAATGCAATAGTCAAAAATCTTTTAAAAAATGTTAAAGAGAAGCCCTAGTACATTGGATCAATTATTGGGTTCGAACTAGAGTACAAGTAGGACACACAGAGAGCCTAGGATGTGGGATTTGTAGTTCTATATAAAGTCATTAAACATACTTAACTCATCTACTAGTTTTTGAACTCCCCTAGGTGTATATTTATTTAGAGCTATTATGGAAGAAGAAGTGTATAAAATACATGTACATATATCTTCAATGAGGCCCTCAAAACATAAAGATCGCCACTTTAGGCATACAACTTGGTAGAGTACCCTAGAGTTTCTCATTAATTGGAAACTACAAATGATTCCAAACATAAAATAAAAATATAGCATGAACTCTAAGATTGTAAGTTTCATATAATAGATAACTTCGACTTGGAACATTAAAATATAGTTGGGTGTGATGTAACATAAATAATATACTTGAAACTTGTTAGTAGGGAATAATTCATCACCATGTAAGTGGAATTAGATGACATGTCTTGTTACACCCCGATCTCACAATTTCCACTAATCATGAGATTATGGCATAAATTGAGGAATTAACTTTTTCTTCTCTTTCAAAACTCCTTATTTTATTGCATTGAACCACATAAACCAACTTTACAAGGGAATCTAAATATTGATTTTTCTAATCTATTATCAATAGTAAAAATGCATGTATGAATATTCATTATGTTTCTCATACTTTTAAGCACATAAGACTTTCTGATTTGCATATATTTCTAAAAGAGAAATAATGT
Source organism: Alisma plantago-aquatica (assembly GCA_963693085.1). Lineage (NCBI taxonomy): Eukaryota > Viridiplantae > Streptophyta > Magnoliopsida > Alismatales > Alismataceae > Alisma > Alisma plantago-aquatica. Next base: position 855,167,142 of record OY856410.1, on the reverse strand, counting down.
TATACATCATCATTTACAACTCTCTCTCTTATTTCTTTACAAGGACCTAGAGTGACAAGGACCGACTGAACTTAACTATACTCAGACTTAACTCTTGTGGCAGATCTACTTCAAGTCTACTTGATTTCCCTAAAAATTGTGAGTAGAGGGGTGAGCCTACTCACTCAGTGAATGAGTACTTCAAAGAAACAGTCTAAAGTACTAATATAATTACAGATATACTTTTGAGAAATTGATATCGATTATAACAACAGTAAGCTTTAAAGAGTCTAATAATTGACAATCATGAATATGGCAGGATACTCTCTCTCTATATATATATGAGTGAATCAACATATGAAATGTTTGATTGATCATAAAGAGAACAAATAATTCAAAAACATATAAAGAATAATTAAATAACTATACACACGTGTTTGCCTTCTCATTCATTTTATTATGCCCTGATCATATATAGTGTACTTTACATATGAAGACTCATAGTGCACTACGATCACATCGTACAAGAATTAGCATACACACCCGGGAAATGCTAAGTCTGACTACTCTCCTGGTCTGCGACGGGGAAATGGCTCTCTGGCCTAAATTGGACTCCTCCTCTAACCTGAGCACACAGGCAGAGAGTCAATCCACCTCTTGGCTTTTCTGTACTCTAGTGCCACCAGGATTTCTTGTTGATGTTGGAAACTACAAACTATAATTTAAGGAGACTTCCACTAGGGCTTCGTCTCTCGTGCCACCTGGTAGTACGTTCTGACCCCCGTACACTGGACGCCAGGGTTAGGTCGTTTCACCCCTAAGGCACATACCTCACATAGGGGTTCTATGGTGTTTAGGGCTCATAAGTATATTATTTTATTATTCTTAGAAAGATTTTTCTACATGGTACCCTTCTCTTACTTATACTTGACTCTTGTATTGACTTATTCATTTATTTAGCTACACTTTTATTCTTCTTTTAGAAACTAGTTTGTTGTTCTATAGAGACTTAGAATCCAAAGGCAATAAGGATGAATGTATTAAACTTATAAATAAAGGTATACATTCCATGCTCTCATCTATATCATAATCCTCATTCCTTTATCAAGCTCATTATTTCCAACATTTCGCTTTGTTTCAACTAAGTTTCTTATCCTAGTTTTATGATTTACATGCTCATCTAGTTCTTTTCACTTTAACTCTTCTGAAGACTCTTCACTTCTATGAACTTATTGTATACTTCTCTTTTCTTCTATTTTTCCTTTTTCTTTGAAGTACATAAAAACATTGTACTTAGTTATATAATCTATTCCTCATAATTGATTCTTACTATCTTGGCCCCTTACATACTTTTCTCATATCTTTTCCATATTTCATATTTAGAATTCATATTATACTAATAATTAAACTTAATCTGAACCTTATGTCATGTTCCTTTATTCCCAATTAAGGGTGTCTCATATGAGGCCCCAAAGTTGCGTCTCAGATATTAGTTTCAACTAATTCTTAGCTATTCTAATCTTTCCCATATGTTTCAACATCTTAGTGTATGTACATTCTCACTATGATGTGGGTCTAATTTATCCAGAGTCTACTCTTATCATATTGTTAATAGGAGTCATTAGATCTCAGTAATGCATCATGCCAGCGAGACCAGGCCGAACTTGTAGTCCTGAAGTCAAGAGCTACATGGGATTACTCAACTCCTACTCATCTCAAATGTGTGGAAGAAAACTTATCCACTTAGGAAAGCTCATTCAAAGATTATTTCTAGTCTACTTGATACAAAGAATGTAATCAATAAAAGTTACCACTACATACTGTACAACAAATCTTAAAGACTCATATATATTTCAAAATACTAAATATCTCAATTTCAACATATAAGAGCTTTTCTACTCGTATCCAATAAACCAACAATATGAAATGAAAGTTCTATCCCATTTTATATTGATGCTCTTAATTCATGTTACTTATCTTTTTTATAACCCTAATATTTCTAGGGTTCCTCTCTAGACCATCCTTCCACTGTATACCTCGCCAGGGTACACATGAAATAATAGACAGAGTAGCTTGATACTGGTTAATCCAAGTACTCAAATACTAGGCCAGGATATCCAAATATTCAAATCTATGTAGCTAACATCATAACATCTCCTATATGCCACACTTATGACTCTAACTTACTAACTTAATGGTCCCTGACAACTCATCCTAAGCTCTGATACCAAGCTGTTATACCCTGATCTCACAATTTCTACTAATCATGAGATTAGGGCATAAATTAAGGATTTAACGTAATACAAAGATCGCCCTTAAGTTTTTCTTCTCTTTCAAAACTCTTTGTTTTCTCACATTGAAACACATAAACCAACTTTACAAGGGAATCTAAACATTGATTTCTCTAATCTAATTTCAACAGTAAAAATGTATGTATGAACATTCATTATGTTTCTCATACTTTTAAGCACATAAGACTTGTTGATTCACATATATTGTTAAAAGAGGAATAATGTTACACATCATCATTTACAACTCTCTCTTATTTCTTTACAAGGACCTAGAGTGACAAGGACCGACTGAACTTAACTATACTCAGACTTAACTCTTGTGGAAGATCTACTCTGATGCAATGATATCTTCTTCAAGTCCATGTGATTTCCCTAAAAATTATGAGTAGAGGGGTCAGCCTACTCGCTCAGTGAATGAGTACTTCAAAGAAACAGTCTAAAGCACTAAAATAATTATAGATATACTTTTGAGTAATTGATATGAATTATAACAACAGTAATCTTTAAAGAGTCTAATAATTGACAATCATAAATATGACAGGATACTCTAAATATTTATAAGAGTGAATCAATATATGAAATGGTTGATCGATCATAAAGATGACTAATAATTCAAAAAAATACAAAGAATAATTGAATAACTATACACACTTGTTTGACCTCTCATTCATTTTATTATGCCCTAATCATATGCAGTGTACTCTACATATGAAGACTCATAGTGCACTACGATCACACCGTACAACACTTAGCGGACACACCTGGGAAATGCTAAGTATGACAACTCTCTTGGTCTGCAATAGGGAAATGGCTCTCTGTCTTAAACTAGACTCCTCCTCTAACCTGAACACACAAGCGGAGAGTCAAGCCACCTCTTGGCTTTTCTATACTCTAGTGCCACCATGACTTCTGATTGATGTTGGACACTTCAAACTATAATTTAAGGAGACTTCCACTATGGCTTCGTCCCCCTTGCCACCTGGTAGCACGTTCTAACCCCCGTATACTGGATGCTACCAGGGTTAGGTCATTTCACCCCTAAGGTGCAGACCTCACATAGGGGTTCTACAGTGTTCACGGCTCCTAAGTCTATGATTTTATTATTCCTAGAAATCTCTTTCTACAATGTACCCTTCTCTTACTTAAACTTGAATCTAGTATCTATATGGTGTCACATCTAATTATTTAAAGTTATAATACAACATGTATATCATTCTAAACTTGGCAGAGCAGTATATTCAAAACAATTTAATATACTGAGTAATCAACATACTATACATGCAGGAAGACTAAAATTCTTAAATAAACAGATTTCATGTCTACTTGGCACATACACACTAGAATCATGCATGTCAACCCAAATCTTGAGTTGTGCATCTCATAACTCAATTAAGAGTTAATTACTTATCATGGCAAGAATTATTAATGATAATTGAGAACATTGATATCACAATACTTGATTAATTGAAGACCCTACCCTTTGGGTTTCATTTAATCACCACAAATGCTATAAAGAAAGGTGTAATACATCTATAACGTACTGTTCAAATCTTTAAAACACATGATACCAGGGATCTTAATCCCTTATCACATTACTGGGAATTCTCATCCTTTCACATCATTATCATGATTACTGGATCTAGGTATTCAAACCCTTAGATCATCACATAGCATTGTTACCTCTGTAACAGGTAACCATTACCTCTAGGTCCTTAGACCAAGGTTTTCATTTCACTGGTTGTAGAAGTATTCTCATGGCTCATAAGGCCATCACAAATCTTGTCACCTCTCACTAGGCAACAACTTATTCACATGGCTCCCATAAAGATTTAATGCAACATAAACATTCATTGAATAAAGATTACTATCAACAAATCATATAAAATCAATATATGTATGAAACCTTGGAACTGAGTTGAATTTGGATTTCCATGCCATTCTCTAGGATATCATTCATCAATAATAACATTGAATAAATAAAGTCTATCATGTCAAGAAAATCCCTTCAAATGGATTTCACGATATCTATTCACAAATATCCAACTTTCCTCGCATCTAGGGTTTCACCCTCTTTACTAAGATATCAAACAAATACTATTCACTTTGAATGAAATCCAAGATAGTATCTGACATATATGTACTATTAATTTAGATAAACAATCATTCATAACCAAGGTGATCTAGATAAGCAATTTCTCTATTTACTTATACAGCAAATTTCAGTCATAGACCAATTCCATATATTTCAGTTTACTCTAATAACCTCTACGAATACTTAGGGAATTCTCATTAGGATGTATTGTATACATTTCTAATATGATTTATCATCTGAACTTAATCCAAACAGAGGAAGAATCTATTTCATATCATTTTACAACAACTTAGAACAAATAGACAATTCAGGGTTTGTAGTCACATACTAGCAATTAAAGATTATGGATGAATTAAACAACTTTCGTGCAATATACTGTTTAAAGGAAGTTTCCACTCACCCTAAGGTGTGAAAACACCTTAAAATGTATCCCACATCTGAAAATCTCAAATCCATATCAAATCCCTAGCAATTCACTCAATTCTTCTTCCTTTCAACTCGGAAACCCTAAAAATCAGGGATTATGAAGAAATAGTGAGAAAAGGGGAAGTTTTGATACCATTTTGGATCAAATCAGAGGAGGTACGGAATTTTTGGATGTGTGAGAACATTCACCATGAAACTATATCCAAAGAAGCAAAACTTACATGATTTCATCATTCCTCGGACTGCAAAACCCTAGGTCAACATCTCCATCAATTTCTCCTCACAAACCCAAAATCTCTCTCTCTCTAGGATTTTGTTTCTCTTATTTGAATCACGAATTATGAGAGATCCCTGTGTGTTAGTTTGACCATATAGAGCAATAGAGCTGCTTGGGTTAATTGCACATTGACCCCTCACTAAACATTTTCTATTTAAATAGATTTTTCTATCATAAAAATGTTTCTGTGAATTCATTTGTTTTGGAGATCAAACCTTCTCCAAAAATTATTAGAATTTATAATGTTGTGTATAATTGATCTTCAAAGCTTCAGTTAAAAATTGAGATCATTCCAAGCTTCCATTAAATAATTAAACACCTAATAGTGCATTGCTATCCAAAATTCTATAGAAATGTCAGTTACTGTAATTCGTCTAATGATAAGGTATAAACACATCCAAAAATTACTAAAATTTTACATATTGTTTATAATTGAGAATAAAATATCCATTTAAAATATCAGATAATTTTGATTTCCCAATAAATAATTAAAAATAAAACACTACACTATTGAAAAGCACTCTGTCAGCATTTACGTTGAAGTATAGTTTGACCAAGAACAACATTCACAGAACAATCAAATATTCTGAATATTTTCTCCAATATTCATGATTGAGTTATCCATATCATATACAAAATTCAATTAAATATAAAGTTTATAGAAAGTATGAAAAATCATTTACCACACTGCTATCCTGATCAAATTACATACTCATGTACCATCAAAACCCTAATTTCAGCCAACTAGGCTTTATATTTCTCAAACACGAATTTCTCAAACAATAGACCACTTAACATTCTTATTAGGTTTAAAAATTTATAATTGAATTATCATCATTAATTAGATTTAAGCAATGATCAATCCGATTGAGCATATAATCATCTAGGTAAACCCTAGTTTACCAATTAAGCTTAGATGCAGCCATAACACGTCTAAAGTGGAATTAGTTGATGTTTCTAAGGAAGGATGTTTAGTGAAGGCTCTGGCATACAAATAATACACTTTGGTATTGAAGGGGTTTTATTGCTGGGTTTTATGTCGTCAAAGTAGGCAGAAGAAACAAAAATTTACTTGACCATAAACCCATAACCAGTAGTTTGCATCAACATCTATATAATGGGAAGGATGGTTTTAGCGAGTTATTCCTGGTCCTAAGGCTTACCCAACGACTATACCTTGTAAAAAGCACAGTCTTCAACCACATGTCTTTGACAACATGTGCAACTCCAGGTCTTGACCCAGATTGTGGTTGGCGGTCGTCCTCCAGAGCGGCTGAAATCTCCTACCTCTATAGATAGTCCAAATGAACTTTTAGAAACTCTAGTCATCCTAAACAAGGACTAGAAGGAGTTGTCCCCTTCTTCCAGTGTACTAGTCACTGAAAAACACTCCCGCCACTAGTTATTGTTCTGTAGTTGTCTTTTCCTTGATGTTCCTCCCTGGACATGTAGAACTTACTTGGGCTCTCTCAGTTACCAAAACCAAAGAAGACAACAACTTTGCAGAACAACTGATGTTCTAAGTTGTGTGTCTAGAGAATCCCTATGTACCCCTCTATTTATAGTAGAGGGAAGGGTTAGGGTTCCCAGTCTGTGCGGGAGTAGAAGGATCTAGAATTTCCATGAACAATTTACACTACAGTAGGAAAACCGGTCATTTCATAACTAAATCAGTCGTTTGACAAGTTGAGCCGATTTGTTTACTAGTGAACCACTCGATTAGGAGTGTGAACTGATTGGTTCAGATATTGAACTGGTCCTTTAACTTACCAGACTTCGCTACAATTGACTTTCCTATTTTATTTCTAAATAATGTAAAGATTTATTTTTGTCCCAATCAAATTTAATAAGTGAAATGAAATTTTTTTTTCACAAATTGGGACAACCCAACCCTACTCATTTGGTCCAGTTAAACCGATCGGTTCAACAGAATAAACTGATCATCTCACTAACCATGAGACGATCAATTCACCCAATGAACTTGATAATTATGAGTCAAGTCTATTGATTGAATGTTTGATTGAGTACCTATAACACTTTAGTAATCAATCCAAACATCATTAATGGATAAACTCCTCTTACAGGTTAATCCTTTGTGTGTGACCCTATAGGTCCCATTTCACGTTGGTAGTGAATGTTCATAACTAGAATATGACATCACAAGCAAAGAGTGGTACCTAGTCGCACATTAGTGCTACCCAAGTGAAAAGGAAAGTTGGAGAACAACTTTCAATCCTATAGTTTGTGATTGTTGTTCCTATAAATGTATAATTCCTTTGTCACTAATATCCTGACTGAACTCAAGGCATGGAGTTGTCATCCTTTCAATGTTCATTCAAGTTTCTTGAACTAGAGAAGAATATCTGAGATATGTGTGACATCAATGTCATATATTGATTCACATGTTCATGAGCATGCCTTTCTCAGTCTCACTTGTCAAGTGGCCTGGACATCATACTCCCTTAGGATGGGCAAATCCCATATCTATCACTCATAGTCTATCTCATCCGTCAAATCCACCGAATCATCACCTTTATAACTACCCATGCTCCAGGACTGCGTTTGATAATGTCAACATGTATCCAATCACATTCGATGAGTGCAGTGATTTCAGGTCTAAGAATTACAATCACCACCATCACTATGAGAGATGATTCTAAATACCATGTCATGGTTCCATGTGTCCCTCTCATGGTGGGTATGTTCGATACATTGTTCTCTAACATGTATCTATGTGCTTTGTTTGATATCATATATCATGAAAAATGAGGTACTCTCATCAACCAACACATTATCTAGTTTTGATGTGTCATTGTTGTCTTTCAACATTCCATAATGACATTCGACTAGGGACATAACAAAATTGTACATACTCTTAGAATTTGTATGATCTCATTGTTTAGGTCTTCAACCCGAAGACATACGTCATTGAGTATTATCATTCTTTACACATTCATTTTGCTCCATCATTTATCTCATAATCGATTGAGCTAGAATAAATTGGAAGTTTGCCTTTAATATTTATCAAATCAATTATGATGTATGCCAATCCAATCATCATATGATTAGCTCTTAGGGCATACATACCAACAGACTTCCACTTGCACTTATAGATAATCACCTTTGAATTATATTCTTAGTGATCTCTAAACATGTCCTACATGTTTTTGATGCACTAGTGCTAATCCAGTGAGTTAGCAGCATATTCCTTTAGTCAGTATATTACATGTTTCACATCTACTCACTGTAAGACATTTTGTATGAGATGGAGTTGCCATAATATGCTATCTGATATTCCTTGCCTAACAATTAACTTTATAGTTTGACTTAGTATTACTACTTTGTCATCAATGGTTGGAATATCTATAAGCTCATCTATATGAACTTCTAGATCCATATAGTATCCTCTAGTGTTCAAAACACAAGGATAATCAACATTCCTTTTAGACATAGATGGATTTTAATTTTAGTCAAGAAATTTCCATTTAATCTTGTTCACTTTACAATTGAATATAACTTTAATCTTTTGCATTTTGTGATCATTTTCTGTCATTTTGGAAGCTTGCATCAGTGTAACTCATTTACACTCAACTCTTCCTTTTATTACAATAGAACTAATCCTTTAATACTTCACAAGTACTTAAATAAGTTCTTTGTTGTATTCCAATGAATCTCACTGGAAGTAGACATACATCCACTAGTCTTGTCAATACATATGAGATAACTGGATGAGCATATCATATTGTCATGTCCAGTACATACATGATGATGAATGCATATATATTTTTTCTTATCATGTCTGATACATAAAAGATAATGGGATGATTACATACATGATAGATCCAATTGCAAATGCATAAGGCATCTATCTATGTGTTTCTATTCTTCATAAGAATTTGGGACACTAGGAATCTAAGAGACTAACTCCATGTAATATGGACAAGCTTTCTCCCACTGAATCTCTACATACTGAACCCATTAGTACAGACTACCAATGTATGCTCTCTCTTATCAGGTTAAGAGAACTTTGGGAACTATCTCTATAGGTCTCTATTCCTATCACATAGGACATTTCTCTTTAATCCCTTAAAGAAGGTATTTCCACACCAATTTCATTTTATTCCTCATCATCATGTGGAATATGAATATGCTTCCACCAAATCTTTGTAATCACAAATCCTTTCTTTATTTTGATATAATAGTCAAACCTTTTGACTATATAATCAAAGTAAGGACTCCAATCTTGAGGTTCTTGTATTTAATCAATCATGTTGATTAACTTATAGACTTGCATCTGCGTTAGTGGAATTTAAAAAACCCTTCAAGTTGTTGTCATGTACACAGTCTCATGTTATTCCTACTAGGAATGCAGTTTTAATATCCATATGCCAAATCTCATAGTCTTCAAGTTCCAATAGCAAGCATGATCTTTTATGGCCTATAGCCACTGCAATTGGTTAAATAAAATCATTAGGTTCAACACCTTGAACTCTCTTGAATTTATCTCAACCAATCGACTCTTCAAATGTCATCCATGTTAGTCTTAACTCTTATGACCCAATTGCACTTATGGGTTTTATCCCTATAAGTGCTGCCATTAAGGTCACAACTTATTTGGTTCACATGGAAGTCATTTTGGATCTGATGTCTTCAAGCCACAACTCAAAATCCGGTCCCTCAACATCATCTAGATAGATTATTGGCTCATCATCATATGAAAAATTCATCATCTTTGAGTTTGTAGGATATCATTATCCATCAAGCTCAAAGTATTTTCTACTAGATATATGAGGTGTATCTGTTACATAAGGAATTTCAGATTCCACAACATTTCTAATTCTCAATCTTCTTTTGTACCTTTATTTAGTGTAAAACATGTTTTTTAGAAGAATTCTAGAATATTAGTTATTTGTTTGATGATCATACTCTTACTATTTAGAGTATGATTCCTTATTTGATTTAGACATAATCATGCCTTAATAATGAGTTCTCTATGATGCACTATCATAGTTACTCACAAGGTCCTCAAACATTTGATTTAGGTATCTTATACATTGATCATATCAAAGAATTAATACTTTTACCAAGTTTGTTCTTCATGATATTCTTGAACATTTCTAGATATTCATATTAGTTTTTCTCTAAACACTTTTAATGAAGTATTAGCATTAATTTCCATCACGTGTGTATATACATCAATATGTATTATATCTAATAGAGCAGTCAGTCTCCCACTACATCTAGTAAAGATTGACTTGTCATCATATACAACAAACAAGACATTCATATCTCTTAGTGGTTCATTAACCAAAAGGAGTCTAGTCCTCCATCAATATGGAGTCTAGGGATGCATCTCTCATTCATTTGTTTAGATGATAATGCTAATTTATTGTTTGAGTCATTAATAACTTATAGGTTCTATTATTTTATCTCATGCATCCCTAGTACCACAAGATAAATAAGGCATTGTCATAAAAGATCATATCTTTGAAATTGAAACATGAACTTTATTGATAGAGATCCTTATCATTACAAGATGTAGAAATAAAATTGTTATATTTATTGGCAAAATGAAATAATAGTTCATAACTCTATTACATGCCCTTTGGGATGAAATAAACTAAAAGGTACTTCTATCTATGGTAGCAACACTTGCTCCAATGTTGATGAGTGTTCCTTCTTGGTCCTTTCATAAAGTCCATCACTTCTTTTCAGATCCTACACATAATATATGTTGGATCTAATCTTGGTATCATATACCTAAGATAAAGAAGCATTTTAAGTTTATTTCATGATACCTGAGGTGGAGACTTCCATCCCCTCCTCCTTCTTCTTTAGTTCATCTATGTAGAGAGGGAAATTTCTCTTCCAATATCCTGGGTCATGACAATGGTGACATTTTCCTCCCTTGTTCACCCCTCCCTTGGCTTTGAGAGATGAAGATGACTTGAGCTACTGGCTGGCATCAAAACCTTTCTTTGCTTTGCCCTTGCCCTTGCCTTTAGACTTTCCCTTCTTTCTATTGATCATCATCACAGATTTGGGTTTGTATTTCTTCATCTTTGCCTTGGTTGTCCTCAACATGCCCAATAATTCTATCAGTGGCCTGTCAAAGTTGTTCATGTTGTAGTTCATCACAGACTGACTGTAGGATTTTGGCAATGATTATAGTGTCACATTAGTAGCCAACTCTTGGCTCAGAGGGAATCCCAGTAGAGTTAGGTTCTCCACATACCCAATCATCTTGAGTGTGTGAGGGCCTACTTGATCATCTTCTGTCATGATGCACTTGAACAATGCCTTGGAAACATCATATCTCTCTTACTGTTCTTGGTCTTGATACATGTTCTTGAGATTTTGAACCATCTCAATGACGTCCATGTTCTCATGTTGTCACTACAACTCATAGTTCATTAAACACAATATCAAGAACTTCACATCAATGACATCCTCAGTTTGCTTCTTGTAAGCATCCCTTTCAGCCTTTGGTGCATTGGGAGCGGGTTCTTATGGCTCTGGTGTATCTAGGACATAGAGCTTTCTCTATTGAGTGAGAACAATTCTCAACGTCCTAAACTAGTCAAGGAAGTTGTTCGCATTTAGCTTGTCTTTCTCAAGGACCGATCTCAATGAAAAGTGATTGTTGTTGATAGCCATTTATTCTACAAAAAAGAAATTTTCAACTTTAATCCAAAACTCTTTTGATTTGATTTGATTTGAAAGTTTGACAATTTTATTTAGGTCTTTAATTAATTATAGCTCCCACTATTTTGATCAAATTGATAACCCTCATGTATCAATTCAGAAGATTCCAACGCACAACCTTATAGTGAGCAAGATCCTGACTTCCTCTAAGTTATCAACCAGCTAGGGCTATCACCCACAACTAGAATCTTTTAGGTAGGTAACCTTTGTCAATTGCATAATATGCAACTCTTGATAGATGTCATGCGCAACTCCTTGCCATGTGCATCTCTATGCCTCAAGGTGCTTGATCCGATCAAGGTCACCTAGTTAAGTCCAACCCAAATGCCAACACAATGAATATGCACCCTACTAGGGAAGACCCACATGTTCACCATCACACTTCCACAAGATAGACAGTGCGCCACACGAAGGCGTACCCACACTTAGTCAATCAAGATTTTCATGTGTGCTTCTTTTGGAAGTCATATTCCACTTAATATGTTTGCTTAGGGGTTTTAAATATATTTATATATGCATATATGTATCCAATCACCACATATATAGTACATAGCATATACATGTTATATCCCACAAAGAAAAACATGCAATAATGATAAAGCAATGATTATGGCCATCCTATTGTAGTTCCTTGGAGCCACAAGGAAATGCGATCATCTAAGGTCTAGATAACATGCAACATGTTATTGATGAATATATGTGCATGCCAATCTGAGTTGAATGGTTTAACCTTTTAATTGATCAGCTTGCCTCTTGGCCGGTCTGTTGGTCTCCTCTATCCGGTCATCTAGTTCCTCCAGATTGTCAGGTTGTCTGGTCATCTGGGATTCTCATCGGTCCACCAACTACTCCTCAGTCAGTCATGTAAGTCCATCAAGCGGTCATCTTTAGTCTTCGTCATAACAATAAATAAAGCTACTCCTATTTTACATAATCTTTGTGAAACCTCGAGTTACATTTGAGGGGAGCAAAGGTAGAAGAGAATCTCAAGTTATCTTGAGTTACATTTAGAATATAAGAAGATGGTTTGGGGTGCAAACTAAGATGAAAACAACCATAACCAACCACACACATGCACATAAGGTTTATAGGCCATAACCATGCTACACATCCACCATCAAAACCATTTTAGGGTGACGTGTATCGATTGCATATATACCATATCATATATGTATATATTAGTTTGAGATCATGTGGTATTAAGTGGATATTCTCATTCGTCATTTAAATATTTGCATCATATGCGATAAATAAAAGACGGTAAAAACCAAAATCTAATCATATCGATTATCCAAAATATAGAGTATTGATATGGCTCTAATACCATTTTTGGGTTTTACGTGGTCGGAGTAGGTAGCAGAAACAAAAATTTACTTGACCATAAACCCATAACTAGTAGATCGCATCAACATCTATATAATGGGAAGGATGGTTTTACAGAGTTATACCAAGTCCTGAGGCTTGCTGAATGACTATATGTCACAACAAGTGTGGTCTTCAACCACCTGTCTTCGACGACATCTGTGTAGCTCCTAGTGTTGACTCAGACTGTTGTTGATGGTCGTCCTCCTGAGCGGCAGAAATCTCCTGCCTCTATAGATAGTCCACACAGACTAGCAGAAACTCTAGTCATCCTAAAGAATGGACTAAAAGGAGTTGCCCCCTTCTATCGGTGTACTAGTCACTGACACACTCTCCCACCACCAGTTATTGTTCTATAGTTTTATTTCCCTCATTGTTCCTCCCTAGATGGGTAGAACTTGCTTGGGCTCTCTTAGCTACCAAAACTAGAGAGGACAACAACTTTACAGAGCAACTGTTGTTCTGAGTTGTGTGTCTGGAGAAGCCCCCTATACCCCTCCATTTGTAGTACAGGTTTGGGTCAAGGTTCCCAGTCTGTGCGGGAGTAGAAGGGTCTAGAATTTCCATGAACAATTTGCAATGTGGCAGGCGAACCAGTCGTTTCATAACTGAATTGGTCATTTGGCAAGGTGAGTCAATCAGTTAACTAGTGAAACGATCGATTGGGTGAACCTGTCATTTCACTTCCCAAACTTGCCTACAATTGACTTTCCTATTTGGTTTCCAACTAATGCAAAGATTGATTCTTGTCCCAATCGAATTGAACAAGTGAAATGGAAATTTTTTCTCACAAATCAAGACAACCCAATCCTGCTCGTTTGGTCCTGTTGATTCGATAGGTTCACTAGAGTGAACCGGTCATGTCACTGATCATGAGTCGATTGGTTCACCCAGTGAACCGTTCAGTTGGTGGTCCAGATTGTGTAGAACAAAGTTAATTCAGTTCTCCATCAATCTGACACTCTACTCAATTGGTTTAACACTTGAACTTGATGATTCTGAGTCAATTCTATTGATTGAATGTTTGATTGAGTATCTAAACACTTTAGTAATAAATCCAAACATCATTCATTGATAAACTCATCTTCCAAGTTAATCCTCTGTGTGTGACCCTATAGGTTCCATGACACATTCACAGTGATTGGCCCTAACTAGATTATGACATCACAAACAAAGAGTGGTACCTAGTCGCACATTAGCGCTACCCAAGTGAAAAGGAAAGTTGGAGAACAACTTTTAGTCCTACAGTCTGTGATTGGTGTTCCAGTGAATGTATAATTCCTTTGTCACTGATATCCTGAATGAACTCAAGGCATGGAGTTGTCATCCTTTCAGCATTCATTCATGTTTCTTGAACTAGAGCAAACTGTCTAAGATACGTGTGACATCAATATCATATATGTTACAACCCCAATTTTTTAGTATTGTCATTCTTTAGACATTCATTCTGCTCCATCATTAATGTCATATTCAATTGAGCTAGAATAAATTGGAAGCTTGCATTTGATATTTATCAAATCAATCATGACGTATGCCAATCCAATCATCATATAATTGGCTCTCAGGGCATACATACCAACATTCATCACTTTGCATACCAACCTAGCCAAGACGATCTTACTCCTTGGGAATAATCAATATAGTCAACTCAATTTAGGATGAAAAAACTTGTGGTTACAACTATTGAACAAACTAGTAGTTGAAAGGTGAATACTTTGACTAGAAACCCTAAGTTTGAATCTATGAATCTCCTTTGATAAAAAATAATATAATTCTTCCCTATTATAAGTGAAGTTACCATGGTGACTCTTTAGGTACCTACATGGATCTTATTTCCACAATTGAATCATGTAGTTTATAGGATGGATTTATAAGTATGATGAATGTTACAACCCCAGTTTTGGGTTCTTTTGGTGAGAAATGTAATTTCTCATATTAAAGATATTGGAACAAATAAGGATATATTTTGTTTTGAATAAATGAGTTTTCTTTTACAATAGCCTTGATGTTGTGTTGTGGGCTTTATTGGCTATTGGGCCCAAATAACAAGAAAATTCAATTAGTGAATGAATAATTGAATATTTTAGAAAAGAAAAATGTGGAAACCTCTAGAAGGCAAATCCAAAGAGGGATTTCGTGCCTCTTGGGTTCCTTGGGTTCCATGGATTCCAAAGTTGCATAAAGAGAGAAATACGAATAGAGAAGATCAATTAAGTATTTCTTTATTAAGAAAGAAATTGAAAATATTGATAAAATGTGGAAAATAAGTGAAAAGATGTATAATGGAGTAATCCTTGGTGGAATTTCGTATCCCAATGATTCCTAATGATAAAAGAAATACCAATGAGGAAAATAAAGGAGAAATAAAGAGAAATCCTCAAAAATAACTATTTTAATAAGAAATAAACAAGATAATGTGAAATAATGAAGAATAATGCAATTAGATGCATCTAGAAGGATAATGAATATTCAATAAAAAGGAATTTCGAATTATTATAATTCCTTAGGGTCCAAGGAGCCCAATGAATAAAAAGAGGAAAGAGAAAATACCCATAACATAAAATAAGAAGATAATGTGAGTATACAATCAATGTATTATGTGGTATTGCTAAAAAGAAAGTAATTTCTATTAAAGGAAAATAGGATTTCGTGCCTATGGTTTGAAAAGCAAGAAACAAGGAGAATAAGTGGCATAATTCTCAAAATCGTACTATCAAAAGAAAAAGGAATATGAGAGAAAGAGAGAGAACTAGATTCTTGATGAAGGAATTCCTTTCCTATTAGGAAAAGCATCGTTTCCTTTGTGGACAAACGTTCATGGGCCTGGGTACCCCTCTATATAAAGGGGTAGACCCCCTAGATCGAGTTTCAGAGAGATCCCACGTCTCCCACTCTCTTCCTCATCTTCTTCTTCTTCTTCAACCTTGCATCCGTTCTAAACCTAACCTGAAGGGGTGGGGCGATCCCAGAACCAAGAAGAGTAGTATGAAGGGTTGTGACACTCCGACGACGTCGGGGAGAGCCTGGACGATCATCTGGTCGACCCTTTTCATCTGCACGATGCCTGTAGGTGGGCAGCAGGTTGACCAGGTCGCAGACCTGTGGAGCTTGCTTCCGTCCGTCCTGGCCGGGTTTTGCTCGTGTCTCGAGGATGCCAGGATGGGGCGGAGCTGGGGCGGCCATGGGCGGCCACCCCCGAGCCCTGAGGAGGGAATGAAGGAGCCACGTCGAGCTGCAGTCGACTGCTAGGGCGACACATTGGATCTATGTGAGGAAGAAGGAGGCAGAGGCGACTTTGGACCATTTTGCCCTTCGCGGGCTAAAGAGTCGGCCAACTTAACCAGGGGCACGATTGTCTTTTCTAAATGTTTCCAAGCAACCAAGAAATGATTACATGGCAAGGCCTACGTGGCAGCCTTTTATTGGCCCAAAGTAAGTGATTCTTCTTAAATTCGTATCTCAATAACCGTAGCTCGGATAGCTACGCATTATACATGAAAGTTGCTTAGAAAAATGAGTGGAATCCATTAAAAATATAATTGAAGCCTGATTATGCTTGAAATTCAAAAAGTATATAGAGATACTATCTGTAATAGTTTAATCAATGAACAATCCTATCCTTTGATGATTAATGAATTAGAAAAGGTTAGATGAGTGTTTAAAGTTGATATTAACCTATTAATGATGAAAGGGCACATTAGGAACAAAAAGGATGAACTTTGCATGTAATTGGTTAATTTCGAGTTTAATGTGCAAGAATAACTCTTTAATGGGCCTTGAAACCCTAATGTTTGTAATTAGGACTACTAATGGCTTTAATTATTCGATTTCATGCATAAAACTAAGTTTTCATGGTTATAAGATATTTCAAGCATTAAAGTTCCTAATTTGTGGATAAATACCCTAAATGTAGTAATTAGGGTTTTCTCATGAATAAAGAGTATAATTAATGGCAAATCAAGTTCATATGTGAATTGGACCATAATAAACTATGAATTGATGATAAATGCATAGTGACTAAAGGGATAAAAATGGTAGCTTTAATGAAAAAGAAGCTTAATTGATGATTAATGTGCCTGTAATATGAAAATAGGGTTATATGTTGTTAAGATAACCTTAATGTTGAAGAATAGATGAGATAATTAGGGTTTGTGATCAATTGCGTTAAATTAGGGTTTAAAATAGTAAAAGACGAAGGGAAACCCTAATTGCAAAGGAAACCATAAAAGTGGATTAGAAACCCTAAGAAGAGAGCTAGATTTGATAGATCTTAATGACATGAGTAATAAAAGAAAATTGGATAATTGTTTCAGGATCTTATTGAATGCTTGCTTATTGTTGTTTGGATTATTCCTGCACCTGAATCTACATGTACATGTATGTGGTTACGCTTATGACTACCCGAATTAGTTTTCCAGGATTTTTTATCGATGTTTCCATCGTGTCTTGAATTAAACTGTTGGATGTATTTAATTCATGCAAAGTATAATAGTGAATATGACTATCACATAAGAGATATGCCTACTAGCTCAGATCCTAGTCCCCTCTATATCTTAATGGGTTGACCTAGTAAATGGCTACCAATGGGGTAGGCCCATCAGGTCATTGAATGACTTAGTAAATGTCTACCTGTGATGTCCCCGGATTTTCACCTTCTCAAAATCCCATGGAGATGAGAAGACAAAATCCGAAAACGTTAGACAATCGTTTCAGAGAGCGATGCGTAAGCATAATTCACATATATGAACATACAACCATAACATTCCTCAACATTCAACATGTATATTTATGCAACATGAATTATTACACAATGATTTACAATTACATATTGAATGAAGATTCTACAGTCTAAGAACATGTATGCTAAACTAGGATCTACACAATAGGTACAACATGTACAACTTGCTCACATCTTGTACTTTTTCTCCCATGCTATCTCTGAACCTAAAACATACGTGAAACAACAAATCAATACACAAGGTGTTGTGCACATGGACAGAAAGATACATATATTTATGGCTTTCATAATTTTGAAAAATATTTGCAGAAGGAAATAAAATCATAGAAAACACTTCTTTATTAAGCGAAATACGCCAATTTAAGTCATTTTCCTAGATGAATTGCATTATCAAGGTGGACTAGTACCAAAACATAAATATTGGGCCCATCCCCGTGTACCAAGTACTCTAGGGAAACTCCCCGTACACCGTGTGCTCTAGGGAGGTGTACTAGCCAACATTAATCCATTCCCTCGTAAGGGGGATAATGAACACCTTAAATAACTACAAAGCATCTACTTATCATTTATGTTTACAAGTGATAAAACATCGAGTACTATATACTGCTACTACATCCAATATTTGCAAATAGAAGAGAGCATACATACATATCATGATTGCAAGCAAGAAAACCATAGTCATATACTTAAATAAAAACCCACGTACCTGAATTTAGAGATTCTTTATACATCCATGATCATCTAAAACTTTGTCCATGACTTGATTAATAACAATTAATCGTCATTAATACCAGGTTCACCATTATTAATGGTATCTAGGTCCAGATTAGGGTTTTTGTCAAACCTACGTTCAAACAGACCTTAACTGGTTTCTAATATTTTTTTACTGATCTAAAAGTCATTATTAAGGTCTGGTATGATTTTCATATTTTTCTGATAACTGGTCTATTTTCTAGAATCAATATGAGGTTAAAACATGTAATTAGGAAATAATAAGAAAAGGCCTAAAATTATTCAATAATATCAACATAGGAGTCCACATATAGTTTCTAAGTGATTCTGAGGGTCAAAAGTATTTTTCTCGTATTTTATATCCATCACTGGCTAATTATACAAATAATATGATCTCAAAAGAATCATTATCATCTACATTAAATATCATTATTATTTGTTCATCAAAGTCTGATCTAAGGGTCCAGTAATGTAATGGACGTTTTTCCCAGTCTGGGGGTATTTTGTGGGAATTATTTAGACAAGGGATCCATTTTCTGTGGCTTATGCAAGGTTTGCATGTTTTCTGTAAATAAGTAATGAGATTACCTTTTCAGATTATCACGGTCGTCCGGTCATCTTCTTGGCCTTGCGGATGCACGCCATGCAGCCCAACAGGGAAGGGATCATAAACATGCCATCAGATCGGCAACCAAGACTTGGTCGGCCGAGCTTGGGTTTACCTGGATCGGGCAACACTGAGCCCCCCTTTCTCCCTCACCCTCGCATCCTCCGACGCCCGCCTATGCCAGAGCAGTCGCGCCTGGGAGGACTAGCGTTGCCGCACTCCGGCTACTGCAGAATCAATTGCGGATCTTCTAATCAGGGTACAACTCCTCCACAAGGCCAAATCTGGCAATCAGTTAAGAGCCTGGTCTATTTGGTTCATCTGGCATCCACGGGGTTGAGCGATGGCTCACCCTGCTACGCGATCCGTCTGTTCTAAACAACACGAGAACCCTATTCTTTGTGGTTAGCACAACCGCCACATGAGGAGACTCCGGCGAGCACTGGTCCGAGGTCACGACCTTCATTTCCCAAAATATCTGCTATCAAAAGCTCCAGGATGCTTCACGGGTCTGAGGCGACTAGGCCACGATGGCTTACTAGCCTCAAAGTCCTGGCTCGGTCTAGCAGGTGTAGGTAATGGCAGTGCTCGCTAGGCTAGGTTGGGCATCCGCAAAAGTGCCCCTTTCTCCTTCACTCGAAGAAATGGACACTGGCGCCTAATCTTCAGGAACTCGAGAGCACCACGAGGAAACAATGACGAGGCACAAACTATCCCCTCCAGGAACCTCCATCGACTCGAATCAGGATGAGATCAGGAGTACCATCTAGGGATTCTCACAACAAAGACAATCTGTCATTCCCACGATCTTGGACTTATTTCCCCCATATTTGTCCTCTCCGCTTCTGCCCTCTCTTTCATTTCTTCTGCTTCTGTGAGGAGAGAGGAAGAAGGAGTGGGGAGCGTGGGGGTAAATTTTTCTAGTTTGGCCGTTGTTGAGGGGCTATGATGGGTCTATCTACATCTCGCCCCAGGCCAAGTCCAACGATGCAGCTAGAAAGGTGCAAGGTTATGTGATCTAGGTGAACTCAGTCTAACTCCCCGACTAGAAACTAACATTTATCTGAGGTTTCTATGGTAGGTGCTTGGGAGCACTTGGTTGCCTGGTCCTCCTTCATCCCATATCTATTGGGGGTTGAAGATGAGTAAATAGCCGTCTGATCCTCCATGGTGGTGGCTGGGATCCGACCATCTCGATAGGCTGTGGGCACGTCTAAACAAAGGGGTAGGCCAGCGTGACTCAAGACAAATAATTAGATACATTTTTCATCCCCACATAAACAATAAATTAGGATCTTATATCTTGAATAGCATTTAATTGGAAGCTCTAATGGAACCCAAATTTTCCATTATATGTTCATCATAACCTATTGAACCTTTCCTCCAGCTTTGAGACCGAAAGTCCAATGTATGATCTGTCACATAATTTCTTCAAATAAGATCATACAGAGGGATAATGGTCACATGTTATTGTCGTTTTATTTCTACTTGTAACCAAACAACTTCAAGAATGCTTAGATCAGTATTCAAACATTGGAATTCATAAATGCTACTAATAGATATTTTATCACATCAAAACTTAATTCAATTAATATATTCTATTCATCATCATAAAGAAGCTTAATTAGTTGTCATGATCATCAAATATTTTTCTAACAACACTTATTAAGTGAAAAGGATCCATCATTCAATAGGATTTACTTCAATAAGGATTGGTCATCTAATGAACCTCAACTGTTATATTGGTTATCAAACTCTAAAATCGAGGTCATCACATTCACCCCACCTTATTTGGAATTTCGTCCTTGAAATTCAACTAATCTCATCCTTAAGAGGTTATGTTTGGGGTTGAACCTCATATACATCATTATTTATTAGGTTCTAAGATCACCATAGTTGCATGCACTCTAAGTTGTCACCTTAGGGTCTTAGAGTTTCTTGAGTGTGTCCACCCCACCTCATATATGTGGAAGCATCACTTAATGTCTTAGCCATAACATGACATTGTGATATCTTAGGGTTACATCACCTCAAAGGGTACATGTTTTGTTCATGCTTTTAATGTTCAGGAGGAATTCGTTTATATGCCATGACATTCATATCGTTCAAATCTAACATCATTAATATGTTTTATGATCAACATCATATAATGATTTCAGTATTAGAGGAGATTTATCTTCATCCTTGATATTAGGATTTTTCTACTTAAGAAGGGCTTACATAACATGCTTGACCATTAGGGTTTCACCCTATGGTGTGATATTCATACTCAACTTAGAAGCATACACTGAGAAGGATCAAAGTTATGAACTATATTTGTGATCATATATCCTATGATCCAAAAATATCTTTATATCAAGTTGATGAGTTCAACTTTTTATGTCTTCCATGTATTATGTGAAGGGAAAGAGATAATATACTAAGTTTCTCCCATGATCTCAACATCATATCTTTCATGTTTCATATGAAGGGGAAGAGAATATTTTAAATTCAAACTTATCATGAATTTTATCTTGGGCACTACATGTATGATATAGGGGAAAAATATAGAATATGTCAAGCTTATATGAGTGACTTCTCATATATAAATCATCTATATAGCTCAAGTGAGGTTTCTATCATCATATATTAAGAAAGAGAAGAAGAAGGGAGAACATGTATTTTGAGTATCTTTTGCACAAAGCATCATACTCTCATAACTAGAGTTCATATATTACCTCACTTGCAACTAATGATAAGATTCACAAAATATGTCACTCCAGCTAGGACCTAACTCAGCCAAAGGATTGACTTAATCATATGGGTCATCTACCCATCCTTTTATTTTATTCATTTCTCACATATAGATTTGAATCATGCATAAGGACTCAACTCAACACTCGAGAGTAATCTAGTGTAGGACATTTTTTTTTACACATCTCATATATTGGAGGCTAGGTCCTATGACCTTCTCCCTGTGGGTCTTACTCTCTCTAGAGTTCACCACATATCTCATCCTACCACTAGATATCCTCCTTGTATAAGAGCTTGAAGCTCATGCACACTCATCTCTATCTTAACTTAGCTTATCATAAGTAGGAAAAGGGAATGTACTTTCATCATCAAGATTTTGCATTAATTCTACAAAATTAGATTCAACAAGTATACAACTTAAACCTTTATAAGGAAACTAATACTATCATAGATCAACTTAGGTAAGATTCCACATGCTTATTTCAGCTATCATTCTATCATCTAATCTATGTATCACATAACCTTATGAGGTTCTAGACGTCTAATCTATATCTATTCTCTCTTCTAGATTGATGTCACTCCCTTTCACTTAGGTTGCACAAGCACTAACTACTCTCCTGTGTGAGGGACACATTTTCATATTTACATATATTTAATAAAATATTATATAGTTTTTCTCCGAGAAAGAAGACGTCAGAGAAATCTATCGAGGCCTGAGCCGATTGGAAAACAAAACCAAATCAACAAAATCGAGTGTCCCACACATAGTAGATAGTCTAGTATCATGTCACCTAGTGAAATGGTGAGAACATGGTGTAGACTAGTGTAGCTACCCAATACATATGAGCTCTATATGCAAAGGGTTTCAGACACTTGTCTAAATCTAGTTCTCGAACATCTAGGTTCTAACCTAGAGGCTAAGTCAAACCGTATTCCTATATAACAACTTACTAAGTTTCTAAGGTTTCAAGTTAAAGGTTCAATTTATTTTTATGTTTCATGGTGAGCAATTGTTAGGTGTAGCTACTGTTCATGCTCTGATACCAACTGTGACGTCCCCGGATTTTCACCTTCTCAAAATCCCATGGAGATGAGAAGACAAAATCCAAAAACATTAGACAATCATTTCAGAGAGCGATGCAGAAGCATAATTCGCATATATGAACATACAACCACAACATTGCTCAACATTCAACATGTATATTTATGCAACATGAATTATTACACAATGATTTACAATTACATATTGAATGAAGATTCTACAGTCTAAGAACATGTATGCTAAACTAGGATCTACACAATAGGTACAACCTGTACAACTTGCTCACATCTTGTATTTTTTCTCCCATGCTATCTATGAACCTAAAACATACATGAAACAACAAATCAGCACACAAGGTGGTGTGTACATGGGAAGAAAGATACATATATTTATGGCTTTCATAATTTTGAAAAAGATTTGCAGAAGGAAATAAAATCATAGAAAACACTTCTTTATTAAGCGAAATATGCCAATTTAAGTCATTTTCCTACATGAATTGCATTATCAAGGTGGACTAGTACCAAAACATAAATATTGGGCCCATCCCTGTGTACCAAGTACTCTCGGGAAACTCCCTGTACACCGTGTTCTCTAGGGAGGTGTACTAGCCAACATTAATCCATTCCCTCGTAAGGGGGATAATGAACACCTTAAATAACTACAAAGCATCTACTTATCATTTATGTTTACAAGTGATAAAACATCGAGTACTATATACTGCTACTACATCCAATATTTGCAAATAGAAGAGAGCATACAATCATATCATGATTGCAAGCAAGAAAACCATAATCATATACTTAAATAAAAACCCACGTACCTGAATTCAGAGATTCTTTATACGTCCATGATCATCTAAAACTTTGTCCATGACCTGATTAATAACAATTAATCATCATTAATACCAGGTTCAACATTATTAATGGTATTTAGGTCTAGATTAGGGTTTTTGTCAAACCTAGGTTCAAATAGACCTTAACTGGTTTCTAATATTTTTAGACTGATCTAAAAGTCACTATTAAGGTCTGGTATGATTTTCATATTTTTCTAATAACTGGTCTATTTTCTAGAATCAATATGAGGTTAAAACATGTAATTAGGAAATAATGAGAAAAGGCCTACAATTATTCAATAATATCAAGACAGGAGTCCACATATAGTTTCTAAGTAATTCTGGGGTTCAAAAGTATTTTTCTCGTATTTTATATCCATCACTGGCTAATTATCCAAATAATATGATCTCAAAAGAATCATTATCATCTACATTAAATATCATTATTATTTGTTCATAAAAGGTCTGATCTAAGGGTCCAGTAATGTAGAGGACGTTTTCCCCAGTCTGGGGGTATTTTGTGGGAATTATTTAGACAAGGGATCCATTTTCTGTGGTTTATGCAAGGTTTGCATGTTTTCTGTAAATAAGTAATGAGATTACCTTTTCAGATTATGACGGCCGTCCGATCATCTTCTTGGCCTTGCAGATGCACGCCATGCAGCCCAACAGGGCAGGGATCAAAAACATGCCAGCAGATCGGCTACCAAGACTCAGTCGGCCGAGCTTGGGTTTACCTGGATCAGGCAACACTGAGCCCCCCTTTCTCCCTCACCCTCGCATCCTCTGACGCCCACCTATTCCGGAGCAGTCGCACCTGGGAGGACTAGCATTGCTGCACTCCGGCTACTGCAGCATCAATCACGGATCTTCTGATCAGGGTACAACTTCTCCGCAAGGCCAAATTTGGCAATCAGTTAAGAGCCTGGTCTATTTGGTTCATCTGTCCTCCACGGGGTTGAGCGATGGCTCACCCTGCTAAGCGATCTGTCTGTTCTGAACAACACGAGAACCCTGTTCTCTTTGGTTAGCACATCCGCTGCATGAGGAGACTCCGACGAGCACTGGTCTGAGGTCACGACCTTCATTTCCCAAAATTTCTGCTATCAGAAGCTCCAAGATGCTTCACGGGTCTGAGGCGGCTAGGCCATGATGGCTTACTAGCCTCAAAGCCCTGGCTCGGTCTAGCAGGTGCATGTAATGGCGGTGCTCGCTAGGCTAGGTTGGGCATCCGCAAAAGTGCCCCTTTCTCCTTCACTCGAAGAGATGGACATTGGCGCCTAATCTTCAGGAACTCAAGAGCACCACGAGGAAACAACGAGGAGGCACAAACCATCCCCTCCAGGAACCTACATCGACTCCAATCAGGATGAGATCAGGGGTACCACCTGGGCCTTCTCACAACAAAGACAATCTGTCATTCCCATGATCTTGGACTTATTTCCCCCATAGTTGTCCTCTCCACTTCGGCCCTCTCTTTCATTTCTTCTGCTTCTGTGAGTAGAGAGGAAGAAGGAGTGGGGAGAGTGGGGGTAAATGTCTCTAGTTTAGCCATTGTTGAGGGGCTATGATGGGTCTATCTACCTCTCGCCCCAGGATAAGTCCAACGATGCAGCTAGAAAGGTGCAAGGTTATGTGATCTAGGTGAACTCGGTCTAACTCCCCGACTAGAAACTCACATTTATCGGAGGTTTCTGTGGTAGGCACTTGGGAGTGCTTGGTTGCCTGGTCCTCCTTCATCCCGTATCTATTGGGGGTTGAAGATGAGTACATAGCCATCTGATCCTCCGTAGTGGTGGCTGGGATCCTACCATCTTGACAGGCTGTGGGCACGTCTAAACAAAGGGATAGGCCAGCGTGACTCAAGACAAGTAATCGGATACATTTTTCATCCCCACATAAATAATTAATTAGGATCTTACATCTTGAATAACATTTAATTGGAATCTCTAATGGAACCCAAATTTTCAATTATATGTTCGTCATAACCTATTGAACCTTTCCTCCAACTTTGAGACCGAAAGTCCAATGTATGATCTGTCACGTAATTTCTTCAAATAAGATCATACAGAGGGATAATGGTCACATGTTATTGTCATTTTATTTCTACTTGTAACCAAACAACTTCCAGAATGCTTAGATCAGTATTCAAACATTGGAATTCATAAATGCTACTAATAGATATTTTATCACATCAAAACTTAATTCAATTAATATATGCTATTCATCATCATAAAGAATCTTAATTAGTTTTCATGATCGTCAAATATTTTTCTAACAACACTTATTAAGTGAAAAGGATCCATCATTCAATAGTATTTACTTCAATAAGGATTGGTCATCTAATGAACCTCAAGTGTTATATTGGTTATCAAACTCTAAAATCGAGGTCATCACACTACCAATGGGGTAGGTCCATCAAGTCACATTGAGTTAGATATTGGACTACCTATGGGTAGTGCCATGGGACTCAACCCTAGATGTTGATCTACCTGTTAGGTAGGATCATGCGGGGTCTAATAAGGATCTACCTAGAGAGAGGTACTATCTCAATCTGCTGCAGGGACAACACAGAGAAAGGGGGTAGGAAAGGATTGAGTAGTATGGTTTAAAATGTAATCTTGGCTGTTAAATGATAATTGGTTGATTACTTTGTTATTGTAGTTGCATGATTATTGTTTCCCCACATACCAGCTTCTTACTGACCGACGTTTTGTTTGTCGGCATTTTAGGTACAAATGAAAAGAACAAACAATAAAGTGGCATATGCGGAATTAAATGAGAATTAACATGCACAGGAGGATTAATTAGATTAGTATCTTCATGGATAGAAGTTTGGAAATACCAATTTTAAAAAGGTAAGCAAAGTTTTATTTTATACTAGTGTTCAATTTAGTTGGTCAAGTTTATTAATTGTTATTGATTATTTGTCGAACCTTCGATCAGGGTTTTTGGTTAATGGCTCTGACCTTTCGGTCTCCCTTAATTGGGGGTTACCGGGAGATGGGGTCATTACAATTGGTATCAGAGCATAGGTTCCTCAATTAATCTTTAATAATTATTAAAATTTACAAATTCTGTAGAACCCAAGGGAGTTATTAGAGGATTATCCGAAAGATTGAGGTGTCCAGAAAAGGATCACGTCTGAGGGCTGGAAATATTTTCCTCCGCACTGCTAGTCGGAATACGAGGACTCCCGGATCCGTGTGACTGCCTGGCCAAAGTCTTAGGGTATGATTCGAAATAAGATACCTTTAGGACTCTCTCATCTTGTTCATCCCTTCTCAACTCAAATTCTGTTAAGGACCTTAAGGATTAGGGTTTCCTCTCTTCTCCCCACCCTCTTAAGTTATGGGTAAGGTTGATAAGGATTAAGGAATCCTCCACCAAATTAATAAAAAAACATGTAAATAAGATGCCATGGACATAAGCTTAATAGAGTAAGCGTAAAGGATTAGATACATGCTTAGGTCATATGATACGAGTTGTCGTTGCCATAGGAGAGACCAGAGGATAGACCTCCTTGGTAGGAGGATGAGTAGAGAGAGTTAGTCTTGGAGGTAGAGACCTCCATTAAAAGTAGAAACCTAGCACATCCTTTGAGGATGATGTTAACCCTAACCCTAAGTTAAGATTAGAGAGAGAGCTGACATGATGAGTTAGATGTCAAGGTTGACCGAGTGTTTGGTTGGTCACGCCTTTGGAATGCCATAAGAGGGTAGATGACCTAGTACCTTTGGTGACCCAACCCTGGAGAGGGTCGTGCATGTTTGAGCGAAGGATGGCTCCTTCATGGATGAGGTTAGAGAAGAACCTATAGAACCCTTTGGGCTTGTGCAAGTAGGGTATAACTTGCACCCAGAGTACGTCAGTAATGTTGACAGTTGGATGAAACCCTAAATAAGGAATCATAATGGATGGCTTATGAGATAAGCATAAGGGGGTTATGGATAATCTTGAACCAAACATGAGTTGAACATAGGCTTCACCCACATAGGGGTATGCTTGTGGACTTGAGCCTTCATAAGAAGGGACCTCTGGTAGTATGGATGGAGGTGGAGTTAGCTCTAGAGAGAGAAAGCAGGACCCGGACAAGGAGGTTGGAAGCCTAAAACCCCAAAACTTGAGGAATAGTGGGGGGTTGAGGATGATGCAACCTAAGTGGATGATAGTGGTTGCCTCATGCCTAATCTCTGGAGGCTAATGATATCTTGGTGTCCTTTAGAGGAACCAAACCCTAAAGAAAGAGTGATGCTTCTGGTACCTATGGTATAGGTGTTTACCTACTAAGTGGAGACAAAGAGTGCCTTAGAGCCTAAGGAGGTTTAAGTAACGAGTTGTGAGGCCTGGTACCTAGTTGGTTGTCCTTGAGGAGGACTCGACCCGGATGTGTTTCTTGAGCAGGAGGATGATAGGGAGAGCATGTCATGCCTTATACATACTTGATTCTTGGTTAAGAGATTGAACATGCAGTTGGACGCCCAAAGGTTAACCTAGGCCTAAGAGGGGAAGTGGTCTACCCGATGCTCATGATGAGTTTTGAGTCTCTATAGTTTCGAGCATGGTACTCCTCATGTGTAGAGATAAAGGAAACCCCTTAAGTTAAGGGTATGGTTGATGAATCCCTCACAACTAAGTTGATGACATGGGAAGGTATGATCTTGATTCAGCATTGAGGAAAGAGAACAAGTATGACTTAGCATGGCTTAGTAGGTGGATTGCTTGTGCCTTAGTAGCTATTGGGAATATAAACCCTAAGGATGGTTGTGACCTTTGTTATCAAGGTGTAGTTTTCTCCCATCCTAGGAGAGGGACCCTTTTGTAGGGTGTATACCAGTTGTGTTGGCTTTGAAGTAACCTAAAGAAGTTTCATAAGATCTGAGGAGCTAAGTGAAGAGTACATGGTATGAGAATGAACCTGCATACCCATAGATAACCATATCTACGCGCATGTGAATGTGTTACCATGGAGGTAACTGGTATGGTGCCTGACCAGGGTAGGCAGGTCACCACGATCCCTGAGAAAGGATGAAAGATAACCCAAGAGTGTAGAGAGAGAGCTGATGAAGGCTTGGGTAAGGTTCTCAGTCGGACATGTACTCTGATAAAATCCTAAGTCTATCCTAGGGCCAGGTGGGGATAAGACCGATGGAAGTAGGAGTTACCTAATTCCCTAGTTGCACATGACCATAGGGTTGGGAGGAAACAACTATCATTGTCTGAGGGCCATGGGTTAGGAGATTGATCACATTCATAAACTCATGGGAGCCAAGGGCAGATGAGTAGGGCACTCTCTGATGCATGAGGGAAGAGGGATGATCCCAAAAGTGTCGACGTCCTATAGACCTAGAGGAGATGACCAAGGATTGTGTAGTAACCCAAGAAGAGACTAGTTTTCCATGGAAGCAACGTTGATATCATGATGCTTGTGATGTAGAGACAGGTGTGGCACATTTCAACTCAGCTTTAAAGGTGTACTGGCAAGGTGGGATGTACCATCTCTACTCTTAGAATAGGAAGAACTCTGTATTTGGACTGCAACTAAATGCTTATTTCCTCTTGTTATGGGAGTAAGAGATAGGACAATACGTATGCCATACACCAAGGATAAAGATGGTGTGAGTTGAGATGTTTCTACAGAAAGGATAACATACCTTAGTGGAGTGGTTGATACATGGATGGTTTACAAATGCTCAGATAAGTAGTGTAATCAGATTATGAGGATGTTTTATCAGGAGCTATGGGAAATTTGCAAGTTAACCAAGGTTGAGTTTGATCACCATGAGGATAAGCTCAGAGCTTCTCGAGGAAGACCAACCTAGAGTTTGAGATGAGATGATAAGTATAATACATGGAGGTGTATGTTACCTAATACTTAAGGATAAGAAGTGAGTGATGAATGCTATGGTTAAGATATAGTGCCTAGTTTAGCTGGAAGCTAGAAGAAGTTGAGGTTGTCAGGCTAACCTTAAGTTGAGAAAAAGAGATAAATTTGGCTAACACTCAGATATAACGAGATCTGTTGAATAAGATTAGTGGTTGTTTGGATAGCCAAAAGAATGGTTGTGTAACCATGGACACACTTCTTTGGATAGGAAGGTAATAACACCCTGTTGAGAGTGGTTTAGGGTTTTCAAGGAGTCGATCTTGAGGAATCATGACATATAGGAAATCATGGTTTTAAGATCACCAAACACTGGGTTACTACAAAGATAGTAAGTGATAGTGGCACGTTGGTTGCTTGATGTGAAGTTGCATGTAGCATGTGGTCATGCAAGCCAAGGACGAACACTAGAACCCAGTGCATGAATATAAAGTATAGAGAGTCCCCGAGAGAGAATGGGAGTTCATTACTATGGATGTTGTGGTAAGACTCCCCTAGACCAAGGAGGGTCGAGGTGCAATATGGGTTACGGTTGATCGCCTTACCTAGATGGCATGAGAAAGGAATAGTACTGTCACGGGACATATTTAGTTGAACTACTTAAGAGAGAAAGATGGTTCAGCTACGCCATGATACAAGTTCAAAAGTTCTTGGGTATGACCAAGGTTCACTTCCATGAGGTAGAAGTGGATGCATGATGAACTCCATGACAGTACAGTTTATCACCCCATACTAAAGGACAGTATGATCCAGACTAGAGGGTCTGATGAGAGCATGTGTGCTCATTCAGGGTGATACATAGAGACAGTTCTTAAGATGTGATGTTAACCACCAAAGCCTTTATCAGGATGCAAGAAGTTTTATAGAGAGGTTGTGTCAGTCACCACTTTATTGAGATGATGTTGGTGAAGGAGGCCTCGCGAAGGTCAGAATAGAACCATAGTGTGTGTAGATGAAGTCGCTTTGACCGTGCAATGACTGAGAGAGAGCCCAGTGGTGACATGAGTCACGAGCTGGTACAAAGCAGACTGACATGTAGTTCACTGTGGGAGAATATAATGTGAAAATTTGACCCCTCTGAGATACAACTAAGGAAGCTAAGTCCCCGATCTATGAGTCCATGTGAGATGGATTGGTGGAGATGGTTGTGTTTAGACTTGACCTTCCAGATAACGTAATGGATAGATGTGTTCCATGAGTCTGATCTAGAGCACTATGTGAGGTACCCAAGCCATGTGCTGAGCCTTGAACCTATTCAGCTTTTGAGAGGCTGAAATGTCCTGAGTCACCTATGATGGGACGATATACCAAGGTAAGAAAGAACTCAGATGGAAGAATATGAGATGATAAAGGTTCTTGGGAAGCACCATGGAAAGGGTAAGGCCACATGGGAGCCATGATGGATATAAGAAAGGGTTATCATGTTTGTTTTCTTGCTTGATGGAACTTTGAGGGCAAAATTCTTATAAGAAGGGAAGGATGTTACAACCCCAGTTTTGGGTTCTTTTGGTGAGAAATGTAATTTCTCATATTAATGATATTGGAACAAATAAGGATATATTTTGTTTTGAATAAATGAGTTTTCTTTTACAATAGCCTTGATGTTGTGTTGTGGGCTTTATTGGTTATTGGGCCCAAATAATAAGAAAATTCAATTAGTGAATGAATAATTGAATATTTGAGAAAAGAAAAATGAGGAAACCTCTAGAAGGCAAATCCAAAGAGGGATTTCGTGCCTCTTGGGTTCCTTGGGTTCCAAAGAGTCCAAAGTTGCATAAAGAGAGCAATAAGAAAAGAGAAGATCAATTAAGTATTTCTTTATTAAGAAAGAAATTGAAAATATTGATAAAATGTGGAAAATAAGTGAAAAGAGGTATAATGGTGTAATCCTTGGTGGAATTTCGTGTCCCAAGGATTCCTAATGATAAAAGAAATACCAATGAAGAAAATGAAGGAGAAATAAAGAGAAATACTCAAAAGAACTATTTGAATAAGAAATAAACAAGATAATGTGAAATAATGAAGAATAATGCAATTAGATGCATCTAGAAGGATAATGAATATTCAATAAAAAGGAATTTCGAATTATTATAATTCCTTAGGGTCCAAGGAGCCCAATGAATAAAAAGAGGAAAGAGAAAATACCCATAACATAAAATAAGAAGATAATGTGAGTATACAATTAATGTATTATGTGGTATTGCTAAAAAGAAAGTAATTTCTATTAAAGGAAAATATGATTTCGTGCCTATGGTTTGAAAAGCAAGTAACAAAGAGAATAAGTGGGATAATTCTTGAAATCGTACTATCAAAAGAAAAAGGAATATGAGAGAAAGAGAGAGAACTAGCTTCTTGATGAAGGAATTCCTTTCCTATTAGGAAAATCATCGTTTCCTTTGTGGACAAACGTTCATGGGCCTGGGTACCCCTCTATATAAAGGGGTAGACCCCCTGGATCGAGTTTCAGAGAGATCCCACATCTCCCACTCTCTTCCTCATCTTCTTCTTCTTCTTCTTCAACCTTGCATCCGTTCTAAACCTAACCCGAAGGGGTGGGGTGATCCCAGAACCAAGGAGAGTAGTATGAAGGGTTGCGATGCTCCGACGATGTTGGGGAGAGCCTGGACGCTCATTTGTTTGACCCTTTTCATCTTCACGATGCATGTAGGTGGGAAGCAAGTTGACCATGTCGCAGACCTGTGGAGCTTGCTTACGGCCATCTTAGCTGGGTTTTGCTCGTGTCTTGAGGACGCCATGATGGGGCAGAGCTGGGGAGGCCATGGGCGGCCACACCCGAGCCCTGAGGAGGGAAGGAAGGAGCCACGTCGAGCTGCAGTCAACTGCTAGGGCGACACAATGGATCTGTGTGAGGAAGAAGGAGGCAGAGGCATCTTTGGACCATTTTGCCCTTCGCGGGTTAAAGAGTCAACCAACTTAAATAGGGGCACGATTGTCTTTTCGAAATGTTTCCAAGCAACCAAGCAACGATTGCATGGTAAGGCCTACGTGGCAACCTTCTATTGGCCCAAAGTAAGTGATTTTATTTAATTCATATGTCAATAACCGTAGCTCGGATAGATGTGAATTATACATGAAAGTTTCTTAGAAAAATGAGGGGAATCCATTAAAAATATAATTCGAGCCTGATTATTCTTGCAATTCAAACAGTATATAGATATACTATCTATAATAGTTTAATCAATGAACAACCCTAACCTTTGATGATTAATGAATTAGAAAGGGTTAGATGAGTGTTTAAAGTTGATATGAAACTGTTAATGATGAAAGGGCACATTAGGAACAAAAAGGATGAACTTTGCATGTAATTGGTTAATTTTGAGTTTAATGTGCAAGAATAACACTTTAATGGGCCTTGAAACCCTAATGTTGGTAATTAGGACTACTAATGGCTTTAATTATTTGATTTCATGCATAAAACTAAGTTTTCATGGTTATAAGCTAGTTCAAGAATTAAAGTTCCTAATTTGTGGATAAATACCCTAGATGTAGTAATTAGGGTTTTCTCATGAATAAAGAATAGAATTAATGGCAAATCAAGTTCATATGTGAATTGGACCATAATGAACTATGAATTGATGATAAATGCGTATAATGATCTTGTCATAGATTAAAGGGATAAAAATGGTAGCTTTAATGAAAAAGAAGTTTAATTGATGATTAATGTGCCTGTAATATGAAAATAGGGTTATATGTTGTTAAGATAACCTTAATGTTGAAGAATAGACGAGATAATTAGGGTTTGCGATCAATTGTGTTAAATTAGGGTTTAAAATAGTAAAAGACGAAGGGAAACTGTAAAAATGGACTAGAAACCCTAAGAAGCGAGTTAGATTTGATAGATCTTAATGACATGGGTAATAAAAGGAAATTGTATAATTGTTTCAGGATCTTATTGAATGCTTGGTTATTGTTGTTTGGATTATTCTTGCACCTGAATCTACATGTACAGGTATGTGGTTATGCTTATGGCTACCCGAATTAGTTTTCCGGGATTTTTTTTATCGATGTTTCCATCGTGTCTTGAATTAAACTGTTGGATGTATTTAATTCATGCAAAGTATAATTTGAATATGACTATCACATAAGAGATATGCCTACTAGCTTAGATACTAGTCCCCTCTATAGCTTAATGGGTCGACCTAGTAAATGGCTACCAATGGGGTAGGCCCATCAGGTCATTGAATGACTTAGTAAATGGCTACCAATGGTGGGGCAATTGAGGATAATTGACGACTGCTTGAGGATAATTGAGCAAGCTTGGGACACTCCTGTGGTGGGGCACCCGTCTTATATTTTCTTCTGCAAGATGAAGAGAGCTAGATCTGCCTTGAAGACGTGGAGTAGAGATGTTCTTGGTGATGTTAGTCAGAAGATAAAAGATCTGGAGGATGCTATTTTCACTACTCAGATGGCCTTCGACAAAAATCCCACGGTTGCGAACGAGGCGAATCTGAGGACTGCGGAACTGGAACTACAACACTTGAGGGATTTGGAAGAAGCAAATTGGAGAGAAAAGGCCAGGATTAACTGGCTGCATGATGGGGAAAGGAATACACCTTTCTACCACACGGTGGTGAAATCAAGACTTCGTCATAGAAGGATCAACTCTCTCTCTTTGCCCGATGGATCAGTGGTGTCTGATCCATAGGAGATGGCGAGGGAAGCATCGGCCCATTTTGAGAATTTTTTCAATGAAGAGGTGTATACTGATGACACGATGCTGGATGGGATGCTGGAAGATATCTCGGCTGTTTGCTCGGCTGAAGAAAACTTCGGGTTATCTGCGGTTGCAAACCTGGATGAGCTTGCTATGACGATCAAGGAAATGGACCCATCAACAGCCCCGGGACCTGATGGTTTCACCCTCCCGTTCTATAAAGCAGCCGGGCCTGTGATTGGAGCGAATTTTCTTGCCATGGCTGAAGCTTTCTTCACAGGTCAAACCTACCATAGGGCCCTTTTCTGCTGCCACATTCTATTGATTCCAAAATGTGATAATCCAAAGCAACTCCCTTCTGATTTCCGACCGATTTCTATTGAAAACTTGGCTCTCCAGATCCTTGCAAGAACTCTGAATAATAGATTGGCGCCCCTGATGCAATCTCTTATTTCCAAGTCTCAAGGTGCGTTTCTAAAAGGTACTAATATCACACACCATATCTGGCTTTCCAAGGAGCTCATGCACGATATCAATCAAGGCCAGCATGCTCCAAATGTGATGATCAAGATTGACATGTCTAGGGCGTACGACAGGGTTTATTGGAAGGTGCTTAGAAGGATCCTACATGTTTTTGGTCTGCTTCCGGAGGTGGTAGAGCTTTGTCTCAGTTTTTTTGTACACTCATGGGCTATGGTCACCATTGGTGAACACACGGCAGGTTTCTTTTCATTTGCTAGAGGTCTCAAGCAAGGAAATGCTATTTCCCCGTTCCTGTTTATCATTTTTGAAGAGGTCCTTTGCCGGAGATTTTGCAGGTTGGCTGATGAGCATTCTATATCTAGGTATAAGATGAGAGGACCTGTGGTGGCACCTCTTATGCTCATGTATGCTGATGATCTTCTGATTCTCTTTGAAGCTGACAATATTTCGATTCAGGAGGTTTTGAACACTCTTGGCACATATGAGAGATCAACGGGCCAAAGGATGAACCGTAACAAGTCGGTCTGTGTTGTAGGTGGATCGGGCCTTACACGGGCACATGAGATAGCTACGAAGTTCGGGATTGATAATGCGTCGAATTCATTCCTATACCTAGGAATATCGATCTCTAAAGGGAGACACAAGCTTGCCGATTATGAATTTCTCTTCAAGAAGATTAACTCCAAGATTGCATCATGGAAGGCGAAACTCTTATCCTTTGTTGGTCGGCGGCTGCTGATTGCACATGTTGTTGGGTTTTTATAGGAGGCAGAGAAGCAGCGGAAACAAAAAAAATTTTCTCCCAAAACCCGGAACAAAAAGGAATTGCGTCGACATCTATATGATAGGAAATAAGGTTTGTGAATAATACCTTGTCCTGAGGCTTGCTCGAAGACAATACCACGCGCCTTGCGCGGTCTTCACCTCCGGTCTTGGACGGTGTCTGTGCAGCTCCTGGTCGCACCGGGACTGAAGACTCCTCCTCCTACCGAACTGTCGGATGACAGTTGTCCTCCTGAGCGGCAGTGACCTCCCGCCTCTGAAGTAGTCCACACGGACCACCCGGAACTCCACTCTCCTTGTCCCACAAGGAAGTGGAAGGAGTCGCACCCTCTTATTGACGTACTAGTCGCCAACACACTCTCCTGCTGTCGACTGCAACTACAGTTGTCCTTCCCTTGCTGCACCTCCCTTTGCGGGAAGCACTTGCTCGGGCTCTCTCTCGGTTACCAAAACCAGAGAGAACGACAACTTTGCAGAGCAATCAACTTGCACTGAGTTGTACTCTGAGAAGCCCCCAATACCCCTATATATATAGGCAGGTCATGGGATAGGGTTCTCTGTGCCCGGCAATACGGGACTAAAGCAGGAGTAGAAGGGTTCGTGATTTTCCACAAAAAGCAACTATCTCGCAACCTGAACCGATCGGTTCACAAGTGAACCAGTCGGTTGGGGACCTGAACCGATCGGTTCACCACTGAACCGATCATTTGGGACCCTTGAACCGATCGGTTCACTCATGAACCGGTCGGTTGGGGTTCCAGGTTGGTTCCCGATTGAATTTCCTTGTTTCTTTCCCAATTGGTATCGAATACCAATATAATTCCCAATCGAATTGGGCAATTGAAACGAAAGGAAAATTCTCACCAATCCTACTTTCCCAAGTTGCTCGATTGCACCAGTTGAACCGATCAGTTCAACACTTGAACCGGTCGTTTCACTCTGTGCATGAGCCGATCGGTTCAACAATTGAACCGACCGGTTCAGCAACCTCAGCCGACCGGTTCATCACATGAACCGATCGGTTGGGAATGCAGATTGTGCAGAATCAGTCAAATGTGATTTCAATCAATTCGATAC
Source organism: Alisma plantago-aquatica (assembly GCA_963693085.1). Classification (NCBI taxonomy): domain Eukaryota; kingdom Viridiplantae; phylum Streptophyta; class Magnoliopsida; order Alismatales; family Alismataceae; genus Alisma; species Alisma plantago-aquatica. The sequence continues at coordinate 855,130,421 of OY856410.1, read as the reverse complement.
TCCAATCAACTCGTCCAACACCTTGAACACTATGATATTGAGCTATCGATTAATTGAGTGTTTAATTGAACTACTAAACTCCTTTAGTAATCAATCTAAACATTGCTTGTGGACAAAACTCCTTGTCCAGGTTGAATCCTATGTGTGTGACCCTGCAGGTCCATTTCACGTTCGCAGTGAAGGTCCATAACACTTATGACTTCACCAGCAAAGAGCGGTGCCTAGTCACACATCAGTGCTACCCAAGTGAAAGTAGAAAGTTGGAGAACAACTTTCATCCTACAATACGTGAATGGTGTTACAGTGAATGTATACTTCCTTTGTCACTGATATCCAGAATGAACTCGAGGCATGGAACAGTCATCCTGTCAATGTTCATTCATTTCCTTGATCTCAGAGTAGACCGAGTGAGATGTGTATGACATCAATATCACATATGGATTCACACGTGCATGCGCATGCCTTTCTCAATCCTACTCATCAAGTGGCCAAGGATATCAAACTCCCTCAGGAGGGACAAATCCCATATCTATCACTCACCCCTCAAAAGCCCCATGTGTCAAAGCCACCCAATCATCACCTTTATAACAACCCATGTTTCAGGATTGCGTTTGATGATGTCAAAGTGTACCCAACGACATGTGTTGAGTGTAGTGATTTCAGGTCTAAGAATCACACTCACCACCATCACCGTGAGAGCTGACTGTGACTACCAAGTCATGGTTCCATGTGTCACTCTCACGGTGGGTCTGTCCGGTACCTTGTTCTCTAACAAGTACCTATGTGCTTGGTTTGATATCACCATATCATGACTAATGAGATTCTGTCATCAACCAACACACAATCTAGTCTTTAGTGTTATTGATGTCTATGGTTATTTCCACAATAACAACCGACTAGGGACTAAACAAGAATGTATACTCTTAACATTCATATGATCTCATCGTTTAGGTCATGAACCTAAAAGCATATGTCATTGAGTAATACAATCTTTAGACATCTATCATGTTACACCATCATCTCAGAAATAGTTTAAACATATAGATTGGAAATTGCCTTTATTATTATTCAAATCATTCACAAAGTATCCCATTACAATCATCATATGACTTGCTCTATGGGCATACATACCAACAGACTCCCACTTGCACTTAGAGCCAGTCACCAAGGAAACGCAGTCCTTGTGACCTAGCATGACCATCATGCTTCTGCTGAGAAAGGGCCTTAGTCAGTGGATCAGCTATGTTGTCTTCAGTTGGTACTTTGCAAATCTTCACATCTCCTCACTGTACGATCTCTCGTATGAGATGGAAGCGCCGCAGTATGTGCTTGGACCGCCGATGTGATCTGGGCTCCTTAGCTTGTGCAATAGCTCCATTATTGTCACAATAAAGCTCAATTGCATCACAGCTACTGGGAACTACACCAAGTTCAGAAATGAACTTCCTGATCCACACAGCCTCCTTTGCTGCATGCGAAGCAGCAATATACTCGGCCTCTGTAGTAGAATCGGCAACTGTTTCTTGCTTGGAACTTTTCCATCTCACAACTCCATAATTAAGGCAAAACACAAATCCTGACTGCGATCTGTAATCATCTTTATCGGTTTGGAAGCTTGCATCGGTGTAACCCTTTACAACCAACTCTTCCTCGCCGCCGTATACAAGAAACTGATCCTTAGTCCTTCGCAAGTACTTGAGGATGTTCTTCACGGCTGTCTAGTGAGCATCCCCGGGATCTGACTGGTACCTGCTCGTCATGCTGAGAGCATACGAGACATCTGGGCGTGTGCACAACATAGCGTACATGATGGATCCGATGGCTGATGCATATGGGATCCCATTCATACGCTCCCTCTCTTCACAAGATTGGGGACATTGAGCTCTAGAGACGGTAACTCCATGTAGCATAGGGACGTTGCCTCTCTTTGAGTTCTCCATGCTGAACCGCTTCAGCACCTTGTTAATGTACGTGCTCTGACTTAGTCCAAGAAGCCTTCTAGATCTATCTCTATAGATCTTAATTCCTAGAATGTAGGATGCTTCTCCTAAGTCCTTCATTGAGAAAGTTTTCCCAAGCCAAGTCTTTACCTTCTCTAAGGCTAAGACATCATTCCCCATCAAAAGTATGTCATCCACATACAATATGAGGAATGTGGTCGAGCTCCCACTAACCTTCTTGTACACACAAGGTTCATCTTCATTTTGAATAAAGCCAAACACTTTGACTTCTTCATCAAATCGAAGATTGCAACTCCGAGATGCTTGCTTCAATCCATAGATTGACCTTTGCAGTTTACAGACTTTATTGGCATTCTTTGGATCTACAAAACCCTCAGGCTGTGTCATATACACATCCTCATGAATATTCCCGTTAAGGAATGCGGTTTTAACATCCATCTGCCAAATCTCATAGTCATAGTAAGCTGCAATAGCAAGCATGATCCTGATGGACTTAATCATGGCAACTGGAGAAAAGGTTTCGTCATAGTTAACACCTTGAATTTGTCGAAAACCCTTTGCAACCAATCTGCCTTTATAAGTTTGCACATTTCCATCCATGTCAGTCTTCTTCTTGAAGACCCACTTGCACCCTATGGGTTTTACCCCTTCGGGTGGTTCCACCAAAGTCCATACTTTGTTGGAGTACATGGATTGCATCTTGGATCTCATGGCTTCAAGCCATTTCTCAGAATCTGGTCCCTCCATAGCCTCTACGTAGGTAGTTGGATCATCATCTATGATCAACTCTCCACCTTCCTGAGTCACAAGGTATCCAAACCTCTCAGGTTCAAGGCGAGTCCTACTAGATCTACGAGGTCCTTGTGTTACTTGAGGAGAATGAGATTCCACAACACCTTGTGAATCTCCATTTTCCTCTCGTACATCTACCGGTTCAATGTTTTCTTGTTGGGCTTGAACCTCTTCAAGCTCTATATTCCTCCCACTGCTTCCTTTGGAAATGAATTCCTTCTCTAGGAACACAACTGTCCTGGCAACAAACACTTTGTTGTCAGTAGGGTGGTATAAGTAATATCCCCTCGTTTCCTTGGGGTATCCAACAAAATAACATTTATCGGATTTGGGTCCAAGCTTATCAGGAAACATTTTCTTGACGTAAGCTTCACAACCCCAAATCTTCAGAAAAGACAAATCGGGATGCTTCCCGTACCATATCTCAAATGGTGTCTTTTGAACCGACTTAGATGGTACACGGTTAAGCATAAACGCGGCGGTTTCAAGAGCATGACCCCAGAAAGAAATTGGAAGATCAGCAAAACTCATCATTGATCGCACCATATCTAACAAAGTGCGATTCCTTCTTTCAGACACACCATTATGCTGTGGTGTTCCAGGCGGAGTCCATTGTGATACAATACCACGGGCTCGCAGAAGGTCCTCAAACTCCTGGCTCAATTATTCCCCACCTCGATCGGAACGAAGTGCCTTAATACCCTTACCAAGCTGGTTCTGTACTTCATTCATGAAATCCTTGAACCTTTCAAGGGTTTCTGACTTATGTTTCATCAGGTACACATAGCCATACCTACTGAAATCATCAGTGAAGGTAATGAAGTACTGACACCCATTTCTGGCATTAGTTCTAAAAGGCCCACATACATCAGTATGTATGAGTCCTAATAGATCACTAGCCCTCTCACCTTTACCTGAAAAGGGAGTCTTGGTCATCTTGCCCAACAAACAAGATTCACATGTCTCTATTGATTCACAATCAAAAGAGTCTAGATAACCATCTTTATGGAGTCTAGAAATGCGCTTCTCATTTATGTGCCCTAGACGACAATGCCAGAGATATGTTTTGTTTGAGTCGTTGAGTTTTTGCCTTTTGGTGTTTACGTTGTATACACTTGTCTCCAAGTCCATCAAGTATAGACCATAAGACATAGGGGCACTGCCATAAAAGATCCCATCTTTAGAAATGGAACACTTTCCATTCTTAATAAGAAATTCAAATCCATCTTTGTCCAAACAAGAGACAGAAATGATATTCCTATTTATGGCAGGTACATAATAGCAGTTCTTCAACTCTATTATTAGCCCACTAGGTAGAGTTAACTCATAGGTTCCTACGGAACTGGCGGCAACTCTAGCCCCATTAGCAACACGTAGTTCAACCTCGCCTTTCCCCAAAGGCCTACTTCTCTTAAGATCCTTCACATTTGAAAAAATGTGAGATCCGCATCCGGTATCAAGTACCCATGACGAAGAAGTAGTAAAGTTAATCTCTATAACATATACACCAGAAGTAGAGATCTCTATCTCTGACTTCTTCTTCCATTGTTCCTTCCATCCTCTCCATGTAGAAGAAATTGGTTTGGCGAGAGAACACTTCTCTCCCTTACCATCGTACATAGAGTGGATTCTAAGGCTCCTGGTATATCTGGATTGTGCAGAACACTTCTCACAGTCCTCAACCAGTTATGGAATTTATTCTCAATTAATTTGCCCATTTTAAAAGATGATTCTTTTGCCATTCTACAAGAGAAAATTTGCATTTGTCAAAACCCTTTTGATTTGATTTGAATAAAATTTGACGATAGTTAATTAGGCCTTTAATTAATTACCGCTCCCACTATTTTGACTCAAATTGATAGCCCTCACCATCAATTCGGAAGATTGCAGCGTACAATCTTCTAGTGGGTCAAGATCCTGAAATCCTCTGAGCCATGGACCAGCTAGGGCTGTCACCCACAACTCAGATCTCTCAGGTAGGCAACTCTTGCCAATTGCATCATATGCAACTCTTGAAAGATGTCATATGCAACTCCTTGCAATGATCATCTCCATGCCTCAAGGTGCTAGATCCTATCTAGGTCACCTTGTTAAGTCCGACCCAAAGCCAACACGATGAACATGCACCCTGCTAGGGCAGACCCACACATTCATCCTTCACGCTTCCACGAGATAGACGGTGCACCACGCTAGGGCGTGCCCACACATGGTCGATCAAGTTTTTCACGTGTGTCGCATTTGGAAGGCATCTAAAACTTAATATTTAATGAGGGATTTGGTTTTTTTTATACATATACATATCCAATAACCACAATATATAGTATGTATCATATACATGCTATATCCCACAGAAAACATGCATAAACGATAAAAAGCAATGATTATGGCCATCCTATTTGTGATTCCTTGAGCCAAGAGGAATCACGGTCATCTAGGTATACATCACATGCAACCTGTACTAGATGAAATCTATGCCTGCCTTTCTGGGTTTGATCAGCTCATCTCCATGACTGATCGGCTCGCCATCAGGTTGGTTGCTCGGGTGCCACCAGCCGATCGACTGGCGCCTCCAGCCGATCGGTTCACCGGTCATCGTGCATCTCCTCAGGTCGCCACCCGCTCATCTCGTTCCTCGAACCGGCCGTATGGATCACCAACCGATCAGTTCACTCCTTGAACCGATCCTCTTCAGGTTGTCTGCCGTTCTTTGACATAATATGAAATAAAATCTATCCTATTTACATTTGAATTGAGAAACCCCGAGTTACATTCGGGGGGAGCAAAGGTAGGAATAGAACTCTCAAACTATTTCGAGTTACATCAGGAATATGAGAAAGGGAATCGGTGTGCAGACCGAGATGCAAGCAACCACACAAACAACCACACACAGATATAGGGGATTATAGGCCATAATCATGCTACACATCCACCACAAAACTCGTTTAAGGGCGACGCGTATCGAGTGCATTAATATTACATATCATATATGTATATTAGGGATTTGTGGATTGGACATGTATAAAGCCGATATTATTCGCATCGCATGCAATAAATAAAGGCGACAAACCAAAATCGATCACATCGATAATCCTAAAATATAGAGAGGTCGACGTGGCTCTGATACCACTGTTGGGTTTTTATAGGAGGCAGAGAAGCAGCGGAAACAAAAAAAATTTTCTACCAAAACCCGGAACAAAAAGGAATCGCGTCGACATCTATATGATAGGAAATAAGGTTTGTGAATCATACCTTGTCCCGAGGCTTGCTCGGCGACAATACCACGCACCTTGCACGGTCTTCACCTCCGGTCTTGGACGGTGTCTGTGCAGCTCCTGGTCGCACCGGGACTGAAGACTCCTCCTCCTACCGGACTGTCGGATGACAGTTGTCCTCCTGAGCGGCAGTGACCTCCCGCCTCTGAAGTAGTCCACACGGACCACCCGAAAATCCACTCTCCTTGTCCCACAAGGAAGTGGAAGGAGTCGCACCCTCCTGTTGACGTACTAGTCGCCAACACACTCTCCTGCTGTCGACTGCAACTGCAGTTGTCCTTCCCTTGCTGCACCTCCCTTTGCGGGAAGCACTTGCTCGGGCTCTCTCTCGGTTACCAAAACCAGAGAGAACGACAACTTTGCAGAGCAATCAACTTGCACTGAGTTGTACTCTGAGAATCCCCCAATACCCCTATATATATAGGCGGGTCATGGGACAGGGTTCTCTGTGCCCGGCAATACGGGACTAAAGCAGGAGTAGAAGGGTTCAGGATTTTCCACAAAAAGCAACTGTCTCGCAACCTGAACCGATCGGTTCACAAGTGAACCAGTCGGTTGGGGACCTGAACCGATCAGTTCACCACTGAACCGATCGTTTGGGACCCTTGAACCGATCGGTTCACTCATGAACCGGTCGGTTGGGGTTCCAGGTTGGTTCCCGATTGACTTTCCTTGTTTCTTTCCCAATTGGTATCGAATACCAATATAATTCCCAATCGAATTGGGCAATTGAAATGAAAGGAAAATTCTCACCAATCCCACTTTCCCAAGTTGCTCGATTGCACTAGTTGAACCGATCAGTTCAACACTTGAACCGGTCGTTTCACTCTGTGCATGAGCCGATCGGTTCAACAATTGAACCGACCGGTTCAGCAACCTCAGCCGACCGGTTCATCACATGAACCGATCGGTTGGGAATGCAGATTGTGCAGAATCAGTCAAATGCGATTTCAATCAATTCGATACTCCAATCAACTCGTCCAACACCTTGAACACTACGATATTGAGCTATCGATTAATTGAGTGTTTAATTGAACTACTAAACTCCTTTAGTAATCAATCTAAACATTGCTTGTGGACAAAACTCCTTGTCCAGGTTGAATCCTATGTGTGTGACCCTGCAGGTCCATTTCATGTTGGCAGTGAAGGTCCATAACACTTATGACTTCACAAGCAAAGAGCGGTGCCTAGTCACACATCAGTGCTACCCAAGTGAAAGTAGAAAGTTGGAGAACAACTTTCATCCTACAATCCGTGAATGGTGTTACAGTGAATGTATAATTCCTTTGTCACTGATATCCAGAATGAACTCGAGGCATGGAACAGTCATCCTGTCAATGTTCATTCATTTCCTTGATCTCAGAGTAGACCGAGTGAGATGTGTATGACATCAATATCACATATTGATTCACACGTGCATGCGCATCCCTTTCTCAATCCTACTCATCAAGTGGCCAAGGATATCAAACTCCCTCAGGAGGGACAAATCCCATATCTATCACTCACCCCTCAAAAGCCCCATGTGTCAAAGTCACCCAATCATCACCTTTATAACAACCCATGTTTCAGGATTGCGTTTGATGATGTCAAAGTGTACCCAACGACATGTGTTGAGTGTAGTGATTTCAGGTCTAAGAATCACACTCACCACCATCACTGTGAGAGCTGACTGTGACTACCAAGTCATGGTTCGATGTGTCACTCTCATGGTGGGTCTGTCTGGTACCTTGTTCTCTAACAAGTACCTATGTGCTTGGTTTGATATCACCATATCATGACTAATGAGATTCTGTCATCAACCAACACACAATCTAGTCTTTCGTGTTATTGATGTCTATGGTTATTTCCACAATAACAACTGACTAGGGACTAAACAAGAATGTATACTCTTAACATTCATATGATCTCATCGTTTAGGTCATGAACCTAAAAGCATATGTCATTGAGTAATACAATCTTTAGACATCTATCATGTTACACCATCATCTCAGAAATAGTTTAAACATATAGATTGGAAATTGCCTTTATTATTATTCAAATCATTCACAAAGTATCCCATTACAATCATCATATGACTTTCTCTATGGGCATACATACCAACACATGTCCTCTCTTCGGTTATGATCCACGCAGCGGCAACAGTTGGATTACCTGCTGGCATCATTTCTCGGATTGAGAATAAGCTGTCTTCTTTTCTATGGGCTGGTAGAGATGATCTCCACAGGAAAACTTGGCTTGGATGGCATCGCGTGGCTACACCGATCGATAAGGGTGGTCTAGGTCTACCACGGCTACAGAATATCAATGAAGCTTTTACTTCCAAAGCGTGCTGGGAAATCCTTTCCAAAGACTCCCTTTGGGCGGAGTTCTGTAGGGCGAAATATTCGAATCATGCCCATGGGCGTTCGGCCTTTTATCCTGGACATTTGAAGATGAGTTGCTCACCCTCCCCCTTCTGGATAAAAGTATGGAGCACCTTCCCAAAAATCTATCGGCATTGCAAATGGGCGATTGGAAGAGGTGATGTTTCTTTCTGGGATGACTGGTGGTGCGAAGAAAGGATCGCCGACCATGCTATCTATGCAAGTGATAAAAGACACCCTTTCCTTGTAAAGGATTTCTGGATTGATGATCATGGGTGGGATTGGAATTCTTTAAGTCAGGTGGTTGACGACAAGGGGATGGACCTTATCAAACAGGCGAATGTGTGGATATCGAACATGGAGGACAAGTTGATCTGGGATGTGGAGGAGAATGGCAGCTTCTCTTTGAAATCGGCCAAGGTTTTGCTGCGGACCGTGCAATAGGAAGGACATGATGATCTCGGCAAGGTTTGGAGGATGGATTCCCCAAAGGCTAGCGCTCTTATATGGAAGATTGCCAGGTCAGCCATTCCGACTGACGACAATGTGCACAGCAAATGTTGTATACAGCTTGCTTCATGGTGTAACTGTTGTGATGAGCCGAAGGAGGAAGACATGAATCACTTGTTCTTTCAAGGACAACTCGCGAGGTTTTTTTGGGACAAGTTCGGTGTGATGACGGATAAGGAACCTCCTTCTGACGTTCAGACCCTAATTAGAATATGTGGGGCGGGGTTGTCTAATGAAGTTACAGACTGGTTTGCCGGTTTCATGGATGGTAATATCCCGCTATCCATATGGAGGATGAGATGTTCATCTCGGTATGCTGATAATAAAAGATCTTTGGAGCTTGAATGGAGCAGTCTTATAGGCTATGTGAACCAGATGATTAAGATTCAGATTTTCCCTCTAACAAAAAATCCGGACCTTTTTTCCAGGATGAAGATGGCAAGCATCAACGAACCTAGGTTCAATATGAGGAAGGTTCGTCTCATCAGGTGGACAAATCCAGACATGTTCAAACTCAAATTAAATGTGACGATTGGAAGAGGCTTGGACGAGGAAGGTAACAAATGAAGGTGGGCAGCAGGCATTGTCCGTAATCACAATGCCGACATTTGCTTGATTTTCCGAGCATGGCTCAAAAAGGAAGACTACAATCTGGCATACTTTCATGCGTGTATCATTGGGCTAAAGTTGGATGGAGATCATATGCTTCATATTTCTACAATGGAAGTGGATGATAAAAACATTTATAACATCCTTTGGAACAATTCTTCTGTGCTCTAGAGAGCAAGAACGTATGTGAAAGAGCTTAGAGAGGAGCTGGGGATGGATAGCGTCTCGGGTGGGTATGTGCACAAGCTGATTAACTCCATACCGCGAGAGATTGGCAGACTTGGACGTGGATCCTCCAATTTGCTTGTTACTACGGATTCGAATAGGATTCCTACTAGAATTCGTGGCATGGCCAGATTGGAAAAGAGGAAAATTCCCTACATTGCTGTCGAGAGAGACGTGATTGAGGATTGATCTTTGTATGGTCCTCTTCTTGATCTTTGTTTTTGGTGGGGTTATTGGGACGATACCCGAGTTATAAGAGCGGGAGTTGTATTCTTTTTGCTGATTTTAGCCCACCAGAGGGGTGCGGGATGAATAAAAGTGACCCCTGACTTGTTTTTTTTTTTAAAATGGCTACCAATGGGGTAGGTCAATCAAGTCACATTGAGTTAGAGATTGGACTACCTATGGGTAGTTCCATGCGACTCAACCCTAGATATGGATCTACTTGTTAGGTAGGATCATGCGGGGTCTAATAAGGATCTACCTAGAGAGAGGTAGTATCTCAGTCTGCTGCAGGGACAACATACAGAAAGGGGATAGGAAAGGATTGAGTAGTATGGTTTAAAATGTAATCTTGGTTGTTAAATGATAATTGGTTGATTACTTTGTTATTGTAGTTGCATGATTATTGTTTCCCCACATACCAGCTTCTTGTTGACTGACGTTTTGTTTTTCGGCATTTTAGGTACAAATGAAAAGAACAAACAGTAAAGTGGCATATGCGGAATTAAATGAGAATTAATGTGCATAGGAGGATTAGTTAGATTAATATCTTCATGGATAGAAGTTTGGAAATCCCAATTTTAAAAAGGTAAGAAAAGTTTTATTTTATACTAGTGTTCAGTTTAGTTGGTAAAGTTTATTAATTGTTATTGATTATTTGTCAAACCTTTGATCTGGGTTGTTGGTCAACGGCTTTGACCTTTCAGACTCCCTTAATTGGGGGTTACCGGGAGACGGGGTCGTTACAATGAATGTTCATAAGAGGTGATTGTGGCTTAGTCCTCAAATTGCTTTTGTTAATCTTTCAGATTTTCTTTGAAAATGTTTCCATCTAGATTTCTTTTATAATAATATATATAAAAAAATTGATTTTATCAATTTTATCAATGATTTCTTGAGCTATGACACAATCATGGAGATATGAGAAAATCCTTGTGGGATGCCACGTCAAAATCATAAAAACCTAGAATTAGGCGCAAGCTAAGATTTAATTAAAATGGAGGATGCTACATTGTGATTGAAATGCCCATTTAAATGTCTAGTTGAATCCTCTTAAGGGGTGGAGTATAGTACCCAAGTAGACTGTAGATTAACTTATTTCAGGGATGAAATCCACTTTAAGGGGTGGAGAGTTGTAACATTCTAGATTTTAGCATTAAATTCAATTGTTGAGCTATTATGCGTAATTTGGTCAAATTAAAAATCCTTTTTTCTTAAATTCTATTCATAATTGAACTTCACTAAATTATCTAGAAATGCAATTTTTCCTCATGTTTGTATAGTTCCCACTTGGGAGCCACAATTAAATAGTTGAACCTAATTAGGGCTATTGGCAATGGAAAATACAACTTGTCTATTATATAGTTAAAATTTTGTATTAACTAAGGGTGTTAATTTGTTAATGGCTCCTATTCATAAATATGACAGTTATTATCTAGATAAATGCAAAGTGAATGCATAGTTAAAATCTTGAGTCAAAAGGGTATATAGCTTAATGGTTATAAATACTTGAAGTGAATTAAGAAGAAAAATAAATTAAGATCCAATTTTTTGTTATGGTCAAATAAAGAGTTAGTTGTCCCTAACCCTCGCTAACCCTATCAGCCATGAATAATCGGCCACCGTTATAGAATGAAAACATAAAAACTTCTCCCTCATCTTTTGTTCCAATGATTCTAACCTTATTGAAGTCATCGGTAATTCCCCTAAATAGAACATCCAAGTTCAAAACCATAACTAAGAACCATCGTATTCTATAGATCTCAAACAACACTTTCCTTACAATCACTCCTCGTTGTCAATTGAAACCTTCACATAACATCTTGAGGTTGTTGGTACCTGCCCCTCTCTAGTAACACCAAGTATCTAGACCCCTCCCCGGACTCTTATAACTCTTGAGTAGAAGAACAACAACCCAACATTATCTCCAACCCCGAACCGACCACCCATAACAATACATCACTACCCTTCTTCCTCCTCGAACCTTCAAACAACATCCCACTAGAGCCACCAAACACCTTTCTCTGGTTCTGCTATGCCATCGGGCCATCACTAGATCTGACCACTACCTTGCCTTGGGCTACTTGGTTTTGTAATCCAATATCCCCCACCACCAAATGCTGCAAAATAGGCACATATCTGCATATAATGATGGGTGCAGTGATGTTGATAGCAAGGGTCCCTTGACAGTAAGGAAACTTGATGCCACCACAACCTTTCCACCAATTGATCTACAATATTGCAACATTGGCCACCAACACACACACCTCAACCTAGTTCCAGATCTACAATGCCACAATGATTAGTTCTTGATGAATGCATATTCATCCTAGTTTTAGTTGTATTTTTAGTCTAGTTTATAGCATTCATACAACTTAACTTTACTAAAATACATATGTTTCAATATACTTAGGTTTTATGCTAATTTGTAGGATTTTGATACTTTTATTGACTCCCTATTTTAGGTCTTGAATTCTATCACTCTACACCTTGGTCGACACTCAGAAGCTCGATAACATCATCAGTTTGTAGCTGACAAGAAAATCAAGCCATCGACTTACTATTGTGAACACTCTTGTCGAAAATCACAACTTCAACCGACACTCAAGTCGACCTTTAATTCAAAATAACTGTCGACCTCCCAGCCTAACGATAGGAAGAAGAGTCTGCACCCATCGATTAACATCCAATGCTCGACACTAATGGTCTACACAAGTGGTCGACAACCATGACCCTAGAAATAGGCCCCAAACGCAACACTTCAACTCATCTATAATTTTTCCTAGAGATAACACTTCAAAAGTCTGATGGTAAGGTTAGAAAGAAGTCTAAGCCTATCAATGTAGTGACTTATATCAACCTCCCCATCGACCTTCAGAATTCTGAAGTCATTGATCTCCTTCTCTAGGGCGATCAATCTCTTCCGGAGCCATTATCCATTCACCTACTTCTGTTGCAAGCCATTGTTAGTTTTTGGAAGACAAAGAAGGAAGGAAGTCTATCATATCACACCGCATTTAGCCACTTCTCCCTCCTGTTGGGAAATACGACATCAAATAGGTAGTGAAAAAAAATTACTGACATATTTCCCATTAACCAACAGATCATGTCAATAACTATGCAATGTGAAGGATGGTTTCACGAAGACATACCTGGTGTTGGAGCAAGTCCAGCAACAATCCTCATTGATGTAGATGTGCACTCTGTCCTAGATAGTGTCTGTGCATCTTATTGTTGCACTGGGACTCATTTGACTGCTCCATTGATAGTAGACTTGGACAACTACTGCAATGGCTCCTCTGATCTTGTTGTTGACTATGAGTTGATGTTTCCCTCCTAGTAGCAGCTAAAGGACTCCTACCTCTAGAGTAGACCACATGGACCAACTATAACTCATGTCTTCCTACTAGAATGGATAGGAATGAGTTGTCCCTCCCATTGGCGTACTAGTCATAAATCTTCTCTCCCACAACAATGGTCCTTAGATGTTTCTCTCCCATGGCTATCCCTTCCTAGTCAGGTAGGACTTGCCTTGGATCTCGTGGTTTCCACAACCAGAGAGGTTAACAATTGTCAGACCAACTAATTCTCAATTGTGTGTGTTGTAGTTGTCCTATGGGAAGCCCCTAGTACTACTCTATATATAGGAGGGGTTAGGGTCAGGGTTCCTAGTCCCCATCTAATACGAGACTAAAATGGGAGTGGAAGGGATTGGAAGATCTTGAACATTTACAACAATTTTGGAAGTTTTGCAACCTACGTGCACTGAAATGGCCATCTCTCACAATGAGATGGTTGTTTCACTAAGTAAAATAGTTGTCTAAATTTTTTTTTTTGCACATATGTTGGTAATTCAATTCCAATTAATACTCAACATGACATCAACATCAATCCTTTTTGCAATCGAACTGCACCCCCAAAATGATCGTTTGGTGCATATGAGATGAGCGTATCGCATCATGTCATATGGATGTTTAGAATAAGTGAGACGGGCGTCTCACTGCCAGGGACAATCAAAATTCCAACCAATGTACAATACAATCATCCTAACACTCCAAATGACATTCTCAACACTTGAAATGATTTTCTGGCAGTCTAGTCAGTTGATTTGTTTCGTGAATGGAATTCCTAAATATTTTAATAACCAACTCAATGATCATTGTAATGAGCCCGCTTCCTGGTAACCCCCAATTAAGGAAGACCAAGAAAGTAGAGGCGTTATCCCAAAAATAGGATCAATGGTTTTGCAAATAATAAAAAATAATTAATAAATTCTATGAAAGGCTTAACTAAAAACTAAAAATTATATGTTGCGGCTAAGTCAATAGATCAACTTGTATCAAATTCTTGGCATACTATGGATACAAGAAAGATGTTGGGATCTTATTCAAATGTTTCTGAGTGGGTGTTGATGTTGAAATCGGATTTAATTTACCCATTTTTTGGGTATGTGGTTGATATGTGATTGATTGTGTTTTATGTTTTGAGTAATCTCATTTAGTGTAACGGGTTCTCACAAGTTGGTATCAGATCTTTAGTTCACTGAGTCTATAGGGACATAAGACTTAGGACTAGAATGATGTCTATGTTAGGAACACGACATATAAACATGGTGCATACTGCCTAATCTCAATACTTGGGTGCCCTAGCCAGGTATTCAATTATTGAAGAAAAGGTAAGTATGGAACTCTTATATTTTTATCTTTTTTATTACTATGATCAAGCTGTCATTTTGAGAAAAACTAAAGAGCATAACGAATAAGAAATCATGGTGTGAATATCTCAATCCTATCTTAAAGAAGATGAGAATTGCATCATAATCTATGAAAACTTGAATGTTTGGTAGCTAAAGAGAAAGGCACAACACCATGAAATTTAAATCTGAATACAAATAAGAAAAAGAGGAGTTCTTTAAGATGTGATTCAAGAAGATAATAAAGTAAATGATAGATAATTCTATGCTTATAAAGTGATTCAAGTTATGAAATCTACATAAGATGGAGAGCACTCCAATGATAAGTATAAAATGAGAATATAAATGATAACAATGACAAAGGAATAAGGTGTAACCTAAGTTAATCTCAGACCAACATATGTGTGTAAGAAAGTGTTAATGTAAAATAAGCATGGCATTTGAAAGAAATTAAGGCAGATGATCCATGTTTAATGAAGAAAATGTGGAATATGATGATTTACCTATTGATAAGTGGTTGAAAAACATAATAAAATAAGAGAACATAGTGAAGGGTGATAAATAGTCATCAAGGAAGGAGTAATTAGATATGTTAATCATGTTGATTCCTATTCTAATGGCAAGGAACCGAAAATGAGAAGGGTAAAATTATACATAAGAAGTTGTAACTCGCATAATGAAAATATAATTGGTTACCTTTTTGTTACTAACCCTTGAACAATGTTGTTATGGTATGGGAAGTGTATTTTCCTTTGTGTCTTTCCTTTCTAGGGCACAACTTTCAAGTGGATCATTTCCACTTGGTATGTGTAAATTTGTTGTAAACATGAGTGTGGATAGCTTATTATAGCATAAGGTTACTTGGAATATGGTTCCAAGATCATAAAGTTTGTGATGAGTTTGCTTTTGAGCCTTTTAATAATGAGGAAGACTCCTATGATATTTCTTGATATTTGTAATGTTGGTAAAAGTGGATGAGATAATGATGTGAGTTCCTTATAGCACATGAGGTTGATACCAAGGTAATGAATCCTAGTATCCAAGATGTATCAATAGTATGGGAAGTATGTGAAGGTTGGAGATGCTTATTAAATGAACATTAGAAGTATTCCTCTCACTTAGAGAGAGAGAGTTGATGATGACCCTCTAAATGTTGTTTGGAAGGGAAAAAAAGTGATTCTATAATATTGTGTATGGTTCAGTGATAGCTAGGAAAGACCACTATCAAGGATAGATGGTTTGTTGGTTAATAGGTTTGCGATACCGTGTTCCTTTAAGATAAACCTATGATCAAATATCAATGCATAAGAGTTAGATTGGATGACATAATTCACAGGACCACGATGAGTTTAGAGTTATGTCCTTTAGACTAACCAATGTACAAATAGAATTTATGAATAGGTGGAATAGAGTGTTCCAGTCATGTTGTATAAGTTATATCAAGCTTTGAATGATGTGGAATTACCATGATATGCAAGTAACCATTTGAAGGTAATATGATGATGTGCAAAAGATGTACCCATCTTTGTTTATCTTGGATTTAGGGGGCGAAATCCCTGTTAGGGGTTTATAGTTGTAAGGCCCCTAAACTTGCTTCATGATTCGAATAAGGATAACTATCATAATTGAGTTCTTATAACCCTAATCTAACCTTGTTATATGCTTGGTAATCAAAAGACAAGCTTAAGTTTCAAATTGGGTCCAATTTGTACACTGTTTGAGCATGTTATGCAATTTTATGCACATTTTAGACTTTTATGCAATTTACCCAATTGAGAGGTGTTTTCCTCAAGGGTATTTTAGGGTCTACCTCTTCATCGATGAGCTACCTTTAGTAGCTATCAACTAATGAATTATTTGTTTTTCTTGGAAATTCAAGAAATTAGGGATAAGCATGTCTCTATGAATGGTGGGAGCTGCTTGTATGTGTTCTTGTATATTCTTAATAGTTTGAGGCAATGGAGACTTGGAAAGATATTAGAACTTCAAACTTTTCTTTTTCTTTATCTTAAAGTTTCATATAATTATCCCTAAGAACAAAAATGATCCATTTTCTCTCCACAAACCTCCTTCTATGAACCTCATTCTCCCTCTACGGTTCTGTGAATTTCCTGTCCGAGGAAGAAGAAAGAGGGGATCTTCTTACAAAAAGAATCTAGCGTTGCAATTGACTTCCTTTTTGGGTTTGAAAAGATTCCTTCTAGTGATATTGACCTAAAAGAATAAGAATTCCCTTCCTTTTTTTTGGAGAAGTCAGGAAGCTATTTTATTCATCTTGCCTTCCTCGTGCAAGACAATTTGAACGATTATTACAGGTCAAACTACTAGAACCATAATTAAACATGGTAGTACTACTACTACCATTACAAGACTCTAATTGAATAATTCCATCAACACTAGGTGGAGGGATGATATAATGGTACATGTACCTCTTGGTTTTGAGATGATGCTTAGCCATGGTGTCTGCTGCCTAATTCCTTTCTCGATGCCCATGTTGTATCTTCCACCCTCTTCGCAGAAGCTTTCTAATCCTCAGAATCCAAGTAGAAAGTCTTGGGTTGCAGCTGATATCCTTGTCTATAATTGTGTTGACATTCTTACTATCAGATTCGATGCATGCTTTCTCAATTTGATGTTCACTCGCATACTTCATAGCATTAAGCATACCTGCCAATTCAACTTCTAAGACTCCAGATGTGTTCAACATTCAACCGCTACCACATATACACTTGCCCTCACTATCCCTACCTATGAACACCGAAGCTGCTTTGTTCTTTCTAGTAGCCACGTCTGTATTGAATTTGATGTACCCTGGTTCAGGCTTGCTCCACGTCTTGTGCGTTTTACATTTGTGTTCCCCCGATCATCCTCCCACACTTTCATGGTTAGAGCTATATCCTTGGTGATTTGTCCTACCTTACGATCCAATGGGCATTGCACCCCTTCCATCACTTCGCAAAATCTTCTCTTCCAGATATGCCAACAGGTAACACTAAAGGCCACATGTATTTTGTGTCCTTTCTCCAGGACCATTTTCAACTAAACTCTTATTTCTCCTAGAACTAGCATGTCTGTCAAATCTACTTGTGTCAGAATTCTCTTCCATACTTGTTGGGTGTGGATGCAATCCCTCAAGGCGTGGATATTGGATTCTGTCTATTCCTTACACCGGCTGCACTTGTCATCTTCAGTGAGATTTCTGGCTTTCCTTTTGGCGTTAGTCAACAATCCTCCATGAGAAAAAATCCATAGGAACATCATTATTCTACTGGATACCTTCAACTTCTAGATCAAATTACATTCCCATGGCACCTCTATGTTCTTCTCTCTTCGTAGAATATTGTAGACGGATTGCGTTGTAAACTGCCATTTTCAGTAGGGCACCAGACCCAGATATCCTTGTGGTCCGTTTGGACTTGAGGTTGAATGCATGTGATGCTTCTACTCACCTCCACAGGAAGCCACTCATTCAAGAAGTCAGTATCCCACACCCCCTCCTCCGTGGCAACACTAGCTACTAGAAAGTCTTTTAGATCTTCAGGGATTGTCTTGGACGCATGATCTGCTAACTGGAACCCAGGTTTCACCCAAAAGTCTGTGCAGAATCTGGTGGAGTAACAACTTATAGGTTGGATTCTCACATTCCTCATAATGAACTCCTTACCTTCGAACACAACTTTCTTCAGCAGAGCCTATTTGTGTCTGACTTCCTACAAACTTTATAAATTGTTTGTGCATTCCGCTACACCAAACAACCTTCAACTTGCCCAAAGTGTTCTAGGCATTTCGGATCAAGAGGGCTTCATTCCGCTCCCTCATGACTTTGATGATGAGTCCTCCTTCCTGCTTAGGACTGGTAACCTTGTTCCATGAAACAAGAGACATCAGGTGATTCTTGTGACCTCCCCCCCATATAAATCGCCTCACCATGCCATTGACTCAATCACATAAGCTAACCGGTAGGCGGGCAAATTGCATGACATACGTCGGGACAACAGTCAAGGAACTCTTCGCAAGACACAGTCTACCCGCCATGGAAAGACAGCGAGCGGACCAGGCATTAACACGGGTGTCTAGCTTTGCAAGAATGTCCGAATAAGTGTTGCGATTGACTCTCATGTAAAGAATGGGTACCCCAAGATACCATCCCAAGTCCTCAGTAGTTTGAAATCTACAGACTCGCTCGATCCTCCTTCTCTCTATTTTGTCAACGGTGTGTGAGAAATATATCCTGGTTTTGGCTGTAGAAACTGACTGGCCTGATGCTTTCCCAAACATCTCAAAGCAAGATATGATGTTCTTTATTTGTGTAGTACTAGATTCAGTGAAAAGGATGAGATCTTCTGCAAAGTAGACATGTGATACATCAGGTCCACTTCTACTCAGTTTTGTCATCTTCCACCTCCCGTCTTGCACAAATTGGTTAATTAGCTGAGTTAGCCTTTCAAGGCACAAAACAAACATGTATGGAGCTAATGTATCACCTTTCCAAAGCCCTATAGAAGCTTTGAACTCATTCGAGTGTTCCCCATTCCATATGACAGAGATGCTCCCCCTGTAACTGAGTTCATAATATATCACCTGATATTGCTGGGTAACTCGATTTTATGTAAGGTGTCTTCTACAAATTGCCATGATATCATGTCATGTGCTTTGGTTAAATCAACCTTGATCGCCATCATTTTCCTACCCATCTTGCTCCTCATATTGCAAATTATCTCTTGAATGAGGGCTATATTGTTGTGGATGTGCCTCCCTGGAACAAAACTACTTTGTTCCTTAGAAATCCAGGTAGGCATGAACTTCTTAAGCTTTTCAATGACCACTTTGGAGGCAAGTTTCAAGACTATATTTTTTAAAGAAATGGGCCTCAATTGCTCACATTTTTTGGGCTTAGGAACTTTAGGAATCAACACAACCTTTGCATTACACAACTCCTGCTTCAGAGGATGACCTTTCAAGGCATTCGTGACCGTTCTACAGACTTACATACTCACCTTATTCCATTTTTTTGGCATGAAATAGGTGGTAACTCCATCCGGTCCTGCTTCTTTGTGGGGGTTAAGTCCTTTCAGGATCTGGTGTATTTCTTCTGTATTTGGTACCCTATCAATCTCTTCTTTTTGGTTTGCCTCCACCATTTTCAAATCTCCCGAAATCCTTTGTATGTTCTCCTATCTTCTTTCTCCTGGGTATGTAAGAACTTGTTTCAGATGCGTGATCACCGTGGTCATCAGTTCTTGTTTGTCTGTTATCCACTCACCCTGGTTGTTCTTCAACATAGTGATGATATTTCCCCTTCTTCTTTGGTTCACCCACGTGTGGTAGAACTTAGAATTATTATCTCCATCCTTTATCCATTCCAAATGGGCTTTCTGTTTCCAGTCCTCTTCTTCTTTTTGTAGAATGTCATCTAACTCAATATGCATTTGATTGCACAAGTCATATGTAGTAGTGTCATATCTGCTTGCCAAGTTTGTTTCCAAGGAATTGATTTTCTTTATCATCCCGTCCTTGTGCTTTTTTCTATCCTTCAGCAACCTCTGATCCCAGTCATTCATGTGCCCTTGCGCTACTTTCAAAGCCTCTTCAAAGCACTCATCTTTGTTCCAGACCGCACTCAGTAGGTTTGAGAAGTGGGATTTCTTGTGCAAAGACGCCCTAGTACCGAACCTTCTCCCGCCATTCATAGCTGGCCGATCTCGAGATCGTAGGAGAATAGGACAGTGATCAGAGTTTATACGTGGCAGATGTTCTAGGTACATGTGGGGGAACCAATGAATGAACTCGTTGTTTGCTACTGCCCTGTCCAACCTTTCTTGAAGCATGCCATGCTTGTAGGTGTACTTTATACTAGTGAATCCTATATCTATAAGTCCAGCTTCAATCAACGTATCACTAAAATCTTTGGCTTCATTATAGTAGAAATGTTCGCTTCCAAATTTTTCATTGGGATAAACCATAGTGTTGAAATCGCCCAACACTACCCACGGCATATCAACCGCTAGTCCAATCTCCTTGAGGTGATCCGACAAGAGTTTCTGAATAGATCAATGAGGGTTCGCATACACAACGGTAACCAATAACTGGTTGTTTACTCTGCAATGTATGAATTGTCAGTGACTGTATATCACCTCCACAGTGCAGCGAGTAGGATCCCAGCCCACCGAAATGCCACCTGCAAATCCTCTGGCTTCCACTCTATATGGCTTCCGCAGTCCAAAATTCTTTATCACTTCTTCTTCTTGTTGTCCACTGATGCGTGGCTCCAACAAAGCAACAATATTTGGTTTCTTAATGCTCATGAACTCCTTCAATGTGTCCCGGGTTTTGTCGTTGTCGATACCCCGAGTATTCCAGCGGAGGATATCAATCATTAGGTGATATGAGCTAGATGGAGTTACTGGTTGTCTAGTTCTTTCTAAACATTCAGCTCAGCAGGTGGACCCTCCTCCATGCTCCCATGTTCCATCCCATCTTCCTTGCATGTTGGTTGCTCCGCCTCCTTGTCAACTGCGATGTATGTTCCCCCACGGATAGCTTTGGCCTCCTTATCCAGGGGTCTCCTTGGGTTTTGCTATCTGCCATCCCGACCTGATTGTGGTGTGCTTGCCTTTCCAACTCGTTTCATTTTTCGTTCCGGCTTTCTTGCTCCTTCTACCATTTTGTGATGCCACTACAGCTAGAAGCTCATCCGTATCCTCGATACTTTATGTTGGGTGTTCTACAACTTTGCTTTCTCTCATAGGTCCTTCAATGTCCATCTCCTTCATTTGTGCCTCCTCCCCTTCCTCGATGTTCTCCACGATGATCACCTCATTGACTTCTGGATTTACAGCTATGTGGTCCTCACTTCCTCCTTTTGTTTCCTTCATAGAAGGAGTTTTCTTCTTCTACCCTTATGCATCAATATTCGTTATGTCTTGGAGTAT
This sequence comes from Alisma plantago-aquatica, assembly GCA_963693085.1. Classification (NCBI taxonomy): domain Eukaryota; kingdom Viridiplantae; phylum Streptophyta; class Magnoliopsida; order Alismatales; family Alismataceae; genus Alisma; species Alisma plantago-aquatica. Next base: position 855,108,842 of record OY856410.1, on the reverse strand, counting down.
CTGCTCATTCTGGGTCTGGATTGCAGCTTTATTCTTCTTCCTCCAAATCTTTGTGCTCTGCCTTGAAGTGTCGGTAACCTTCTCCTACTGATTACTGGCTCCTTGGTCCTTGTAGAGTCCGTCAATATCCTCACTTCTTTTAGAAGGCTATCAAACCAATTATTAGTTGTAGCACTTGATATAGTTCCCCCATCATCATCAACTCACTTGTCTCCCCTCCTTCTTTGGCCCACTCTCCTTCTCTGTGTCTGCTAGCCCTCCTGTGCTTGGCTCCGGCTCTTGTCATCTTCATTATTTTCTATTGTCTAACTCCATTCTCCTCCCTGCTATGATTCTCTTACTTCTCTAGACAATTTTTCGAGATGTGACCCTCCTCACCACATAGTGCGCACACCCATGGTAATCCTTTGTATTCGACATCGTATTCAATTCCATTTATCCAGATGGACGGGGCAAGAGGACGAGTGGTATCCATCTCAATGGCTAACCTTGCAAACTTGCTCCGGGTCGTGCTTGCAGTATGCGTATCAACCTTTATAAGTCTTCCCAATGCTAGCCCGATTTGCTCAAACATCATTTGAACATACAAGTGTAGAGGCAGATTGATGATTCATACCCAAGATACTAGGAATGTTGGGTATGATGTAGTTGGTGTGAATGTTGGGTACCACTCCCAAATAGCCAGGCTTCTTTTGAACAACTTCCACGGACCTCCGGTGAGCGCCATCTCATAGTCCCTGGGGCACGATAACTAGACCACAAAATGGCCAAGATTTAGTTTGAACATATTGAATCTACAAGAAATTCTCCATAGAAATTTTAGTCTATCACGCACGCTTCATCATATATCCCACCTCTACCCCCATCATACAAACTACTACTACATACTTCTAGGGTCGAGTGAGGTTCTCCTCTGCTTCTGGGTTGATATTCAATGCTGGTCTACCTACAATTTCCTCTAGTGTTACATCTGAGCTTGTCAGAGTATCTTCAAATAGTTTGCTAAGAAAGAATCCGTTGGAGTCTTTCCTGCTGTTATTACCGGTAAGCAGCTGCTAAAAGACGGTGCCTTCTCGGTCCATGTGGATCCAGAAGCACCTGTAGTCCCTCCTTCTTCACTTGCCCCATAAATATTATATGAGTTATTATGTTGTGCCACTATCTTTTGCCCAACGAGCATATTATTCTCCACTCGTGTCTCTTGTTCTACCTCCCTCGTATGACCTCTCATGCCTGCATAATTGAAAGAAATCCCCACTATCGGGATTCCTGTGGATCCTCCTTGCCCGGTCTGTGTCGAATTCTGATTGTCATCTCCAGGCGGGACCTTCCTAGCTTCCGATCCTTCTTCATTCTCCAGTCCTTGATTGTGATCCTTGCCATCGTTAGGGTTCTCCATGCGATCACCCTTTCCGCCGCCTTTCCCCCCATGCTCCCGACGTTTCACCATTTTCAGATCCCTCTTATATGAACGTTGTTAGAATTCCCTTCTTTGCTCCATTTATTTCTTTGTTATACTTCCTCCTACCTTTCTTCAGGTCGTAACCTTGCTGTTCTATGGTAGAAATTGCGCTAAAGCTTGAAAACCCTACCTTTCTCGCTCCTTATGCTTATGGTTTTCTCATTTGATGAAGAAAGGTGCTAGATGGACGAGTTCACAACTTATGGTTGGATTTTCCACCCTACATGCTCGTGTTTTCTTATGTTTGGGAGTTTATCTTCTAATTATAGGCAAGTTTTATAACTTTCTTTACATTTATTGCTTACCATAAGCTTTCTAGCTCATGTTCTTTCTTGAAAATGATGATCCATGCTCTAAAAAGCTATGCTTGACTTGGATTTCGATTTTTATAATGTTCCCTATTCTAATTTCAGTTCTTGATGAATCTGTAATCATGTGTACATTATTCCTAAGGTATAATATGACTTGTATCAGGTTGGTTTGACAACCTATGGTGCTAGGCACCTATCAACCAATGGTCAATTTTAGGGTTTTAAGATGATTTCTTCTATAAACCCATGACCCGATGATGGTACCATTGCAACAATCCTATGGTGTTGTCTTCATGACAATTGATGGTGGTAACCAAGGGTTCCAACTGATGTTAACCCCTTAGGTCATGTTTTGGCCTAATTAGAAGCCTAGTGATTAATAACTAAGTACCCTAATTATGTTATTAATAAATGGTGATATATGTTTGATTATTTGATGTTGATTAATGAATATAGTGTTGATCTAACAACCTATGGTGACTTAATGGTCATTAATGATGGTAGATCAGGTCTCCAAAACCTATGGTGAGTTAGTCACATATTTGTATCATCAATTAATCCTTAGACCAATGGTTTCTTGGGTCACTTGATGCAATGGTCGGACCTATAATGTAATTGATGGTTTTAACATATGAACTTCACCCAATGGTCATGATCTAATGTTTATTCCTCCAATAAAGTGGAATTATGGCTAATGTAATATGTTGGTCCTAATAATGTCATTTATATGGTTTCCTTTATATGATTAACTTAAGGAGCTTACTTGTTGACAATGGATGGCTTGTTTTAAATGAACATTCGATTATGGGTTTTACCCTACTCTCAACAAAACCCTTATTGTTGTTAACCAAAGGATGTCTAGGGTTAAATCGTGACTTTTATAGATCACAACTCAATAACACAATAGATGATTCATTTAAGGAGTTTACTTATGTAAACAACCAATGATCTTACCTTTTAAACATCCAATGGTTCTGGGTGACATTGTGGTGTGGTGATATGGGTTGAATGATGATGGAACAAATGGAGGGTTACCATTAATAGGGTAGTTTTACCTATTCACTCATATGAATAGAAAGGATAATAACCATATTGTGTTGATATGTAACCTTAATGGGGTATAGCTTGTTATACCTAGCTTTAATATAACTAAATGATGGTAATTGGGTATGAATAGTCCATGAATTACTGATACAATCATGGAGTACTCTCTTATTGTTGTTGAAACCTTAGTATGTTATAACATGATGGTTACACCTTGATTTATGTGTGGGTTCATACTTGAGAATAGTATGGAATTTGATGGCCATGCTTCACCTTATGCATCCATGATCCAATGGGGATGCTGTGAGTTAGGGTTTGGGTATAAGTGTTGATTAGTAACATTGATATAAGTTATCTTGTTGAACCTAACTCTAATGCAAATAGATAAAGATGAGTATTCATGATTAACCTTCTTATATGATGGACTAATGGTGGAATAACATCCTTAATATGGTCATAACCTTAATATGTTAATTGGTGGTTATCATAGCCACATGGTTGATACTTTCTTATGATTAACATGTGTATTATGAATATGATGAGGGTTAATCATATCGAGATTCCTTCCATGTTGATGTAATAAAGGAATGTTCTTAATGTTAATATAACCCTACTATGATTGTTTATGAATATCTCCTAGCTCATTAATCCAATATTGTGTTGATCTGGTGTATTATATGTAAGTGATGTTGTTGATCCTTGTTATAAGGCATGCAAACATAATGATGAACTTGTAGGGAATAGAATGATGGCCTTATTGACCTTTGGGCATGGTTGAGCCTTGAATGAGGTGTTATCCTCTTGTGTTGATAAGGGTCAATACCCTACGATATTGTGAAAAGGATTTATATCATGTGATAGTATGATGGTCTTAATGACCTTTGGGAATGGTTGAGCCCTGAATGAGGTGTAATCCTCTTGTGTTTATAAGAGTTGATACCCGATGATATTATGAAAAGGATTTATATCTTGTGACATTATGATGACTAGTGTGGTCTCACGAATGGAAAGTGAATAGTACCATGTGATGAAGAGAAGAGAAATTATGTTACACACATTTATATCTTTTAAAAGTTGTAATATTTATATGCTTGCTAGAAGTGAATTAGGATTTGTATGTCCACTTGTTTGATGCAGCCTTAATTCACCCAATTAGCATAAATAATCCAGTGCCACTCTAGTCATGTAGTGTCCTGTGTCGTAGAGCCTCTTCAATGTCAGAATTTGCTGGATGGTGAAATGAGTATTCCTAAGGGAAACTCAGAGCACATATTTTTGAGTATGTCGGGGTGGCAAGTTGAGGATATATCCTTGTCATCCACAATGTAGGTTGTGGAGGATGGCTATGGTGATGCCTCATACATCTTATGTGATTGATTACAACTACGGTTGTACCTCGAATTAGAGGGTTTTGTATACCCTAATTTCTAGTGTCGTGACCTGTACCAAGGGTGGACTAGTAGTTAGCAGCTTGACTATATATCGTTGCAGTGGTAACTTTGACTGATATGTCACTGCCTTTTTACTGATACTGATTGAGGGGAAGATATCTTAGGATATCGACACTACTAGATCTTGTATGGAACTAAATAGTCCTTCGCAGGGGTCAGTTGGACTTCAGAAGGTACGATTCAAATTCCCCAAGGCGTAATAAAAGATGTAAGATAGTCGTGTGGCATATCTATTTAGGGTTATACACAATGCTTCATATTGGATGATACCCCTTATTTTCTTTCTTTTCATTGAGATCATGTATAGTACAATAAGAAATAATATATATGCTTATGTTGTAGTTATTCTCATGTTGTAAACAAGCTTATGTTGTCAAATATACTGACACTGATGGTTAAGATGTTGCTGCTAGCTATGTTTAATATTGCTGGCCATGCCTATGTAATTAGAAATGCTTAAACTACTTATCATTCCTATGTAGTTCATTGTGTTATGATGTTAGTTCTACTTATGATATAGATATGTTCCCTTTATTTGAGATGCTAGTATTGATAGCCATGTTATGTTACTAGACATATTCATGATGTCAGGGATGCTTATGCTACTAGATTGCTTGTGCTGTTAGCAAGGAATATGATGATAGTCATATTAATGATAATGATTGTTTTTAGATGCAATTTGATAATATTTGAGTATACATCTATCCAAAGAAATTGATTTATTTATTATTTGTATATGCATTGATGATCATGCTTGTTGCTAAGATTAATTGCTTAATCTGTTTAACATACTTTAGGCAGATAAAGCAACTATAAAAGATATGCTTGTCAATCGAGTAGGTGATTTTGGACTAGCTCTTGGGATTTTTAGTGGTTTTACTCTCTTTCAAACAGTAGACTTTTCAACCATTTTTGCTTGGACAGAAATGGCCTTGTTGTACCTCGCTCTCATCATCAATGGAGTCTGCTCTTTTTTTTTTAATTGGGCGGGTCATATGAGGACATAAAGGGACCGGATTGAACTTCCGTGCATAGGACCTACGAGCCAATGATGATTTGGGCACGTAATTCAGCCATGGATGCGCATGAGAGTAAACTAGGTCACCGACTAGAACCACACGTGCAAGTTTCCCTGCATGTGGCTCCTCTGTGCTTTTTTCTGGGGCACTTCCTGAGGGGGCAAGGAATTTCACTCTGACACCCAAATCCTCTAACTTTGGTCACTCTCTGCATCTTAGACCGAGATGTTCAATCCATTCAATTGATTATTCAATACTCCAACTTCTTAGTTATCTACTATTTAAAATGTTGTAATCCATAAGCGTTGTTGGAGTTTATATCTCTTGCTAGGAGATGGGTCTCACCCTTGTGGTTCACCACATTTTTTTGGGTAATATGAAGTGACAATAAAAAACATGTGGTAGCAAAGAGGAACTATAGTAATGAATCTTTGAGAACGTTGATTAGATGTCTAGTGTGTCTGAGATTCATCCCAGTACTCTCAAGTTAGGGCAAAAAAAGTTTTTGTATGGTGTTTCAAACAAATCAAACTTTTGTTAGCATGTTAATTCTTGTTTGTGTGGCATATATGAATATTGGTCTCCTGTGTATATATGTTGTGGCTAAGGTGATAGAACAATTTGTATCAAATTCTTGGCATAGTATGGATACAAGAAAGATGTTGGGATCTTATTCAAATGTTTCTGAGTAGGTGTTGATGTTGAAATCAGTTTTAATTTACCCATTTTTTGGGCATGTGGTTAATTGGTGATTAATTGTGTTTTATATTTTGAGTAATCTCATTTAGTATTATGGGTTCTCACATTCTCCATCCTGAGCTTGGTACATGGGGTCACCTCTCTAGGTGCCCAATAATCTTCCCTCTGGGGCTCGACCACTTCAGACCTTCCCTCCGGGGCTTGGTCTTGCATCATACATCCAGAGATGGTATGTAGGTTCGAGACAATCACATATATACTTAAGTTGTGATAATCATATTTGCTTTAAAGATTGCAAAAATAAAAACATCCAAATAGTTTATTTCCATGAAATTGATAAAACATTAGGAAAACATCGGGAAATGAAATCATGAACTCATAATTAACCACATACCTGATTAGGAGATTCAACAAGAAATAAGCACAATCCAATCAATCAGGCAATCCAATCCAAGCAAGCAAGTCAACCAAACAAAAGTATAGAATCCTAAAAATCATTCGCACCTATTTACTGCACACTTATCAAGAATCTACTTTATTGACTTGAAATTACTTTTTAGGGTTTCTAATATGGATTAGGGTTCTTTTAGATTTGTTTACAACTTTCCTCTTTTATTTCCTCAAAACCCTAAAATAGTAGTTCTAGGTTTAAAACCCTAATTATCCACTTATTCATATTAAAGCCTTCTCTTCATCAAAATGACTTAGTATTAACTTAACATCATCTTATACAAAGGATCTCAAAATATATCTCATTAGAAACTGTTAACACCTAAATTAGGGTTTCTAAGCCCATTAATGCACTTTATACATATGGTACCCTAAATCAACAAATTGGGTACAAGGATCATCCATTTAGATCTAAAATGTCTTTTTATTAGTCCTTTTTATTAGCAACAGGTTAATATCATATTAAGTTATCTAAAGAAGGCTACTAAATCCCATTACATCAAAAATTAGGGTTTTTCATTAATAAAACCATTAAAGATAGCATCTTTAGATACTTTTTGAGTTACAAGCATATTTAGGCCTTGATAATATTTTTATTGTATTACTTGCACTCTCCTAATAAATTTATATATATAACTTGTTGCAATCTAAGTTACTAATAATTATTTATGAATTTTACAAGATTTATTAACTAGGACCAATGAGAGGCTGACACGTTAGCCATTGTGTACGTTGCTTTCCTACGTAACCCAGACGACTTAAAACATAACAAATTTTTGATTATGCCTCCTGTGTGATGACCCGGTTCTTCATACCTTAGAGGGTAGTTTTGTCAAAGTGACCCTGCTCTTCACCTTCCTTGTGAACCCACCCGCTGCCATCAGGTCAAGGTCGATTGCGGGGTTGTCTCCCCCTCCCCAGGGCTTGAAGGGCACCACCATCGGTCCCTCTATATCTGTTGCCTTCGGCTACACCTAGAAAGGCCCCAAGCCATGGATGAGGTAGCTGGGTTTAAGGGCACCAGACCGGCGAACGGCGACTAGTTTGTAGACATCTTGTAAGTGTTGCACAAGGGCTAGGGTGAGAAGGTGGTGACTGAGTTGTTGGTCGGCATCGAAAGAGAGTCCTGGTCCCTCAAACTCACTTCCTTGGCTCAACACTACCTCAGGGGTTGCACCAGCCACTCGGTTAGGATTTGGATGGATACATGTTTCAAGAAGAGAGTGAGACTCCTGAGATCCTCCTAGACTCGGGGCTATGGGTCCAACCCTTATATAGGAGAGGATAGCAGTGTCCTAGCATGCTTACCAATGAGGAAACAAGTCCCTCCGTCCATAGAAGACTATTTTCCTTATTGGCGTGTAACTAAACCTTTGATTACTTCCTTACCAAACCACATTCCTTGGTTATCATGGAGTCTTATATTAGAGTTTTTATGTAATGGCCAATATGAAACTCATCAATTATATTTCCTTTTATCTTGTCTTTTAATCCATCGGTCATGAGGATATACTTCCTTATACCAAGTAGTATTTTGATTTGGTAAGACAAAAGCCACTACGTAATCCCATTAGTACATGGAACTTTATTCCTAATTTCTAAAATTATCCGCTTCTCACCATTATAATCATCTGGATTCAAAATATCATCAATGGTGATTCAAAGATACATCTTTCCACCCATTTCTTATATTTTCATCATTATCTCAAATTTCCTTCTTAATAATGCTTTATTTGATTTCATCTTTTTCTTTTAATCATATTGGGCTCATTAACGTATTATGATCCACAAAATCTCATTCACCAAGGAAATATTATAAAGGAAATCCATTCAATACATATATTCCATACAATTTCCATAATAATACATTTATTGGGGAAATTGCATTTCCAACCATATGAACCCAAAATTGGGGTTGTAACATCCTTCCCCTCTTATAGAAATTTTTCCCTCAAAATTCCATCAAACATATTAACAATTAGTATAAGACTTTCTCATGTCCATCATCGACTCCCATGTGGCTTCATCCTCGCCATGGTGCTTCCAAAGAACCTTTATCATCTTATATTCTTACACATGAGTTCTTTCACCTTGGTATCTAGAATCCTCACAGGTGACTCAGGATATATCAGCCTCTCTTGAAGCTCAATAGGTTCATGGCTCAGCACATGGCTTGGGTACATCACATAGTGCTCTAGATCGGACACATGGAACACATCATTCATCATATATCATGAGAGGTAAGGCTAAACATCAGAAACTCCACCAATCCATCTCAAATGGACCTATGTATCAGGGACTCATCTTTCTCAGATATAGCGCTGAGCAGTCAGATTTTCTTAACACATTCTCCCATAGTGAACTGTACGTCAGTCTGCTTCGCATCAGCTCACGACCCTTATCGACCCTGGGCTTACTCAGCCATTTCTCAATCAAAGTGACATCATCTGCATGCACTGTGGTCTCTCTAACCTCCACAAGGTCCTCTCACCGACATCATCCTAATGAAGTGGTGACTGACACTGTTGGTATATAAGCCCATAGAGCCATCCCAAGTGATTGCATGGAGTTGGATATTAATTAATAAATTAATGTGATTATTTGGTTAATTAATGAATTCTAGAATATTCTAATTAATCCATGAGTGTTTTAATTAATGCAACATTTATGTTTACCGATGGGTTAAGGAAACCTTACTTCCCTTCATATCCTATTTAAAGGAGGTTGACGACTGATATCTATATAAGATATTGAGAGAGGTTTTTCAATTTACGCTCACGTACATAAACCCTAGCCATCACCATCCTCAGGAGAGAAAGGAGAGAATCGCGACGCTAGCATGCCGCCGCACAGAGACGACTCCTTCCTACTGGCTTAGGAAGCACGACGTGGAGTTCCAGTCCATCCGCGTGGACAAAGTAGAGACACAGACGCTGGGACGCCTGCGTTCGGAGGACATCAATGACCATCTGTACGTGCTACGAGCGGTGTACATCACTGCACGAAAGAAACGCCGCCAAATCTCCCTACGACACACTTACCGAACGGGAGAGAAGTTTCGTCCATGTAGTCCAGCAGTATTGCACACCGTTGTGCAGTGGGACATCACCGGACTTGCTCCGCGATAAGGTATATCCCGCAAACACTCCTTCCAAATATGTTGTTGTCGACGAGATCCTGTTTCAAGTTGAGTGGAATTTTTGTTACTTCCTCTGTGCATGTTTTCTCCACAAAACCCAATAGACATGACCTCCCTTACAAAGCTTCTTACATCCCGATACTGGCTATGGTGGTTATCAGAACAAGAAAACTCTACTAGGGGCAAGAACTTCTCCCATGTATCACCCTGAACGAGCATACATTGTGAGAACCCGTTACTCTAAACAAGATTACTCAAAACATAAAACACAATCAATCACCAATTCACCACATGCCTAAAAATATGGGTAAATTAAAACTAATTTCAACATCAACACCTGCTCAGAAACATTTGCATAAGAGCCCAATATCTTTCTTGTATCCATACTATGCCATGAATTTGATACAAATTGTTCATTCTCCTTAGATACAACATATATATACAGGAGAAAAATATTTGTATATGCCACACAACAAACATTAAAATGCTAACAAAATTTCAATTCATTTGAAACACAGTATACAAACATTTTCTGTCCAGACCTGAGAGTACAAGGATGACTCTAGGACATACTAGACATCTAATCAACTTTCTCGAAGATTCATTACTATAGCTCCTCTTAGCTGCCACATGTTTTCTTTCGTCACTTCCGGTTACCTAAAAAATGTGGCAAACCACAAGGGTGAGACGCATGTCCCAACAAGAGATATAACCTCCAACAACGCTTATTGATTACAACATTTTAAATAGTAGATAACTAAGCAGTTAGAGTATTTAATAATCAATTGAACAGATTGAGCAGTTCAAGTATAACTAGATAGATTAAGCAAATCATTTTAGCAACAAGTATGATCATCAAGTCATACATAGATAACAAATAAATCCATTTCTTTGGATAGATATCTACTCAAATATCATCAAATTCCATTTAATAACAATCATTATCATTAATCTAACTATCATCATATTCCTTGCTAACAGTACAAGAGATCTAGTAGCATAAGCATCCCTAACATCATGAATATGTCTAGTAACATAACATGGCTATAAATATTGGCATCTCAAATAAAGGGAATAGATATATATCATACATAGAACTAACATCATAGCACAATTAACTGCATAAGCATGATTAGCAGTTTTAGTATTTTTAATTACATAGGCATGGTTAGCAATATTAAACACATCTAACAACATCATCTTAACCATCAATGTCAGTATATTTGACAACATAAGCATGTTTACAAAATGAGCATAACTACAACATAAGAATATCTATTATCTTTTATTTTACTATACATGATCTCAATGAAAAGAAAGCAAACAAGGGTTATCATCCAATATGAAGCATTGTGTATAACCCTAAATAGATATGCTACACGTCTGTCTTACATTTTTATTATGCCCTGAGGAATTTCAGGATACCACTCAAAATCCAACTGACCACAACTAAGTTAAAAATAGTTCCATACAAGATCTAGGAAGAGCCAGACTCCTAAGATCTTCTTCACCCCCAGTCAGTATGGGTCCTCCACAATGACACATAAGGTCAAGTTGCTAACAACCTAGTTTGTCCTTACTACAGGTCACGAAAATAGTAAAGGAGGTGGGTACGCATACCCTACCATCTGAGGTACAACCACAGTTGTCCTCCAATCTCTTCACATATATAATTACCGAGACACGACCACAACCGTTCTCAATCACATCAGATGTATGAGTCATGACCATAGCCATCCTCCGCAACCTGCATTGTGGATGACAAGGATATCCTCAACTTGCCACCCCCACATACTCAATAGTATGTGCTCTGAGTTTCCCTTAGGAATACTCGTTTCACCATCTGATAAGTTCTAACACTGAGATGGCTCTATGGAATAGGGCACTTGTTACAACCCCAATTTTTGGGTTTATTTGGTGAGAAATGTAATTTCTCATATTAAGAATATTTGAACAAATAATGATATAATTTGGTTCAAATAAATGGATTTTGTTTACAATGGCCTTGATGTTTGTTTTGTGGGCTTTATTGGCTATTGGGCCCAAATAACAAGAAAATTCAATTAGTGAATGAATAATTGAATATTGGAGAAAAGAAAAATGTGGAAACCTCTAGAAGGAAAATCCAAAGAGGGATTTCGTGCCTCTTGGGTTCCTTGGGTTTCAAGCAGTCCAAAGTTGCATAAAGAGTGCAATAAGAAAAGAAAATATCAATTAAGTATTTCTTTATTAAGAAAGAAATTAAAAACAATGACAAAATGTAGAAAACAAGTGAAAAGAGGTATAATTGAGTTATCCTCTTGTGGAATTTCGTATCCCAAGGATTTCTAATGATAAATGGAATACCAATGAGGAAAATAAAAGAAAAATAAAGGGAAATCCTCAAATAGGAAATATTTTAATAAGAAATAACCATGATAATGAGAAATAATGTATTTAGATGCATCTAGAAGGATAATAAGTATCCTTATGAAGGAATTTTGAATTGAAAGAGTTTCTTGGGATCCAAGGAGTCCCAATGAAGAAAGAGGAAAGAGAAAATATGGATAAAGAAAAATAAGAGAATAATGTAATACATTATTAATGGTTTTTATGATTTTGTTAAAGGAGTAGTATTTTCTAAGGAAATATGGAAATTCATGCCAATGGTTTAAAAAGCAAGATTAAAGAGAATAAGAAATTGGATTTTCGTATTTCTACTTATCCATGCTATAAGAAGGTAAATAAGAGAGAGAATCTTGCTTCTCCATGAAGGAATCAGATTCCTATTAGAAAAAGAACTTTGTTTCTTCATGGGCAAGAGTCTTAGGGTGTGGAAAACCACCCCTATATAAAGGGTTGATTGCCGGCCCGAGTAGGAGTAAGATCTCATGTATTCCACCCTCTCCTCTCCGTCTTCTTTCTGTGAAAACCCTAGTCTTGGAGGGTAGAGAAACCCTGGAGCAAACCAGGGGCTGTGGAGTCATCTGGTTGAAGGCTGGACACTTCCACGAAAACCCTAAACGGATCGTCTACCAACCCAACGCATCAGGCACTGCGCAACTCCAGTGTTAAGTCTGCAAACTGCTGAAAACGCAGCTGCAACTGCGGACCTTTTCACGCTCAAGTTTGGCCATATCAGTCATGTCAAGGAGGCACCTTGCATGCACCAAGGAGTGTCGTAGGTGGAGGGACCCTTCCATGTGGTCGTCGAGGTCCATGAGAGGAAGGAGGAGGGCCGCAAGCCACAGCTAGGGCTGCTGCGACAACCGTTCTGGAGGTTGATGAAGGAGAGTTGGCATTGGACGATTCTGCCCTCCGTGGGGTGAAGAAACCTCAACATAAGCAAGGGGTAATCATGTCATTTCATCATGTTTCTAAGTCACGCAAGCTATTGCATGAGGACAAGGCGACGTGGCGCCCTCTCATTGGTTGTGGTAAGGTTTTCTTACAAAAATTATAGTTAAATATTCGTAGCTCGGATGATAAAAGTTTATATATGAATTTTGATCATGAGAACAAGAGGAATCCAATAAAAACAATATTAAAGATTGATTCCGTTCCTAATTGCAAAAGTACAATAAGTTGATGAAAAGTGCATTAAAGTTAAGTTAAAAACCCTATTTGTGAGTAGAGGTTGAATCTAGTATGATTAATGGGTTAATGGAAGTTTTAATAACATGTTGAATGATAATGTTAGATTTGAACCTGATCTAGATGTAAAATTGCATGATTTAGGGTTTTTACCCCATATGAGAATTGTTAAGTATTTAGAAACCCTAATTTAGGGTAAAAGAGGATAAGATCACATATAATTTGAAAGATGTGAAAATATGCGGTTATATGATGTTGAAGTTCCTAATTATAGATAAAAACCCTAAATGTAGTTATTAGGGTTTTCTCATGAATAAAAGCTATAATTAATGGAAAATTAAGTTCATATGTTAATTAGACCATAATGAATTTTGAATTGATGAGAAATGTGTATAATGATCTTGTCATGGATTAAAAGGATAAAATAGTAGCTTTAATGAAAAACAAGCATAATTGATGATTAATGTGCCTATAATATGAAAATAGGGTTATATGTTGTTAAGATAACCTTAATGTTGAAGAATAGACGAGATAATTACGGTTTGTGATCAATTGTGTTAAATTAAGGTTTAAAATAGTAAAAGATGAAGGGAAACCCTAATTGCAATGAAAATCCTAAAAGTGGACTAGAAACCCTAGGAAGCGAGCTAGATTTAATAGATCTTAATGACATGAGTAATAAAAGGAAATTGTATAATTGTTTCAGGATCTTATTGAATGCTTGCTTGCCTATTGGTGGATTGGATTATTTCTGTCCCACATCAACTTGACAGGTATGTGGTTACGCCTATGAATATCCTGAATTAGTTTCTCGAGGATTTTCGAGGTTTTATCGATGACTTGAATTAAACTGTTGGTTGCATTTAATTCATGAAAATTATAATGTGAATATGAATATCACATAAGAGATGTGCCTACTAGATCAGATCCTAGTCCCCTCTGTAGCCTAATGGATTGACCTAGTAAATGGCGACCAATGGGGTAGGTCCATCAGGTCATTAAACGACTTAGTAAATGGCTACCAATGGGGTAGGACCATCAAGTCATCATGAGTCAGGGATTGCACTACCTTTGGGTAGGGCCATGCGACTACATAACCCTAGGAATTGGCTACCTGTGTGGTAGGACCATGGGGATAAAGATCTACCATTCGAGAGAGGTAGTATCCATTCCACTATAGGGACGGTACAGAGATAAGGGATAGGCAAGGATTGAGTAGTATTGCTTAAAATGTTATCGTGGCTGTTTATTGATATTTGGTTGACTACATTGTTAACATAGTTGCACAATTATTGTTTCCGCCACATACCAGCTTCTTACTGACCGACGTTTTGTTTGTCGGCGTTTTAGGTACAAATGAAAAGAACAAATAGTAAAGTGGCATATGTGGAACTAAATGATAAATAACGTGCATAGGAGGATCAGTTAGATTAGTATCTTCATGGATAGAAGTTTAGAAATCCCAGCTTTTAAAAAGTAAGTAAACTTTTTATTTTATACCAGTTTTCATTTTAGTAGTAGAATTTCATAATTATTATTGATTATTTGTCGAACCTTTGATCTAGGTTATTAGATAATGACTCTGATCTCTTGGTCTCCTTAAGTGGGGGTTACTGGGAGACAGGGTCGTTACAATTGGTATCAGAGCATAGGTTCCTCTATTAATCTTTAATAATTATTAAATTTTACAAATTCTGTAGAACCCAAGGGAGTTATTAGAGGATTATCCGAAAGACAGAGGTTTCTAGAAAAGGATCATGACTGGGGGCTGGCAATATTTTCCTCTGCACCGCTAGTCGGAATATGAGGACTCCCGAATCTGTGTGACTGCCTGGCCAAAGTCTTAGGGTATGACTCAAAATAAGATACCTTTAGGATTCTCTCATCTTGTTCATCCCTTCTCAACTCAAATTCTGTTAAGGACCTTAAGGATTAGGGTTTCCTCTCTTCTCCTCACCCTCTTGAGGTATGGGTAAGGTTGATAAGGATTAAGTAATCCTCCACCAAATTAATATAAAGTATGTAAGTAAGATGTCATGGACTTAAGCTTAACAGAGTAAGCACAAAGGAATAGATACATGCTTAGGTCGTATGACACAAGTTGTCAATGCCCTCAGGAGAGACCTAAGGATAGACTTCCTTATCAGGGGGATGAGTAGAGAGAGTTAGTCTTGGAGGTAGAGACCTCCATTAAAAGTAGAGACCTAGCACATCCTTTGAGGATGATGTTAACCCTAACCCTAAGTGAAGGTTAGAGAGAGACATGACATGATGAGTTAGATGTCATGGTAGACCAGGTGTTGGAATATACATGCCTTGGATGCCATATGAGCCATGAGAAGTTGATAATCGAGTACCTTTGGCAACCTCAACCCTAGAAAGGGTTGTGCATGTTTGAGCGAAGGATAGCACCTTCATGGAGGATGTTAGAGAAGAATCCATAGAAACCTTATGGGATGTTGCAAGTAGGATATAACTTGCACCCAGTGTACATCTATAGTATGACCAGTAGGTGGAAACGCTGGTCAAGGGAGTATGTTGGATAGCTTATGTGGTAAGCCTAAAGAGCTAAGGATAATCTTGAGGAAAACATGAGTGGAGTATAGGCTTCACCAAGGAAGGGATACACTTGTGATCTTGATCCAACTTCATGGAGAGAGGACCTCTAGTATTAAGGATAGATGTAGAGTTAGATCTAGAGAGAGAAAGAAGGAACCAAGCAAGAAGGTTGGAAACCTAAAACCCCAAAGATGTGAGGAAGAGTGGGGAGTCGAGAATGATGCAACCTAGGTGGATGATAGTGGGTGCCTGATGCATGATCCCTGGAGGCTAATAATATATTGGTTGCCTTTAAAGGAACCGAACCCTAGAGAGAGGATGTTGCTTCTACCTGTGGTATATGTGTTTACATTCTGAGATAGGAAGCAGAGTTCCTTAGACCTGAGAGGTTTAGTAACAGGTTGTGAGGCCTTATACCTAGTTGGTTGTCCTGGAAGAGGACTCAACTCTGAAGTGTTGCTCGAATAGAAGGATCATGGAAGTACATGACTTACGTTGGACATACTTGATTCGTGTTTAAGAGATTGACCATGCAATTGGACACCCGAAGGTGATCCTAGGGCTCCTAGGCCTAAGAGGGGAAGCATGGTATCTGATGCTCATGATGAGATTTGAGTCTCTATAGTTTGAGCATGATACTCCTCATGTGTAGAAGTAAAGGAAAAAGGTATGTTTGATGGACCCCTCACAACTAAGTTGGTTTAATGTTGAGGATGAGAACAAGTGTGACCTAGCATGGTTTGGTAAGTGTCTTCTTGTGCTTTAGTAGCTTGCTAGGGCTAAGCATGCTCATGTGGATGTATATCCTAAAGATAAGGATGTTTGTGACCTTTGTTATCGAGGTGAAGCTTTCCTCCCATCCTGGGAGAGGGACACTTTGGTAGGGTGTATACCAGTTTTGTTGGTTTAAGTTAACCTAAAGAGGTCTCATAGCATCTTGAGAAGCTAAGTGAATAGTACATGGTATAAGGATGAACCTATAGACCCGTAGATAACTATCTCTATGTGCATGTGGACGTATTACCATGGAGGTAACCGATATGGGGCTTGACCAAGGTAGGCAGGTTGCCATGATCCCTATGAAAGGATGAAAGTCAGCCCATGAATGCAGGAAGAGAGATGATGAATTCTTGGGTAAGATTCTAAGATTGAACATGTACTATAAGAGAATCCTAAGTCTGTCATAGGGTTAGGTAGGGATAAGACCGCTGGAAGGAGTTGCCTAATTCCCTAGTTGCACATGACCATAGGGTCGGGAGGTAACAACTATCATTGTCTGAGGGCCATGGGTTAGGAGATTGATCACCTTCATGAACTCATGGGACCCAAAGGGCAGATGAGTAGGGCACTCTCTGGATGCATAAGGGAAAAGGGATGACCCCAAAAGTGTCAGCTCCCTATAGACCTAGAGGAGATGACCTAGGATTGTGCTTGGACCAAGTAATTCAAGACCAGTTCTCGATGGAAGTAATGTGGATATCATGATTTTTGTAATATAGAGACATAAGTTGCACGTTTCAACTTAGAATTGAAGTGTACTGGCAATGTGGGATGTATCATCTCTACTCTTGCAATAGGAAGAACTTTGTGTTTAGACGGCCGCAAAATGCTTATTTCCTCTTATTATGAGAGGGAGAGATGGGACAGTACGCACGCCATACACCAAGGATAAAGATGATGCGAGTTGGAATGTTGCTATAAGGTATGAGGACAGAGATGATAACATACCTTGGTCGAATGAATGATGCATGGACAGGTACAAATGATAAAAGTATTAAGATAATCACCTTGTAAGGATGTTTTCACATGAATTATATGGAACTTACATGTGGTAAAAGGTTGAGTTTGATCACCATGAGGATGATCTTAGAGTTTTTTTGATGAAGGCAAACTTAGAGTTTGAGATGAGATGATAAGTATAATACATGGAGGTGTATGTCTTCGACATTACCTAACACCTAAGGATAGGAAGTGGTAATGAATGCTCTGGTTGAGATATAGCTGCCTAGTTTAGCTGGAAGCTAGACGAAGTTGAGAATGTTAGGCTAACCTTAAGTTGAGAAAAAGATAAGTTTGGCTAACACTCAGATATAACGAGATCTATTGAACAAGATTAGTGTTTGTTTGGATAGCCAACCTAGTCCTAGATGTGGTAGAAGGATGGTTGTAGAACTCTGGATACACTTCTTTGGATAGGAAGGTAATAAAACACTTATGAGAGTGGTTTAGGGCTTACGAGGAAATCAACCTTGAATAATCATGGAATATAGGATATCATGGTTTTAAGATCACCAAACACCATGCTACTACAAAGATAGTAAGTAATAGTAGAACTTTTGATGCTTAATATAAAGTTGCATATGGTATGTTGCCATACAAGCTAGGAGGTAAAGGACGAACATCAGTAACCCAATGCATTGATATGAAGTGTAAATAGTTCCCAAAATGGAATGGGAGTTCATCACTATGAATGTTGTGAGCCTCCCCTAGACCATGAAAGGTCAAGATGCAATATGGGTTATGGTAGATCGCCTTACATAGATGACATGAGAAAGGAAGAGTACTGTCATGAGACAGATTCGATTGAACTACTTAAGAGAGAAGGATGGTTCAACAACACCATGATGTGAGTTCGAAAGTTCTTGGGTATGACCAAGGTTCACTTCCATGAGGTGGAAATGGATACATGAAGAACTTGATGATAGTATAGTTTATCACCCCATACTAATGGACAATATGATCCAGACTAGAGGGTCTGATGAGAGCATGTGTGCTCATTCAGGGTGATACATAGAGACAGTTCTTAAGATGTGATGTTAACCACCATAGCCTTTATCGGGATGCAAGAAGTCTTATAGAGAGGTTGTGTCGGTCACCACTTCATTAAGATGATGTTGGTGAAGGGGGCCTCATGAAGGTCAGAAAAGAACCATAGTGTGTGTAGATGAAGTCACTTTGATCGTTCAATGGCCGAGAGAGAGCCCAGTGGTGACATGAGTCACGAGATGATGTAAAGTAGACTGACATGCAGTTCACTGTGGGAGAATATAATGTGAAAATCCGACCCCTCTGAGCCACAGTTGAGAGTGTTGAGTCCCCGATATATTGGTCCATTTGAGATGGATTGGTGGAGATGGTTGTGTTTAGCCTTGCCCTCGGGATAACATGATGTATAAGGTGTTACATGATTCTAGTCTAGAGCACTATGTGGGGTACCCAAGCCATGTGTTGAACCCTGAACCTATTCAGCTTTTGAGAGGCTGAAATGTCCTGAGTTACCTATGAGGGTATGATATACCAAGGTGAGAAAGAACTCATATGGAAGAATATGAGATGATGAAGTTTCTTGGGAAGCACCATGGAAAGGGTGAAGCCACATGGGAGCCATGATGGACATATGAAAGGTTTATCCTGTTTCTTTTCTTGCTTGATGGAATTTTGAGGGCAAAATTCTTATAAGAGGGGAAGGATGTTACAACCCCAATTTTTGGGTTTATTTGATGAGAAATGTAATTTCTCACATTAAGAATATTTGAACAAATAATGATATAATTTGGTTTGAATAAATGGATTTTGTTTACAATGGCCTTGATGTTTGTTTTGTGGGCTTTATTGTCTATTGGGCCCAAATAATAAGAAAATTCAATTGGTGAATGAATAATTGAATATTGGAGAAAAGAAAAATGTGGAAACCTCCAGAAGGCAAATCCAAAGAGGGATTTCATGCCTCTTGGGTTCCTTGGGTTCCAAGGAGTCCAAAGTTGCATAAAGAGTGCAATAAGAAAAGAAAAGATCAATTAAGTATTTCTTTATTAAGAAAAAAATTGAAAATAATGACAAAATGTGGAAAATAAGTGAAAAGAGGTATAATTGAGTTATCCTTTGTGGAATTTCGTATCACAAGGATTTCTAATGATAAATGGAATACCAATGAGCAAAATAAAAGAGAAATAAAGGGAAATCCTCAAAAAGGAAATATTTTAATAAGAAATAACCATGATAATGAGAAATAATGCATTTAGATGAATCTAGAAGGATAATAAGTATCCTTATGAAGGAATTTCGAAATCATAGAGTTTCTTGGGATCCAAGGAGTCCCAATGAAGAAAGAGGAAAGAGAAAATACCGATAAAGAAAATAAGAGAATAATGTAATACATTATTAATGGTTTTTGTGGTTTTGTTAAAGGACTAGTATTTTCTAAGGAAATATGGAAATTCGTGCCAATGGTTTAAAAAGCAAGATTAAAGAGAATAAGAAATTGGATTTTCGTATTTCTACTTACCCATGCTATAAGAAGGTAAATAAGATAGAGAATCTTGCTTCTCCATGAAGGAATCATATTCCTATTAGAAAAAGAAATTTGTTTCTTCATGGGCAAGAGTCTTAGGGCATGGACAACCACCCCTATATAAAGGGTTGATCGTTGGCCCGAGTAGGAGTAAGATCTCACGTATTCCACCCTCTCCTCTTTGTCTTCTTTCCGTGAAAACCCTAGTCTTGGAGGATAGAGCAACCCTGGAGCAAACCAGGGGCTGCGGAGTCGTCTGGTTGAAGGATGGACACTTCCACGGCAACCCTAAATGGATCTTCTACCAACCCAACGCATCAAGCGTCGTGCAACTCCATTCTTAAGTTTGCAAACCGCTGAAAATGCAGCTGCAACTTCGAGCTTTTTCATGCATGAGTTTGGCCATATCAGTCATGTCAAGGAGGTGCCTTGTGTGCACCAAGGAGTGCCAAAGGTGTAGGGACCCTTCCCGGTGGTCGTTGGGGTCGAAGGAGGAGGGCCGCAAGCCGCGGCTAGGGCTGTTGCGGCAGCCGTTCTGGAGGTTGAAGAAGGAGAGTTGGCGTTGGACGATTCTTCCCTCCGTGGGCTGAAGAAACCTCAACTTAAGCGAGGGGTAATCGCATCATTTCATCATGTTTCTAAGTCACACGAGCTATTTCATGAGGAAAAGGCGATGTGGCACCCTCTCATTGGCTGTGGTAAGGTTTTCTTACAAAAATCATAGTTAAATATTTGTAGCTCGGATGACAAAAGTTTATATATGAATTTTGATCACGAGAAGAAGAGGAATCCAATAAAAATAATATTAAAGATTGATTCCGTTCCTAATTGCAAAAGTACAATAAGTTGATGAAAAGCACATTAAAGTTGAGTTGAAAACCCTATTTGTGAGTAGAGGTTGAATCTAGTATGCTTAATGGGTTAATGGAAGTTTTAATAACATGTTGAATGATAATGTTAGATTCAAACCTGATCTAAATGTAAAATTGCATGATTTAGGGTTTTTATCCCATATGGAAATTGTTAAGTATTTAGAAACCCTAATTTAGGGTAAAAGAGGATAAGATCACATATAATTTGAAAGATGTGAAAATATGTGGTTATATGATGTTAAAGTTCCTAATTATAGATAAAAACCCTAACTGTAGTTATTAGGGTTTTCTCATGAATAAAAGGTATAATTAATGGCAAATTGAGTTCATATGTTAATTAGACCATAATGAATTTTGAATTTATCATAAATGCGTATAATGATCTTGTCATGGATTAAAAGGATAATATAGTAGCTTTAATGAAAAAGAAGCTTAATTGATGATTAATGTTCCTGTAATATGAAAATAGGGTTATATGTTGTTAAGATAACCTTAATGTTGAAGAATAGACAAGATAATTAGGGTTTGTGATCAATTGTGTTAATTAAGGTTTAAAATAGTAAAAGATGAAGGGAAACCCTAATTGCAATGAAAATCCTAAAAGTAACCCTAGGAAGCGAGCTAGATTTAATAGATCTTAATGACATGAGTAATAAAAGGGAATTGTATAATTGTTTCAGGATCTTATTGAATGCTTGCTTGCCTATTTATTGATTGGATTATTTCTGTCTCACATCAACTTGACAGGTATGTGGTTACGCCTATGAATATACCGAATTAGTTTCTCAAGGATTTTTGAGGTTTTATCGATGACTTGAATTAAACTATTGGTTGCATTTAATTCATGCAAATTATAATGTGAATATGACTATCACATAAGAGATGTGCCTACTAGCTCAATTCCTAGTCCCTTCTGTAGCCTAATGGATTGACCTAGTAAATGGCTACCAATGGGGTTGGTCCATCAGGTCATTAAACGACTTAGTAAATGGCTACCAATGGGGTAGGACCATCAAGTCATCATGAGTCAGGGATTGTGCTACCTTTGGGTAGGGCCATGGGACTCCATAACCCTAGGAATTGGCTACCTATTTCATAGGACCATGGGGGTAAGGATCTACCATATGAGAGAGGTAGTATCCATGTCCATTGTAGGGATGATATAGAGATAAGGGATAGGCAAAGATTGCATAGTATTGCTTAAAACGTAATCGTGGATGTTAAATGATATTTGGTTGACTACATTGTTAACATAGTTGCACAATTATCGTTTCCCCCACATACCAGCTTCTTGCTGACTGACGTTTTGTTTGTCGGCGTTTTAGGTACAAATGAAAAGAACAAATAGTAAAGTGGCATATGTGGAACTAAATGATAAATAACGTGCGCATGAGGATAAGTTAGATTAGTATCTTCATGGATAGAAGTTTAGAAATCCCATCTTTTAAGAAGTAAGTAAAGTTTTTTTTTTATACCAGTTTTCAGTTTAGTAGTAGAATTTCATAATTATTATTGATTATTTGTCAAACCTTTGATCCGGGTTATTAGATAACGACTCTGATCTCTTGGTCTCCCTTAAGTGGGGGTTACCGGGAGACGAGGTCATTACAACACTACATGATTAGAGTTTCACTTGATTAGTTGTGCCAATTGGGTGAATTAAGGCTTCATCAGACAAGTGGACATACAAACCCTAATTCACTTCTAGCAAGCATATAAATATCACAACTTTTATAAGATATAAAATGTGTGAAACATAATTTTTCATCTCATCAACACATGGTACTATTCACTTTCCATTCATGAGACCACAGTAGTCATCATACTATCACAAGACATAAATACTTTTCACAATATCATAGGGTATCAACCCTTATCAACACAACAGGATTACACCTCATTCATGGATCAACCATACCCAAAGGTCATTAAGACCATCATATTATCATAGGATATAAATCCTTTTCACAATATCATATGTTATCAACCCTTATCAACACAAGAGGATTACACCTCATTCACAGATCAACCATGCCCAAATGTCATTAAGACCATCGTACTATTCCCTATAAGATCATCATTATCTTTCCTTGCCTTATAACAAGGATCAACAACATCACTTACATATAATACACCACATCAGCACAATATTGCATTAATGATCTAGGAGATATTCATAAACAATCATAGAAGGGTTATATTAACATTAAGAACATTCCTTTATTACATTAACATGCAAGGAATCTATATATGACTAACCCTCATCATGTTCATAATGCACATGTTTATCATAAGAAAGTATCAACCATGTGGCTATGATAACCACCAGTTAGCATATTAAGGTTATGATCATTTAAGGAGGTTATTTCACCATCACTCCTTCATATAATAATGTTAAACATGAATATTTATCTTTATCTATTTGCATTATAGTTAAGTTCAATAAGACAAATTATATTAATGTTACTAATCAACACTTATACCCAAATGTTAACTCATGGTATCCCATTGGATCATGGATGCATAAGGTGAAGCATCGCCATCACATTCCATACTATTCTAAATTATGAACTCACATGTAAATCAAGGTGTAACCATCATGTTATAGCGTACTAAGGTTTCAACAACAATAAGAGAGTACTCCATGATTGTATTAATCATTCAAGGACTATTCATACCCAATTAACATAATTTAGTTATATTAAAGCTAGGTATAACAAGCTATACCTCATTAGGGTTACATATCAACACAATAAGGTTATCATCCCTTCTATTCATATGAGTGATTTGGTAAGACTACCTTATTAAGGGTAACCCTCCATTTGTTCCATCATCATTCAATCCATATCACCATACCACATTGTCACCCAGAACCATTAGATGTTTAAAAGGTAAGACCATTCGTTGTTTACATAAGTAAACACCTTGGATAAACCACCTATGAAGACCTTGATTTTTGATCTAGAAAGATTCACCATCTAACCCTATACATCCCTTTATTAACAACACAAAAAGTTCCATTGAGAGTAGGGTAAAACCCACAATCGACTGTTCATTTAAAACAAGCCATCCATTGTCAACAAGTAAGCTCCTTAAGTTGATCATATAAAAGAAACCATCTCAATCACATTATTAGGACAAACATATTACATTAGCCATAATTACACTTTATTGGAGGAAT
Organism: Alisma plantago-aquatica; assembly: GCA_963693085.1. Taxonomy (NCBI): domain Eukaryota; kingdom Viridiplantae; phylum Streptophyta; class Magnoliopsida; order Alismatales; family Alismataceae; genus Alisma; species Alisma plantago-aquatica. The sequence goes on along the minus strand of OY856410.1, from coordinate 855,084,791 downwards.
AAATATTAGAACTTGACCATTGGGTCAAGTTCATATGTTAAAACCATCAATTACAGTATAGGTCCAACCATTGCATCAAGTGGCCCAAGAAACCATTGGTCTAAGGCTTAATTGATGCTAAACTATATGATTAACTCACTATAGGTTGTAGATACCTGATCCACCATCATTAGTGACCATTAAGTCACCATAGGTAATTAGATTAGCACTATATTCATTAATCACCCTCAAATATCAAACTAATATCACCATTGATTGATAGCATCATTAGGGTATTTAGTGGTTAATCACTAAGCTTTTAATTAGGCCAACACCTGACCTAAAGGGTGAACTTCAGTTGACACCCTTCATCACCACCTTTAATTGTGATGAAGACAATACCATCGGTTGTTGCAATGGAACCACCATTGATTTATAGAAGAAATCAGCAATAAACCCTAAAATGACCATTGGTTGATAGGTGCTTAGCACCATAGGTTGTCAAACCAACCTGATTGAATTCATATTATACCATATGAATAACTTACACATGATCACATGTTCATCTAGAACTGAAATCAGAATAGGAAACATTATAAAAATCAAAATCCAAGTCAAGCATAGCTTTTTAGTGTGTGGATCATCATTGAAAAGCAAAAACTTGAGTTAGCAAGCTTATGGTAAGCAATAAACGTGTAGCAAGTTATAAAACTTGCCTCTAATGATAAGATGAAATCCCAAACAGAAGAAAACTCGAGCATGTAGGGTACAAAATTCAAGTATAAGCTATGAACTCATCCATCTAGCACCTTTCTTCATCAAATGAGTAAACCCTAAGCATAAGGAGCAAGAAAGGTAGGGTTTTAGAGCTTTAGAGAAATTTCGACCATGGAACAGCAAGGTTCTGACCTAGATAAAGGTAGGAGGAAGGATAAAAAATAAATAAATGGCATAAAGAAGGGGATTATTACTCTTTTAGGTCAGGATCACTAGAAGGAAGCTTTTCAAACCCTAAAAGGAAGTCAATTGCAACCCAAGATTCTTATTCCAAGAAGATCCCCTCTTCCATCTTCATTGGACAGGCAATTTGCAGAAGCACATAGGGAGAACAATTTTCATATAAGGAGGGAAGTGGTGGAGAGAAAATGGCTCATTTTGGTGCTAAGGGATAGGTATATGAAACTTTAAGATAAAGAAAAAGAAAAGGTTGAAGTTCTAGTATCATTCCAAGTGTCCATGGCCTTAAACTATTACAAATATACAATCACACACACAATCAGCTCTCCCAGCGTCCATAGAGACATTCTTATCCATCTTTTCTTGAATTTTCAAGAAAAACAAATAATTCATTAGTTGATGGCTACTAAAGGTAGCTCATCCATGAAGGGGTAAACCCTAAAATACCCTTGAAGAAAACACCTTCAAACAAAGGATTCAATAGGTTCCCCATGGATCAACAAGCTCAAGAATTATGGAGAATGTCCAAGGAACATAATGAAAGGGATAAATTGCAAAGAAAAACTCTCAATTGGGTAAATTGCAAAAAATCCCAAAATGTGCATAAAGTTGCATAACTTGCTCAAACAGTGTCCAAAATGGACCAAATTTGCAACTTAAGCTTGTCTTATGATTTCAAAGAATGGACAACAGTTATATTAGGGTTACAAGAATTAAATTATGATAATTAATCTTATTCAACTCAAAAAGCAAGTTTAGGGGCATTACAACTATAAACCCCTAACATGAATTTCGCCCCTAAAATCCAAGGTAAACAAAGATGGGTACTTACTTTTCACCTCATCCTATTACCTTCACATGGTTACTTGCATATCATTGTAATGTTACATCATTCATACATATCTCATCTTGGGTCAGCATAAAAAACCCCACATGAGAAGACATTTGCAAATATGGAACATAGAAACTTGTTGTGCCACATGTACAAATCTGATAATAACTTTCAACTTTAAATTCTAGATATCATCCTAAAATTATATCTATTGTATCAACAAACTATCTATCCTTGATAGTGGTCTTACCCAGCGATCACTAGACCATACACAAAATTATAGTGTCACTTTTGTTTTTCCTTCCAAACAACATTTATAGGATCATTATCAATTCTCTCTCTCTCTCTCTCTCTATATATATATATATATATATATATAGGAGAGGAATACTTGGAATGTTCATTTAATAAACACATCCAACCTTCACATATTTCTCATACTATTGATACATCTTGGATATTAGGATTAATTACCTTGATATCTACCTCATGTGCTATAAGGAACTCACATCATTATCTCAACCACTTTTACCAACATAACAAATATCAAGACATATAAGAGGAGTCTTCCTAATTATTGGAAGTCTCAAAAGCAAAATCATCACAAACTTTATTATCTTGGAACCATAGTCCAAATAACCTTATGCTATAATAAGCTAACCACCCTCATGTTTACATGAATCCACACATACCAAGTGACAATGATCCACTTGAAAGTTGTTCCCTATAAAGAAAAGAAACAAAGGGAAACACACTTCCCACATCATCTCAACATAGTCCAAGGGTCACTAGCAAAAAGGTAAGAAATTCTATTTTCATTATGCAGGTTACAACTTCTTGTGTATCATTTTACCTTTTTCATTTCGGGTTCCTTGCCATTATCATATGGTTCATCATTATTAACATATCTCATTATACCTTCCTTCATGAATATTTATCACATTTGGTTATGTTCTTTTATTTTAATATGTTTTTCAACCACTTATCAAAAGGTAAATCATCATATTCCACATTTTCTTCATTAAACAAGGATTGTCACCCTTAATTTCTTTCACGTGCCATGCTGATTTTACATTAACACTTCCTTACACACATAGGTTGGTTTGAGGTTAACTCAGGTTCCACCTTATTCCTTTGTCATTGTTCTTATTTATCTTCTCATTTTAAGCTCATCATAGGAGTTTTCTCCATCTTATGTGAAATTCATACCTTGAATCACTTTATAAGAACAGACATATCTATCTTTTACTTTATTATATTCTTGAATTACATCTTCAAGAACTCCTCTATTGATATTTGTATTTGGATTTATATTTCATGATGTTGTATCTTTCTCTTATAGTTACCAAAAATTCAAGTTTTGATTAGTTCTGGATGTAATTCTCATCTTCTCTTGAGGTAATATTGAGTTATGTGCACCATGATTTCTGATTCATTATGATCTTTAGATTGTTTCAAAATGACTACTTGATCAGAGGAATAAAAAAGATAACAATCTAAAAGTTCCATACTTACCTTTTCTTCAATAATTGAATACCTGGCCAGGGAACCCAACTATTGAGATTAGGCAGTATGCACCATATTTTTGTGTCATACTCTTAACTTAGACATCATCCTAGTCCTAAGTCCTAGTTTCCTTGTACACTCAGTGAACCTAAAGCTCTGATACCTACTTGTGAGAACTCGTTACTCTAAATGAGATTACTCAAAACATAAAACACAATCAATCACCAATTAACCACATACCCAAAAATATAGGTAAATTAAAACTGATTTCAACATCAACACCCGCTCAGAAACATTTTCATAAGAGCTTAATATATTTCTTTTATCCATACTATGCCAAGAATTTGATACAAATTGCTCTATTGCCTTAGAGACAACATATATACACATGATAGCAATATTTGTATATGCCACACAACAAACATTAACATGCTAAAAAATTCTGATTCGTTTGAAATACCATATACAAATATTTTCTACCCAGACCTGAGAGTTTAGGGATGACTCTAGGACACACTAGACATGTAATTAACTTCCTCAAAGATTCATTACTATAGCTCCTCTTGGCTTCCACATGTTTGTTTTCATCACTTCTCATTACCTGAAAAAATGTTGCGAACCACAAGAGTGAGACCCATGTCCCAACAAGAGATATAACCTCCAACAACGCTTATTGATTACAACATTTTAAATAGTAGATAACTAAGTAGTTGGAGAATTTAACAATCAATTGAACAAACTGAATAGTTCAAGTATACTAAATAGATTAAGAAAATCATTTTAGCAACAAGTATGATCATCAATGCATATATACATAACAAATAAATCCATTTCTTTGGATAGATATGTACTCTAATATCATCAAATTGCCTTTAATAACAATCATTATTATTAATCTGACTATCATCATATTCTTTGCGAACTGTACAAGCAATGTAGTAGCATAAGCATCCCTGACATCATGAATATGTCTAGTAACACAACATTTCTATCAATATTAGAATCTCAAATAAAGGGAACAAATATATGTCATACGTAGAACTAACATCATAGCACAATTAACTGCATAAGTATGATTAGTAGTTTAATCATTTCTAATTACATAGGCATGGCTAGCAATATTAAACATATCTAAAAACATCATCTTAACCATCAGTGTCAGTATATTTGACAACATAAGCATGTTTATAACATGACATAATTACAACAAAAGCATATCTATTATCTCTTATTGTACTATACATGATCTCAGTGAAAAGAAAGCAAATAAGGGTTATCATCCAATATGAAGTGTTTTGTATAACCCTAAAAGGATATGCTACACGACTGTCTTACATATTTTATTGTGCCATGAGGAATTTAAGGATACCACTCAAAATCCAACTGACCACTGCTAAGTTGAAATCAGTGCCATACAAGATCTAGGAAGAGTCAGATTCCTAAGATCTTCTTGCCCTGAGTCAGTACAAGTCCGCCACAATGACACATAAGGTCAAATAGCTAATAGCCTAGTTTGTCCTTGGTACAGGTCACGACATTAGTGAAAGGAGGTGGGTATGCATAAACTACCAACTGAGGTACAACCACAATTGTACTCCAATCTCATCACATATATAATCAATGAGACATGACTATAGTCATTCTCAATCACATTAGATAATTGAGGCATGACCATAGACATCCTCCACAACCTACATTGTGGATGACAAGGATATATCCTCAACTTGACTCCCCCACATACTCAATAGTATGCACTCTGAGTTTCCCTTAGGGATACTCATTTAATCATCCATCATGTTCTGATACTGAGATGGCTCTATGGCATAGAGCACTACAATATTAGAGTTTCACTTGATTAGTAATGCCAATTGGGTGAATTAAAACTGCATCAAACAAGTGGACATACAAACCCTAATTCACTTCTAGCAAGCATATAAATATCACAACTTTTAAAAGATATAAAACATGTGAAACATAATTTCTCATCTCATCATCACATGGTACTATTCACTTGCCATTCATGAGACCACACTAGTCATTATACTATCACGAGATATAATTTTTTTTCACAATATCTCAGGGTATCAACCCTTATCAACACAACATGATTACACCTCATTCAGGGCTCAACCATGCCCAAAGGTCATTAAGACCATCATAGTATTCCCTAGAAGATCATCATTATCTTTCCATGCTTTATAACAAGACTCAACAACATCACTTACATATGATACACTAGATCAACACAATATTTCATTAATGAGCTAGGATTTATTCATAAATAATCATAGCAGGGTTATATTAACATTAAGAACATTGCTTTATTACATCAACATTTAAGGAATCTAGATATCATTAATCATTAACCTTCATCATGTTCATAATGCACATGTTTATCATAAGAAAGTATCAACCATGTGGCTATGATAACCACCAATTAGCATATTAAGAATATGATCATATTAAGGAGGTTACTTCACCATCATTCCATCATATAAGAATGTTAAACATGAATACTCATCTTTATCTATTTGCATTATAGTTACGTTCAACAAGATAAATTATATTAATGTTACTACTCAGCACTTATACCCAAACCCTAACTCATGACATCCCCATTGGATCATGGATGCATATGATGAAGCATCACCATCACATTTCATACAATTCTAAAGTATGAAACCACACATAAAACAAGGTGTAACCATTGGGTTATAGAATACTAAGGTTTCAACAACAATAAGAGAGTACTCCATGATTATATTAGTCATTCAAGGACTATTCATACCAATTACCATCATTTAGTTATATTAAAAATAGATATTACAAGCTATACATCATTAGGGTTGCATATCATCACCATATGGTTATCATCCCTTCTATTCATATGAGTGAATAGGTAATACTACCTTATTAAGGGTTACCCTCCATTTGTTCCATCGTCATTCAACCCATATCACCATACCACAATGTGACCCAGAACCATTGGATATTTAAAAGGTAAGACCATTGATTGTTTACATAACTAAATACCTTGGATAATACACCTATGAACTCCTTGATTTGTTCTCTATAAAGAGTCACCATCTAACCCTAGACATCCCTTGATTAACAACACAAAAAGTTCCATTGAGAGAAGGGTAAAACCCACAATCGACTGTTCATTTAAAACAAGCCATCCATTGTCAACAAGTAAGCTCCTTAAGTTGATCATATAAAGGAAACCATCTAAATCACATTATTAGGATCAACATATTACATTAGCCATCATTCCACTTTATTGGTCGAATGAACATTAGATCTTGACTGTTGGGTCCAGTTCATATGTTAAAACCATCAATTACAGTATAGGTCCAACAATTGCATCAAGTGGCCCACAAAACCATTGGTCTAAGGCTTAATTGATTCTAAAACTATATGATTAACTCACCATAGGTTGTGGATACCTGATCCACCATCATTAGTCACCATTAAGTCACCATAGGTTGTTAGATCAGCACTATATTCATTAATCACCCTCGAATATCAAAATAATATCACCATTGATTGATAGCATCATTAGGGTAATTAGTGGTTAATCACTAAGCTTTTAATTAGGCCAACACCTGACCTAAAGGGTGAACTTAATTTGATACCCTTGGTTATCACCTTCAGTTGTAATGAAGAGAACACCATTGGTTGTTACAATGGTACCACCATTGAGTCATGTGTTTATAGAAGAAATCAACTTTAAACCCTAAAATTGACCATTAGTTGATAGGTGCTTAGCACCATAGGTTGTCAAACCAACCTGATCCAAGCCATATTATACCGTAGGAATAATTTACACATGATCACAGGTTCATGTAGAACTGAAATCAGAATAGGGAACATTATAAAATTGAAATCCAAGTCAAGAATAGCTTTTTAGTTCATGGATCATCATTTTTAAAAGCAAGAACATGAGTTAACAAGCTTATGGTAAGCAATAAACGTGCATCAAGTTAAAAGACTTTCCTCTAATGAGAAGATGAAATCCCAAACAGAAGAAAACTTGAGATGGTAGGGTAGAAAATTCAAGTATAAGCTGTGAACTCGTCCATCTAGCACCTTTCTTCATCAAATGAGCAAACTCTAAGCATAAGGAGCAAGAAAGGTAGGGTTTTAGTGATTTAGAACAATTTCTACCATGGGGAAGCAAGGTTCAGACCTAGATAAATGTAGGAGGAAGGGTAATAATGAAATAAATAGAGTAAATAAGGGGATTCTTACTCTTTTAGGTCAAGATAACTAGAAAGAAGCTTTTCAAACACTAAAAGGAAGTCAATTGCAACCCTAGATTCTTTTTCCAAGAAGATCCCCTCTTTTTTCTTCCTTGGACAAGAAATTTGCATCAGCATAGAGAGAGAACGAATTTCATAGAAGGAGGGAAGTGGTGGATAGAAAATGGCTCGTTTTGGTGCTTAGGGATAAGTATATGAAACTTTAAGACAAAGAAAAAGAAAAAGTTGAAGTTCTAGTATCTTTCCAAGTGTCCATGGCCTTAAACTATTAAGAATATACAAGCACACACACAAGAATCTCGCCCACCATCCATAGAGACATGATTATCCATCATTTCTTGAATTTCCAAGAAAAACAAATAATTCATTAGTTGATAGCTACTAAAGGTAGCTCATCCATGAAGGGGTAAACCCTAAAATGCCCTTGAAGAAAACACCTTCAAACAAAGGATTAAATAGGTTACCCATGGCTCAAAAAAAGGATTAAATAGGTTCCCCATGGATCAAAAAGCTCAGGAATGCTGATAGAATATCCAAGGAACATAATGAAAGTGATAAATTGCAAAGAAATCCTCTCAATTGGGTAAATTGTAGAAAAGTCCAAAATGTGCATAAAATTGCATAACTTGCTCAAACAATGTCCAAATTAGACCAAATTTGAAACTTAAGCTTGTCTAATGATTTCAAAGCATATAAAAATGTTATATTAGGGTTATAAGAATTAAATTATGATATTGAAGCTTATTCAACTCATTAGGCAAGTTTAGGGGCCTTACACACATGCTCTCATCAGACCCTCTAAAATTTGGTCATACTCTTTTGACTATCCATAAATCAGGGGTGATATGTTGTACTCAACTTCAATATAGAATTGAGTTCTTCATGTACCTACTTCCACCACATGGAAGTGAACTTGAGGTCATCCTCAAAATATTGAACTCAGATCACAATGTAGTTGAACTATCTCTCTCTCATATATATAATTCAACCATATTTGTCACACTGACAGAGCTCTCTCTTAAGAAAGGGATTAGGTCAACTTGGTAAGGTGATCTACCATAACCCATACTACTTCATGACCTCTCTTGGCCTAAGGGAGACCTACCACAAGGTTTATGGTGAACTGCTCCCATTCCCTCTCGGGGACTTCTCATCATTTGTAGCAACTCATCGGGTTACTAGTGTTCGGCCTTCACCCACTGGTATGTATGGAAACTGGCCATATGCAACCATATATACTTCCTCATACTAGGTCTTCAAGGTACCACTACAACATTAACCATCTTGGTACTACCACAGTGTACAGTGTACCTAAAATCATGAGCTTCTTGCATGACATGATTCCTCAAAGTTGACTCCTCAGAAACCCTAAAACACTATAGTGGGTTTCACCACCTTCTTTTCCTAAGAGGTGTATCTGAGGTTCTTACAACAGTCCCTTTTTCTCATCAAACTCATGGGTGACTAACTGGGTAACCACAAACTTGACCAATAAGTCTGATTATATATGGGTGTTAGCCACATAGGTCTCACCTCCTAATGCTCGTAGGGTTCACTTAGCAACCTCTTCCAGTCTCTCTACTAGATAAATAAGTCAGATGTACACCTAAGCTATATTCAGCTGAGAACATATCATTACCATGTAAGCTCCTTATGTGTTAGGTGTTGGTGAAAACATAGATCATCATATACTCCACTCATCATCCCTATCTTGGGTTTAGGTCTATCACAGTCAAGAAAACTTCGAGCTCATCTTCTCAGTCATCAAACCCAAACTTATAGCTCATAGGTTCCAAACTACTTCCAAAGAGGTATGTCATCATATTACCTTTATTCTCTTCGTGGTTTCAAACCATCTATCCCACTTACTCTCAAAGATGTGGCACTTCTTCCATCCTCAAACATCATACAACAGTTTCAAATCATATCTCTTTTATCCTTAATATATTGCATACGCTTTGCCCCATCACTCACACCCATAATGAGAGGTATTAAGCATTTGTTTGCAGTCCAAATATAGAGTTCATCCCGTTCTAAGAATAGAGATGGTGCATCACACATTTCCATTATCCTTTAAGTTGAAACATATATCACACATCTCTGCATCATGAATATCTCCAACCTATGTTTACATCCATGGAAAGGTTGTTCCCAAACACTCTTGGGTATTCATATTAGTCATATACACAAACCTTATTCATCTTCTCTAGGTCTCTAGGTTGCCGATACTTTTGGGGTCATCCCTCTTCCCTTATGCATCTAGGGAGTGCCTCCCTCATTTTCCATGGGGCCCCATGTACTCATGAAGGTGGTCAACCTCCTAATCCATGGTCCTCAGACAAATATAGTTGTTACCTCCTGACCCTATGGTCTTTTGCATTCAGGGAACAAACAACTCGTACTCCCATCGATCTCATCCCTACCTAACCTAAGTATCAACTAAGGATTCTATCATGGTACATCTCAAACTTGAATCCTCACCTGTATCTCCATCACCTCAGTTGGCATGCATTTTTAAACTTACATACTTTCATTGGGATCATGGAGACCTACATATCTCGGTCTGACCCCATATAAGTTACCTCCATGGAAACATATCCTCATTCCCCTTAGGGATGGTCACATATGGGTCTATAGATTTGTGCTCATACCATGTGCTCTCCACTTAGCTCATCAAGCTCCTATAAGAGACCTCTTTAGGCTACATCGTACCTAAACAAAAGTTGGTACTCACCCTACATGAAGGGTCCCTTCCTAGGATAGGAGAAAGCTATCTCTTAATAGTAACAAAGGTCACAAGCGTCCTTGCCTCCAAGGTTTACATCATCATGTATAAGCATAGCCCTATCATACTATTTAGGCATGTAGCTAGCAAGAAGACAGCCTACTAAGCCATTCTTAGTTTGTTGGTATGTCATACTTGTTCCTTATTCCTCGAAGTTGGCCAATCTCATACATATGCCACCAACATGTGTGAGGGTTTCATCAAACATATACCTTAGTCCAAGGGGGTTTCCTATTTCTCTAAGCATGAGGGGGTTCCATACTCAAATCCTTAGGAACTCAACATCTTTGTGAGTATCAGGTGCACCAAGTACTACTAATTCCCCTCTTTGGTTTATGAACCCCAGGTTCACGTCATATGCATCAACTATCTAACAACATGCTCAGTTGTTCAACCGTGAACTGAACCTATACCAAATAGAGCATATACTTCTTAACACTCTTCCATGTGAACAACCCTTAGAGTCCTACCTAAAGACAACCAACTAGGTGTCAGGCCTCACAACTTGTTACCATACCTCTTCAAGGTCTAAGGAACTCTCCTTCCTATACCTTAAAGGTAGGCACCTATATCATATGTACATTGATTCAAGAAGCCTCTTTCTCTTTCTAAGGTTTGGTTCCTCTAAAGGCAACCAAGGTATCACAAGCCTCTAAGGATCGTACATGAGGCAACCACATACATCTAATTAGGGCCATCCATTCTAGGCCACATCATACCCAACTTCTCATGATTCCTCATGTCTTAGATTCTAGGTTTCCAACCTTCTTCCTCGGGGTCTTGCTCTCTATCTGGAGCTAACCCTACAACTGATCTTAGCACTGGACGTTCTCTCTTTGGAGATGGTTCAAGATCATAAGGACACATGTCTACACCTACCTGGGTGAAACATGTGATCCAAAACCTATGTTCGGCCAATATTATCCAAAACTTTGTATGCTCATCTCATGAACCATTCGTCGTAACCGACCTGGCTTAGGTCTAACACCTACTGCCAGCCTTACTGCCACTCTCTTCTATGTAGGTATGTGCCTTTTCCTACTCATATATATTTGTTAGGGTCCCTATACAATCATCACTAACTTCCTCAATGAGGGAGCGATCCCTCACCCTAACAAGCACGACCTCCCAAGGTCAGGTCACCAAAAGGCACTAGGTCAAACAACCTCACATAGCTCATGCTCCTCATGTGTACTCAAACCCTTATGTAAAGCATGCATGGCTAACCCACGCACTTGAAGGTATAGATGACTAAGGTATTCAACTCATCTTGTCATCTCTTTCTCTAACTACCACTTAGGGTTAGGGTTAGCATCGTCCTCAAATGATGTGTCAGGTCTCTTCCTCTTCCTAGAGGCTTCTTCCTTCAAGGCTAACTCTCTCATCATCCTCCTACAAGAAGGTATAACCTCAAAGCTCTCCTGAGGGCATGACAACACATTCCATGCAACCATAAGAATGTAACTATTCTTTAATATGCACTTAAACTATTAAAACTTATGTCCATGACATCTTGTTTACATGCTTTTCATTATTTGGTGGAGGATTCCTTAATCGTTATTACTCTTATCCCAAACACAAGAGGGGTCTGGAGAGAGAGAAACCCTAAGAACTTAGAATCCTATATGAATTAGGGTTATAGGGGAAGAAACCAAAAGAGAGAGTCCTAGAGGTATCTTATTTCTAGTCAAATCCTTTGATTTTGGCCAAGTAGTCACATAGAATCTGGGAGTCCTCATAGACTGACTAGAAGGGCAGAGTAAAATCTTGCCAACCCCCAGATCGTGATCCTTTTCTAGACACCTCCATCATTGGAAAATCCTCTAATAACTCCCTTGGGTTCTAAAGAGTTTGTAAAATTTAATAATTATTAGAGATTAAATGGAAAACCATCACTCTGATGCCAATTGTAATGACCTCACTTCCCGGTAACCCCTAAAGAAGACCAATTAGGTAGAGGAGTTATCCCAAAAACAAGATTTATGGTTTTACAAATAATAAAAAATAATTAATAAATTCTATAAAAGACTAAACTAAAAACTAGAATAAAAATTTACTTTCACATACCTTCAAAAATAGGCAACTGAGACTTCTACCCATTGTAAAATTCTATCTTAACTAAATGCTCATTGATAATTTAACTTTAATCTTTCATAGGTTCTACTTAATTATTTGTCCAATTTCAGTTATTTTTTAAAATGCAGACAAATCAAACTTCAAACCATATAAATGAATATACTGGTATGTGGGGACAAACAAAACATTACACATAATCTTTAACAATCTAATCATATCAACTAGTTGTTCACAATGCAAAATTATGTTTTCAATGTGTCTTACCAACTTCTTTTACTCATGCTATGTGATACCCTCTCTAAGGGTTTAGTCCTTGCAAGGGACTGAAGGCTACCTTCTCCATCCTAAGCTTGGTACTTGGGGTCACCTCTCCGGGTGCCCAATAATCTTCCCTTCAGGGCTCGACCACTTCTGACCTTCCCTCCAGGGCATGGTCTTGCATCATACATCGAAAGATGGTATGGTTGTTCGAGACAGTCACATATATACTTAAGTTGTGATAATCATATTCATTTTAATGATTGTAGAAATAAAAGCATCCAAATAGTTTATTTCCATTAAATTGATAAAACATCGGGAAAATGCCGAGAAACTAAATCGTGTACTCATAATTAACCACATACCTGATTAGGAGATTCCACAAGAAATATGCACAATCCAATCAATCAGGAAATCCAATCCAAGAAAACAAGTCAACCACACAAAAGTATAGAATCTTGAACATCATTTGCACCTATTTACTGCACACTTATCAACAATCTACTTTATTTACTTAAAATTACTTTCTAGGGTTTCTAATCCAGATTAGGGTTCTTTTAGATCTATTTACAACTTTCATCTTTTATATCATCAAAACCCTAAAACAACAGTTCTAGGTTTAAAACCATAATTATCCACTTATTCATATTAAATCCTTCTCTTCTCAAAATGACTTAGGATTAACTTAACATCATCTTATACAAAAGGATCTCAAAATATATCCCATTAGAAACTATTAATAGCTAAATTAGGATTTCTAAACCCATTAATACACTTTATACATATGGTACCCTAAATCAACCAATTGGGTACAAGGATCATCCATTTAGATCTAAAACGCCATTTTTATTAGTCCTTTTCTATTAGCAAAAGGTTTATATCATATTAAGTTATCCAAAGAACACCACTAAATCCCATTACATAAAAAATTAGGGGTTTTCATTAATAAAATCATTAAAGATAACATCTTTATGTTAAAAGAATATTTAGGCCTTGATAATATTTTTATTATATTCCTTGTATTCTCTTGATAAATTTTCATATATAACTTGTTGCAATCTGAGTTACCAATAGTTATTTCTGAATTTTGTAAGATTTAGTTACTAGGGCCAATGAGAGGCTGACACGTCAGCCATTGTGCATGTTGCTTTCCTGCGTAACCCGACTGACTTGAAACATAATGAATTGACGATTATGCCCCCCGTGTGATGACCCAGTTCTTCATACCTCAAAGGGGCAGTTTTGTCAAAGTGACCCTACTCGTCATCTTCCCGGCGAACCCTCCCATTGTCGTCAGGCCAGGGTCGGTCATGGGGATGTCTCCCCCACCCCAGGGCTCGAAGGGCACCACCATCAGTCCCTCTACAACCACTGCCTTCCTCTGCACCCAGTAAGGCCCCAAGCCATGGATGAGGCGGTTGGGTTCAAGGGCACCAAGCCTGTGAATGGTGACTGGTTTGCAGACATCCTGCAAGTGTTGTGCATGGGCTAGGGTGAGGAGGTGACAGCTGAGTTGCTGGTTCACATCGAAGGAGCGTATTGATCCCTCAGGGGTCACACCACCCCCTCGATTAGGGTTCGGATATGAGATCCTCCTGGACTCGGGGCTATGGGTCCAACCCTTATATAGGAGAGAATGACAACGTCCTAGTGCGCTTACCAATGAGGAAACAAGCCCCTCTGTCTATAGAAGACTATTGTCCTTATTGGCGTCTAATTAAACCTCTGATTACTTCCTTACCAAACCATTTCCTTTGTTATCAAGGAATCTTATATTAGAGTTTTTATGTAATGGCCAATCCAAAAGTCATCAATTATATTTCCTTTTAGCTTGGAATTTAATCCATTGGTCATGAGGATATACTTCCTTATACCAAGTAGTATTTTGATTTGGCAACACAAAATCCACTACACAATCCCATTAGTACATGGCACTTTATTACCAATTTCTAAAATTATTCTCTTCTCACCATTATAACCATGTGGATTCAAAATATCATCAATGGTGATTCAGACATACATGTTTCCACACATTTCTTATATTTTCATCATTATCTCAAATTTCCTTCTTAATAATGATTTATTTGATTTCATCTTTTTCTTTTAATCATATTGGACTCATTAACATATTATGGTCCACAAAATCTCATTCACCAAGGAAATATTACAAAGGAAATCCATTCAATACATATAATCCATACAATTTCAATAATAATACATTTATTGGGGAAATTGCATATCCAACCATATGAACCCAAAATTGGGATTGTAACAATCATTCAAGATCAAAACTCTTCTAGATGAGTTCCTACGTGTGTGACCCTATAGGTCCCATATTACATTGGCAATGAATGTCCATAACAAATTATAACTTCACAACAAATGAGCAGTGCCTAGTCACACATCATTGCTACCCAAGTAAATGGAAAGTTGGGGAGCAACTTCAACCTCAAATATGTGTATGGTATTATAGTGTTTGTATAGTTCCTTTGTCACTGATATCCAGATTGAACTAGAATCATGGAGTAGGCACCCTCATTATTATTCAATCTTGTTTCTTGAACCAAAGCAGACTGTATGAGATATATGTAAGCTCAATATCAAATATTGACTCACATGTGTATGGCCACACTTTTTTCAGTCTCCCTAATCAAGAGGTCTATGGATATCATACTCCTATTGGAGGAACAAATCCCATCTCTATCACCCATAGTCAATCCCCATGTGTCCAAATCACCCAATCATCACCTTTATAACAACCCATGCTCCAAGTCTGCATTTGATGATGTCAAAGTGTACCCAACGACATGTGATGAGTGTAGTGATTTTACGTCTAACAACCACCACCATCACCATAATTGTGAGAGTTGACTATGACTTACATGATGATGGCTTACATGAATCAGTCTCATGGTGGGTTTGTTCGATACACTGTTCTGTAACATATATATGTGTGCTTGGTTTGATATTGCCATATCATGACTAATGTGACTCTATCATCAAACAACTCACACTCTGATCTTATGTGTTGTTGTTGTCTATCAACCTTTCACAACAACATTCGATCAGGGTCATAATAAGAATGTATATATGCACTTTTAAAATATGTATGATCTCATTTCTTCCAAGTCAAGTGCTTGAAGAGATACATCATTGAGAAATATCATTCTCTAGACATTTATTACGTTATTTATAATCTCATAACTGAATATACAAAATAAATTGGAAGCTTGCCTTTATTATTATCATCAAATCATTTACATGTTATTCCATTACAATAATCGTATGATTGGCTCTCTGGACATACATAACAATAGATTCCCACTTGCACTTAGAACCAATCACCTATGGATCTCATCCTAAGTGACCTAACATGACTATCACGCTTATACTGCGTAAGTGCTTTAATAAAGGGTTTAACAACATTTTCTTTAAGTCAATGTTTTGTAATTTTCACATCTCTTTGATGTATGACTACTCGTATGAGATGGAAGTGTCATAGTATACTATCTAAGATTCCAGAGCCTAACTAGTATCTCCATTGTTTTCATCAGTATTTCTACTGTGCCATCAATGGTTGGAACCTCACACAAGTTCACCCATATGAACTTCTTGATCCATACAATATCCTATGTTGTTATCATAACATAGAGATACATGACTTCTTTTGTATATTTAAACAAAAGTTATTAGCTCAGAACCCTTTCTTACTTACATTTCTCATTTGTTTTCAAACATAAATTTAGATTGTGATTATATTGTCAGTTTGGAAGCTTGCATGGGTGTAACCCTTTACATACAACTCTTCCTCATGACCATAACCAAGGAACCAATCCTTTAAGCATGTCACAAGCACCTAGGGATGTTATTTATGGTAGTTTAGTGACTCTCACTGACATCTGCCATATACCATCTTGTCATGTCTAAAACATATGAGATTTCTAGGAAGGTATATATATGTCTTCTCATTATGTCAAATACATATGAGATGACTGAGTATCCTCTCATCATGTCCAACACATATGAAATTATTGGATATCTTCTTGTCATGTCCAAAACATATGAGATAATGGTTTATCCTCTCGTCATGTCCAATACATACGAGATAAAAGGATAAATAAAATGCATTGCATTCAAGATTGATCCAATTACAAATACATATGACATCTATCAATGTGTTCATGTTCTTTACAAGAATTGGGATGATAGGTTCTTGAAATAGCAACTCCATGGAACATGGATAGGTTTTGTCTCATTAAGACTTGCATGTTGAACCCTTCAACATTTTTCCAATGTATTTTTTTTCTTAGGTCAAGAATCTTTCTAGATCTATCTTTATAGATCTCAATTCCTATCTCATAGGATGCTTTGCCTAAACCATTTAGAGAAGGTTCTTTCCTTGTTAGGTTTTATCATTTTTAGGATAAGGACATTATTCCCCATCATTATGTGGAATATTAATATGCTCCCACTAAATATTTTGTAATCACAGATCCCATGTTCATTCTAACTCAAGTCTAACCCTTTGACTATCTTGTCAAATAGAATATTCTAGCTATGAGTTCCTCACTTCCATCCACAAATTGACCTTTTTAGCTTATAGACTTTATTTGAATTAATGGATTTATAAAACCACTAGGTTGTGTCACGTACACATCCTCATAATTATTCTTGTTAAGGAATGCAGTTTCAACATCCATATACCAAATCTCATAGTCATACTAAGCTACAAATGCAAGCATGATCCAGATGGATTTAATTATGGTAACTAGTGAAAGACTTCATCGTGTTCAACTCCTTGAACTAGTTTGAAACTATTTGTAGCAAATCTACCATTTCATGTTGGTCTTCTTACAGAGACCCAAATGCACCCTATGGGCTTTACCCCTTCATGTGGATCCACTAAGGTCATACCTTGTTGGTTTACATTAATTCCGTCATTAAATCATGGCCTCAGGCCATTTATCATATTCTAGTTCCTAAATAGTTTCTATATAGGTTGTTGACTCATCTATATGATCAACTTGCCACCTTCTTGAATTATCATAATCTTAAGGTGCATTCTACTAGAAATATGAGTTCTATCTTTACATAAGAAACTTGAGATTCCACAATATATTGTGATTCTCTTTGTTCCTATTATACCTCTTTAGGTTCCATGTTTTCTTGTTTGTCTCAAACATGTCATGTTATACTTTTACTCCAATTAATTCTTTTGGAAATAATTTCCATTTAGGAATTCATCCATCCTAGAAAGAAACACTTTGTTTTTAGATAGGAATAAAAGTAGTATCCAACAAGATAACATTCATGTGATTTTTGGATAAAGCCTTTAAGAGATTTTTTTCTTTTTTTCTTTTTTGAAAAATACCATTCAACTATTTCATCCAAAGGAACATACAAAGAACAAGCTAAGAAGACAGTAATAAAACATGGTATTATCAGTACCATTACAATAATTATTATCTTCTAATCTAATAATAGCCTTTTGGTCTATCAGTCTCTCAGAAATATGAGAGGTAGGGTTTGTTTTAGGGTGATGATTAACCAAGCTCCTTTGAACTCAACTATTTTCTAATTATAGCTTTCAATCCTAATCACTATAAAAGATGCATCGGGACTCCTACCATGCCATATATCATATGGTGTCTTTTGAACCTTTTTTCACGGTAGATTGTTTTTAGTGTAAAGCATGTTCTCAATAGAAATTGTAAGATAAGCTATATTTTATTGACTAATCTCTCCATGTTTTAATATGGTGTGATAGCTTCTTTCTAACACATCATTATTCTTTAGGTGGTGTTCATTGTCACACACTATCATGGTCTCTCCAGAAGATCGTCAAACTCTTCATTAAAATATTTCAACATTGATCACATAAATGTATCTTAATAATTTACCAAGTGAGTTGCATACGTCATCCATAATCTCCTTGAACACTTCAAGAGATTCAGACTTATATTTCATTAAATACAAATTTCAATATCTATTGATCCCATCGGTAAATACAATGAGGAACTTGTATTATGAAAGGTCTATGTTCATTAGTATGTACTAGTCCTAATGAAATAGTTGATCTTTCACTACATCTAGTGAAGATGCTCTTGTCATATTGCACAACAAATAAGACGTGCATGTCTCTATTGGTTCAATAACCAAAAAGAGTCTAGATAACCATCATATGGACTCTAGAAATGCACTTCTCATTTATGCGCTCTATATGACAGTGCTATAGGTATTCAATTTGTTTGAGTTATCAAGTCATTCAGTTGTCATACACATTTTTCTTTACAACTATCAAGTATAGTTTGTGATACATAGGGCAATGCCATAAAAGATCATATCTTTTAAAATGAAACAAGGTGTTCTTATCATACAAAACATATAATTTTTCCATCAATGGCAAGTACATAATCGCAGATCACTAATTCTATTATGTGCCCATGAATGACTACTATCAACAGTTATGGCAGTAACCCTTTCTCTGCATAATTCTAGCTTACTTCTTCTCAGGTCTTAAAGTAGATATCTCTATCTCCATCTTCCTAAGATCCTCTATAAAGAGGATAGTTCTTTCCAATGTGCAAAAATGTGACAATGGTGGCACATTCTTTTTTTAATCCTTAAAGTGAAAAGTACAAATTCCTTTTACACTTACCCTTCTCCATAACTTTATTGTAGAATACTTGGACTTATTCTTAGTCTCATAATAGTTCTTATCCTTTCCTTTGTCCTAGGACCCACTTCCGTTGATCATCATCACAGACTTGTCCTTCTTCTTCCTTTCTTTGCATCAACATGCCAAGCATTTGATTAACTGACTATATGATTCATGCAACTCTTGCATAATCATATCTATAGTCAACTCTTAAAATAAGAGAAACCCCAATCGTTTCCACATATCCAATCATATTAAGCACATGGGGTTATACTTACTTCCCTCTGTCCATTTGCACTCAATTAGCACTTTGGAGACATTATACATTCTTTGCTTTACTTGATACTTAAGATGTGTTACCTTCCCAAGAATGTTCATGTTTTATGTTGTTCATGGAACTCATAGTTCATACAACAAATAATTAAGTACTCAAATGTCTATGGAATCATTGGAATGCTTCCAATAACTATCCATTTATCCTTAGGTGCATTTAGAGCAGGTTCCTCTAGCATTGGTCTATCAAGGACATAGAGCTTTCTCTCATTGATGAGAACATTTCTCAAAGTCCATAACCAATTGTGCAAATTAATCCATTTTGTCCTTCTTAAGGAAAAATCACAATTTGAATGTGTTTTGTGTTTGTCATTTGATTCTACTACGAAATTTTGCAAGCTTTTCAAAACATCTTGATTTGGTTTGATTTGATAACATTGACGGTATTAATTAAGTCTTTAATAATTATCACACCCACTATTTTATTCAAATTGGTAGCCCTAAATTACAATTGAGAATATTGCAACATACAATAATTTAATGGGTCAAGATCCAAAGCAATTCAGTCAATACCCAACCAACACTGGTGCTCATGACCAATTACTAAGCTAGGCAATCATGCCAATTACATCATATGTAACTTTTGGATAGATGATATGCCTAACTCCTTTCCATGATCATCTGCATGCCTCTGGAATCAAAATCTCTGAGAATCACCAGTCAAGCCTGACCTATAAGCTAACATGATAATAATGCACCCTTCTTGGCGGACCCACATTACTACCATCACACTTCCACAAGATAGATGACAAACCTCCCTTGTGGAGCTCACACTTTGTTAATCAAGCCTTTCATGTGTGCCTCTTTTAGAAAGCAGCTAAGATTCAAAATTTTAATTGAGGGAGTTTGTATATATATAAATACATATATGCAATCACCACATATGTAGTATGTATCATAAACATGCTATAACCACAACTGAGAACATGCAATAAATAAAAAACATAATTGATAGTTATGGCCATACCAATGTAATTCCTTGGATCCACAAGGTGCTACTCAACCTATGGTCCACACCATATGCAACTTGTTGTTGGTGAAGATTTCTGCTCGAACCAATCTAGGTTGATTGGTTCAACTCTTGAATCGGTCGGCTCACCTCTTGACCGTTCGGTTGGGCTCTTTTCAAGTGCCTGTCTGGATCTCAGGTTCAAGTAGCATCTGGACACCTCTAGCCAGTTAGTTGGACCACCAATCGATCAGTTCATCCTCCTAATGTCTGACCTCCTCAATCCTCCAATTGATTAGGTCATCTCACGTGTTGGTTGTTTTTCTTTGTGTAGATCATCATCTCACGTCAAAACATAAGTTAAAACTTTCCTATTTCTTATTACATTGTATATGGAGAAAACCTCGAGTTACATTCTAGGGGAAATAGGAAGAAGAGAATTAATTTATATTTGGAAAGGTGAAAGGGTCGATACACAGATTGATTAACAATAGGAATAACCAACCACAACAATGTACACACATAGATCTGCCATTATTGGTCATAACCATGCTTCAAATCCACCATCAAAACTGATTTCATGGAGATGTTTGTAAATGGAATTATATATATATATATATATATTTATTTATTTATTTATATATAAATATATATATATATATATATATATATATATATATATATATATATGTTTGGGTTCTTTATTTGGTGGTAAGATGGATGTGTACATCAACCAGTTTAAATATTTGCATCGCATGCAATAAATAAACTCAAATAAAACAACAAATCTGATTATATCGATTATCACAATATATAATTAATTGTTGTGGCTCTAATACTAATGTTGGGAAATACAACATCCTATAGGCAGCAGAAACAAATTTTTTTACTGACATATTTCCCATTAACCAACAGATCTTGTCAATAACTATGCAATGGGAAGGATGGTTTCACGAAGATATACCTGGTCCTGGGGCAAGTCCAATGACAATCCCCGTCGATGTAGATGTACACTCTATCTTAGATGGTGTCTATGTAGATTTTGATTGTACTGGGACTCATCTGACTGCTCTTCCATGTACAACAGACTCAGACAACTGTTGCAGTAGCTCATCTGATCTCACCATAGACTATGAGTTGATGTTGCCTTCCTAGCAACAAACAAAGGACTCCAACCTCTATACTAGTCCACAAAGACCAACTAGAACTCATGTCTTCCTACAAGAACAGAAAAGAATGATTTGTCCCTCTCATTGGTGTACTAGTTGCAAACTTGCTCTCCCACAATAAACTCAGTTGTTTCTCTCTCGTGGCTATCACTCCCTAGTCATGTAGGACATGCCTAGGCTCTCGTGGTTAGCACAACCAGAGAGGACAATGATTGTAAAAACAATTGATTTTCAATTTCCCATGTTGTAGTTGTACTTTGGGAAGCCCCTATTACCCCACTCTATATAGGAGGGGTTAGGGTCAAGGTTCCCAGTCCCCATCCAATACGGGTCTAAAGTGGGAGTGGAAGGGACCGAAAGATCTTGAACTTTCACAACAATTCTGGAAGTTTCAAAACCTACATGTGCCCAAGCAGTCGTCTCGTCCATCAAGGAGGTCATCTCACATACGAGACAGACATTTATCTAAGAGAAATGATCGATTGGTGTTTTCTAATTTTGCATGTATGTCGTTAATTAAATTCCAATTAGTATTCAACAGGACGTCAACACCAATCCATTGTGCAATTGAATTGCACCCCCAAAACGGTCGTTTAGTGAATGTGAGATAGGTGTCATACACCATGCCATATGGACATTTTTTACAAGAGATACGTGTGTCTCGCATCTTGGGTCATGCGAAATTCCAACCAATGTAGAATACAATCATCCTGACACTCCAAACAACAGTCTCAACACTTGAACTGATTGTTTGGCAGTCCAGTCAGTTGTTTTGTTGCATGAACTGAATACCTAAACATTTTAGTAATCAACTCAACACTTGAACTTGATTCTGGGTCATGTCTATTGATTGAATGATTGATTGAGTACCTAAACACTTTAGTAATCAATCCAAATAACATTCATAGATGAACTCATCCTCTAGGTTAGTCCTTTGTGTGTGACCCTTTAGGTCCCATTTCACGTTGGCAGTGAATGGACATAACTATCTTATGACATCACAAGAAAAGAGTGGTACCTAGTGGCACATCAGTGCTACCCAAGTGAAAAGGAAAGTTGGAGAACAACTTTCAATCCTACAGTCTGTGATTGGTGTTCCAGTGAATGTATAATTCCTTTGTCTCTGATATCCTGAATGAACTAAAGGCATGTAGTTGTCACCTTTTCAATGTTCATTCATGTTTCTTGAACTAGAGCAGACTATCTAAGATATGTGTGACATCAGTATCATATATTGATTCAAATGTGCATGTGCATGCCTTTCTTAGTGTCACTTATTAAGTGGCATGGACATCATACTCCCTTAGGAGGTACAAATCCCATATTTATCACTCACACTCAATCTCATGCATCAAATCCACCCAATCATCACCTTTATAACAACCCATGTTTCAGGACTACGTTTGATGATGTCAAAGTGTACCCAATCACATTTGACTAGTGTAGTGATTTTAGGTCTAAGGATCCCAATCACCACCATCATTATGAGAGATGATTTTGACTATCAGGTCATGGTTCCATGTGTTACTCTCATGTTGGGTATGTCTAATACACTATTCTCTAACATGTATCTATGCACTTGGTTTGATATAGACATTGTCATCAACCAACACACACTCTAGTCTTGATGTGTCATTGTTGTCTATCAACCTTCCACAATGACATCTGACTAGGGACATAATAAGAATGTACATATTCTTAGCATATGTATGATATTACTGTTTAGGTCCTCAACCCAAAGACATATATCATTGAGTATTGTCATTCTTTAGACATTCATTCTTCTCCATCATTTATCTCATAATAAATTGAGCTAGAATAAATTGGAAGCTTGCCTTTGATATTTATCAAGTCAATCATGACATATGCCAATCCAATCATCATATGATTGGCTCTCAGGTCATACATACCTACAGATGGGATTTGTCCCTCCTAAATGAGATTTATATCCAGGTCACTTGATATGTAAGACTGAGAAATGTATGTACATACTCATATGACTCAATATGTGATATGTGAGCTCACGTGCATCTCAGACAGTCTATGCTAGTTCAAGGAACATGGATTGAACGTTGAAGAGGATGACTATTCCATGCCTCGAGTTCAATCTGAATATCAGAGATAATAGAACCATATGATCATGGTAACACTAATCATGTATTGTAGGTTGAAGTTGTTCTCCAACCTTTCAATTTACTTGGGTATGAATGACATGTTTCTAGATGCCGCTCTTTTTTTGTGATGTCATAAATAATTATGGACATTCACTGCCCAAGTAATTTTGTACCTATAGGGTCACACCAATAGGATGCACTTGGAATAGGAGTTTATTCATGCATGATGTTTAACTTGATTACCAAAAGTGTTTAGGTATTCAATTAAATAACTGAGGTTAGATGACTTAATGGACTTTAAATCGGCCGATTTAAGTGTTGAACTGATCAGTTTGAGTGTTAGGTCAATTGGAATTAACATTGGTTGGTTCACAGGTCCCAACCAACCCATTCATGGGATGAATTGCCCGGTTCAATGGTTAATTTGATTGGAGAAAGAATTCGTGATGACATTATGTTGTGTGTTAGTTGTACATCGAATACCAATGTGATTCAGAATAGGAAACTTTACAAACTGACTAATTCATGGCACGAATGGACCAGTTCATGCATGAACCAATCAGTTCTCTGTTGGTAGGTTCCAAACAAATTGTGAATACATGCCTTTCGACTCCCATATAGAATGGGGACCCTGGCCTCTCCTATAAATAGAGGGGTACTGAAGGCATCTCATACACAATAATTAGCTCTGATAATTATTGTCCTCTATGGCTGTTGTAACCAATCGAGAGACTGAGAAAATCCTACCTGATAAATGGAGGGATAGCCAGGGAGAGACAATTATAGGAGAGAAAATCACATATTGATGTTTGAAGGGGCAACTCCTTCCCATTGGATCTGGTAGAGACGTGGAGCTCCTGGTGATTAGCGTGGTCTACTCTATAGGTGGGAGGCTATTGCCTGTCGCTAGGAGGACACTGTCAACTGTTGTCCATGGTCTTGCACCATGAGTCCATTTTTTATGACTATTTGAGTATTCCTGAAGAAGGAGCACACTGCTTCCTGAAGAAGAAGCTCGTTGTTTCTTAGCAAAAAATCATGGTGTAGCATCAAGAGTTGTCGTTGGACCTTCTCCAAGACTAAGTAAAACTCTTGTTACTATCTATCCTATATACATTGTTGTTGATGGGATCTTGCTATTAAGGGGAATCATGCTTTAAATTTTTGTTTCTACTACCTCATTTGTCACCGATATTTCCTAATAGTGGTATTAGACCCACATTAATTCATAGTGTATTTGGATTTAAATCGATATAATCAAATTTATTTTATTACATATGATGTGTATGTTAAATTGGTTAATGTGCATATATGATTAATTTCCACATCCACTCCAAAAACTAATATATATATATATATATATATATATATATATATATATATATATATATATATATATATATATATATATATATATATATATATTGTGTGTATGGAATTCACACACATCACTCTAGAAGTTGATTTTGATGGTGGATGATTATCATGGTTATCTCGAATACCACTGGATTTTATGTGCATGATTGTGGTTGTTTATTCCTATATATATCATGATTTGCATACCGAGCCTCTCTCTCCTTTCCAAATGTGAATTAATGCTCTTCTATCTATTTCCCCTTGATTGTAACTCGAGGTTTTCCTCTGTACAATTTAACAAGAAATATGATTATTTTAATTTATGTTTCATTGTGAGAAGACGTCCTACACCAAAAAAAATTGACTGGTTTTTTAGATGAATTGATCGACTGGAGGAACTAGGAGGATAGATAATAGGAGTATGAATAGATCAGATGGAGGATTCCATACTTTCCATGAACCTGAAGGCCAGACGACCATTTTAAGAGCCCATTTGAGCGGCCAGGAGGTGAGTTAATAGGTTCAAGTGTTGAACCAATTGACCCAGACTGGTCTGAGCATAGATATTCACCAACAATAGGATGTTGCATGTAATATAGACTTTAGATGGTAGTAATTCCTTATGGCTCCAAGGAATTTAATAGAATGGCCATAGCCATCGCTTGTGTGTTTTTATATTGCTGAATTCTCATTGTGGTTATATCATATATATGATATGTACTATAAGTTTGTGGTGATTGGTGTACATGTATTTATATATAAAATCCCACAATACAATATTAAGTCTTACATGATTTTCATAAGAAACAAACATGAAAAGCTCGATCGAACAAGCATAGTTTACGCCAAAACATGGTTCACCTATATCTGGTGGAAGCATGAGGGTAGATATGTTAGTTTTGCCAAAGAAGGGTGCATATTCTCTCATGTTATCTTTTGGGTCAGGCTTAACTGGGTGTCCTTAATGAGACTAAGCACTTAGAAGCATGCATATGGACTATGACATGGAGTTTCACATACCATATATACATGAATTACATGAGATGCAATTGGAAAAAGTTGGCTACCTTAATAACCGATTATGGATGCTGACATTGGCCTGGTAATAATTCAATTGTTTCAGGTCTTGTCTCACTAGAAGATTGTATGTTGCAATCCTCAAAATTGATACATGAGGGTTATCAGTTTGAAAAAATTAGTCGGAGAGATAATTAACTAAAATCCTAATTTATATCATCAAACTTTTTAAATCAAATTCATCAAAAGTGTTTTGATAAAAGTTGCAATATTTCTTTGTAGAATCTAATAACATGTACAAACATGTTTTCATTGTGATCAGTCCTTGAGTAGGAAAAATAAAATGGGATTTACTTCCACATCTAGTTTAGGACTTTGAGAAGCATTCTCACCAATGAGCGAAATCTATGTGTCCTTGAAAAACTAAAGGAAGAGGAACCCACTTCAAATGTGCCTAAGGATGAAATAGATACTTGCTTGAAGCATGCCAATGATGTCATTTACATTGAGTACCTTATGCTATGATGTATGAACCACGAGTTGAATGAGCAGCATAAAAACATGGACATTCTCAAGATAGTGACACATCCTACAGAATCATGTAAATCAATAAGGATATAATGTCTCCAAAGCATTATATGAGTGCAAACTGACAGAGGGAGATCTAGTAGAGCCTCATGTACTCAATAGTATTAGGCATGTGGAGTGAGTTGGATTTCTTTTAGGTCAAGAGTTGACCATAGATATGATTCTACAATCAGTGTTTGAATCATATGGCCATTTTATCGAGTGCTACTACTTTAGTAACTTGGCTAAATGACTATCAAAATTTCTTGGAATGTTGATTAATGTCGAAGCATGACTGAAGAATGACAAACCCATGATGGTGATTAATGGATGTGAGTCTAAGGGCAAGGCCGAGAAGAGTTTTGAGAATAAGCTAAAGTCCAAGTCTTTTGCACTCAACATAAGGAGAAGGGTAAGTGAAAATGGAATCTATCCTTTTCACTTAAAGGATTAAAGGAAGAAGAAAGAGATAGAGATCTCTACTTTAGGACCCAATACAAAGTAAACTAGAACTATACGGTGCAAGAGTTGTTGCCACTACAGTTGGAAGCTGTCATTCATGGGCAAAGAATATAATTAATGAATTGCTATTATGGACTTTTTATTAATGAAAACATCATGTATCTTGTACGAACAAGAATATATTGATGTATCATTTTAAATGGTGAGATCTTAAATGGTAGTGCTCTATGTCTCATGATCTATACTCGATAGTTGTAGAGACAAATGTGTATGATACATGTACTGAATGACTCGATTACTCAAAAAATGAATACCTATAGTATTGTCATCAAGAGCACATAAATGAGAAATGCATTTCTAGAATCCATAATGATGGTCATCTAGACTCCCTTAATTGTTGCACCAATAAAGACATGTGAGTCTTATTTATTGTGCAATAAGACAAGCATGTCCACTAGATGTAGTGGGAGAGTGACTATTCTATTAGGGCTCATACATAATAGTGCATGTAGACCTTTTAGAATAAATGATAAAGGCAGTTACTAGTACCTCATTATATTTATTGATGCTATCAATAGATATGGAAGTTTTAATTTAACAAAATACAAGTATAAGATCTTTTTAAGTGTTCAAAGAGAGTGAATGAAGTATGTAACTAATTTGGTAAAAGTATTAACAAACTTTGATACGAACAATATTTAAATATTTTAATAAAGAGTTTGAGAACCTTCTGGTAGATCATGATAATATATCATGATGAACTCCACCAGAAACACAATCATAGTGTATAATGTTGGTGTATCAGAAGGAAGGCATCACACCATGTTATTTCATGATGCGACTATCAATAAGTCTAGACAATTTTCCAATTCCGTTTGGCACATGATTTACACTAAAATAATGTACTGTCTAAAATGGTTCAAAAGATACAATATTAGATATGTAATGGGAAGCATCCCGATATGTCTTCTATAATGATTAGGAATGTAATCTTATACAAGAAAATACTTTCTTAAAAGCTTTTTTCATATATAACATAAATGTTATTTTGTTGAATACTACTTTTTATATCCTAATTCAACAACAAAGGTGTTTCTTGCCAGGATAGTTGCATTTCTAAAGGGAATTTAATTCCAAAGGAATCAGTAAGAGAAAAGGTAGAACTCAAAAAGTTTAAGACCAACAAGAAAATATTGAACCTAAAGAGGTATAATAGGAACATGGAGAATCACAAGATGTTGTGGAATCTCAAGTTTCTTATGTAACACAAAACATTGTAGTTCTAGTAGAACACGCATTGAGTTTGAAAGATTATGATATCTTATAACTCAAGAAGGTGGTGAGTTGATCGTAGATGATAAGTCAACAACCTACCTAGAATTTATTAAGGGACCAGAATCTAAAGCATATCTTGAGGCCATGAGATCCAAGATGGACTCCATGTAAACCAACAAGGTATGACCTTGGTAGATCGACCGGAAGGGGTAAAACCCATAGGGTGAAATTGGGTCTTCATGGAGAAGACCAACATGGAAGGGAATATTAGTTGTAAAGAGTTTCAAACAAGATCAAAGTGTTGAACATGATGAAGTCTTTCACCAGTATCATGGTTAAATCCATTAGGATCATGCTTGAAGTTCTAGCTTAATATGACTATGAGATTTGGAAAAATGGATGTTAAAATCACATTCCTTAATAGGAATATCATGAAGGATGTGTACGTGACAGAACCTAAAGGTTTTTTAAGTACAATATTGAAAATAAAGTCTGTAAGCTACAAAGGTAAATCTTTGCATTGAAGAAAGCATCTTAGAGTTGAAGTCTTCTATTGGATAAGACACTCAAAGAGTTTTACTTGACTCAGAATGAAGATGGAATCTATATTTACAAAAGATTTAGTGGGAGCATATTTATGTTCCACTTGATGATGGGGAATAATATACTTACCCTACTTATATTAAAACCTAGTAAGGAAGCACTTTCTCTATGATGGGTTTAGGCGAAGCATCCTATGTGATAGGAATTGAGATCTATAGAGATAGATCTAGAAAGCTTCTTGACCTAAGAAAGAGCACTGTGACAACCTAATTTTTTTCCTCTCTCCTATATCATGATTCCTCTCTCCCATCCTACGACCTTCTTACTCAATTGAATATTGATTTCATAGTTAAAGAGTTGTGATACTCCAATTTGGTCACATCAATGCATAATTTCATCACATGAAACATTAACTAGAAAGATTTAACACAATAACACATTTTAACATATCACCAACTTGCAACTAATATTGAACATATTCTCTATGGTTTCTTTTACTCCCCAGTATATGTCAATATATAGAGTTCTCAATTATGAATCTTATGGTGCAAAAACCATCCAAATAGGACTTTGGAATCAATAGTTATGAATATATGAAGAGGGGTTGATAATCTTATTTCTAGCACATGTTATCCCTTTTGAGTGGGATTTGGGTTGGCCACCTAAAGTCCCACTGATGGACAAGGCCCAATAGAGATACAACCCAGGTCTATGCTTCCTTCCCTTCCTCTTTGGGTAACAAACAATGGAGCTTTCTTGTTCCTCTAGCATCTACACCCAAATAAGGAAGAAAGAAAATATGACCCTACGATACAAGGGAACTCCCCACACTTCTCAAAACCCTAAGAGTTGACCCATTAAAGGGATCTTTTCTTCACTTCTTTTTCATTTTGTCCCCTCTTTCCTCTTCCCTCTCCCCTGGTATGTGCCTTGGAACTGTAGCTCCTTTCTCCCTGTCCTGTGTGGCGATGCTACCATGGACATCCTTGGAGGTCACATCTTGGAGTAGCACAACTACTGGTGTGTCATATCTTCCCCCTCCAACCACTTTGTCCTCCAGAGGAACAATCACAAGTACTTCTCACCCACAACCTACATCATTATAGGAGATGATTGGTAGTTGTGGAGGCTTGGGGTGTGGCATCCTCCAACTGGAATTGCACCTCGTCGTGGCCAAGGGCAGTCAGCAAACAGAAGTGGACCAGGCATATTTAGCAATACTCTCCTCAACCTACATTAGCATACGAATGAAATAGTGCATGATTATGTAAAATATTGAATGCTTGATGCACTCTTGCTGTTATAATCATAAAATCAGTATATTGTGTACATTATTGAACTACATGAGGGTTACAATCACAATGGCAGAAATCACTGGATTCATAGTAAGCTAAGTTCCTTGCACACAAAAAAGGTTAATGATACAATCAACCAATGAATTATTACTTATTTCTTTATTACTAAACTCTATATGTTAGAAGTAACTAAAATCCTGAGAAATACCTAATTCTCATAAATAACTCTTGTTGTACATATGTGACTAGTTTGGGACTTGAATGCAGTTCCTTTGCCCTAGTTTTTATGTTCTGCATCTAATGACATGTAGCCTCAACCTAATTTGGAAATAAATATCCTTATGCTACCATATGGTACCTAAATCCACTAATATACACCTTTTTCTATGTTTGAGTCATATGGACCTAAATGCAAATATGCATCCCTTATATGTGAATGATTGATTATACTTTGAAGCAAAGGATGTGTGTGGCCTAATTTGTGCAACAAATTACCTTTGATCTCTAAAATCAGTAGTATAGTGATGTGACATGAACTAAGGACCTAAGATAATCTCCCCTTATTTTGTTCATGATGTATGTGGCCTTTAGCCACCCATATTGAACCCGTATGTGACATGTTCTATGCTCTTATGCTTGGTTTCTTGATGTGGGTATTTATACTCAAGTCTTACCCTCTCAAATTGGAAATGGGATATCCCATATAATACCCTTGCTATGGATGTTCCATATAATCCATAAGTTGGGACCTTATGACCTACATCTTATGTGTTGGTTTTCAGGAATGAATGTTGATAATATGGAATTATATGATGCCTAGACTTGGGGACATCCACCTAATTCTAAATGTGATTCTCATGTCCCTATATTTATTTTGTAAATAACCTTTTATGTATGGACCCTTTGACTTGGTGGACTTTTGCCTTCTTCTTTCTAGTATGAGTCTTTTTACCTTAAAATGCAAGTTGTGCCTGAAATCTCCTAATGAGCATATGAAATGAATGGAACCTTGGAACGACATGAAACTTGAACTCCACCTTTATTATGGACCCTAAATAAATATAATATCATAAAATATGTAATTAAGTAACTTTGAACCTAACTTGGCCAAAACCCAAAAATGAAGCTAATTAGGGTTAATAATGAGAATCTAATGCATACATGTAATCTTGTGCTTAATCAGGTGTTTCTTGTGTCTAGATGGTCAAGGATAAGTAAGTAAGTTATGAAATGTTAGAATTAGGTACATGCTTAAATAATTATATGACTATGGTTGTCTTGCTTGAAATGTGATACATATGTATGCTTGTTTACTTGTGCAAATATTGTCATGTAGTATTCTAGTATGTACTCGATGCTTGCCTCATCTCGTTGTTTTATAACTTGCACATATAATATAGAACTCCATTATAGAAATGTTGAAATAAGGTTATTCTCAATGACTTTGGTTATTGAGGTCCCTCACGTATAACAGGGTTAGCTAATCTTGAGCACCCTTACGAAACCTTCCCATGGGAAATTTCGCAAAGGCCTTATTATACATGATATTGATGGTATAATTGGAGTAAACTGACATTAAATATGGGCTCTCACTTTGCTAAGTAATTAACTAGTTTCTTCTTGTTTGTTATTTCAACAAATATTTTCAAATTATACAAAGCTTTTGTATATGTATCTTTTAGCCCTATACTCAGAACTTCGTGTGCTTGACCTGCCTTATTTCACATATTTTATAGGTTTAGATATGGCTAGTAGTCGATGGGATTGGTGAGATACTTGTTGTTAGATCCATAGTGTACATGTGCAACCTCAAAAAAAATTGTACTCTTAAACATGTAATTGAAAGCTTGTAATAAACAATGTTACTTAATAATATTTGTTCCATGTTGAGATTATGATTGCTACTTTATCTTGTTATTAGTTCATGTATGCTAAGATTTATACTTATGCATTCACGCTTTGATAATACCATGCTAGGGACGGATGCCTACGTCCTATCTCCATTGACTTTATATTCATTTGGACTTAGGATTTAGGTAATAAACGGTTCAATGGTAGATGGTATCAGAGCATGAACAATAAATACACCAAACATTTCTCACATGAAACACAAAATAAATACAACCTCACATCTCAAAACTATAAAGTTAATAAGTTTTCCTTTGTAGACTAAGATGACTTAGCCTCTAGGTTAAAACCTAGATGTTCTAGAACTAGGTGTAGGCTTGAGTAACCCCCAAAATCCTTCTTTTCTCCTCCATTTGTCCTAAAGTATGGGTTGTAAGTTCAGGAGGGTGAGAAAATGGAGATCTTATTACAACCCTAGACATTTGTTCCGGGCATGTTCTTAGGGTAGCTACACAGGTTTGCACCATGTTCTTTCTAGTTCTCTAGGTGTCATGGTACTAGACTGCCTAATGAGTGTTGTAACTCATTTTGGTCTTGGTTTTATTCAAATGGAGTATAGTTGTCTTCATCACCTATTTAATGTTGGAGAAAACATATTTAAAGTATCACTATATGCACATATGAAGATGTTACCACACACAAAAGGTGGTGAGTGTCCATGTATCTTAAGAGAAAGAGATGTAACATTAGTCTAGATGAGACAGTTTAGATGATAGTTGTAGTCTCTAGAGTTGTCTAGGGACATGATAAAGATTAGGATAGTAAGTAGCCTAGATAACCTAATGATGATGATGATGATGATGATGATGATGATGATGATGATGATGACGACGACAATGACGACGATGATGATGATGATGACAACAACAACAATGATGATGATGATGATGATGATGATGATGATGATGATGATGATGATGATGATAACGACGACGATGATGATGTTAATGTGATGTTCTGAGATGTTCAAGATGATTCAAGTATGTTGGATGTTATGAGCTGAGTTGATTCATGCAACCATAGTTAAATCTAGAACCATGTTTGACGTATATGACTTGGTTGATGTGCTAAACGTAGCTAGTGGGTTGACATGTTTTCTTGTACTAGTCATGTATATGATGACATATGATATGTTTTATATGGTTTGCAAACAATATGGGCCTCAATATCTTAATAAAGGAGGACATCCATCATGGGACATACAAATAGGGGTGTTCTCTTGATATGAGTCAACTCGCCATGGAAGAAGGTCAAAGTACCTAAACTCCAAGATATATGTGAAATGTTGAAAAATATGAATGATGATGAGTCCCTAGATACAATACTCATGAGTATATTAGTTGAGTCAGCTAGTGTGTGATTTCCTTGAAATGTTGAACCCTAGATTTCCTATGGAAAGATATAACCCTAGAGGAAGAGGCATTTGATAAAGGATGTTTGCTATTTAGGTGAGGGAGATGTTCCAAGACCCTAATATGATGTACATGATGTGTGATATCCATGATGAGCCTCATACTCGGGTTAGTGGTTTGATGTAAAGGAATATAGGTGTTTCTCTCATGTGACAGGTTGGATAAGAGTTTGGTATGGGAAGTTCTTGGAAGTTAGCATGTTTTTCCTTGACTTATATTGGTCTTATCTGGAGTGGCTCAATCTTGTGGAGCTCTTTCTAGACATAATTATTAATGAGAGACATAACTTTTTGAAACTAAAGAATGCATGAAACTTAGTATCATGATGAAACACAGGTTCAATGATGGTCTTGTTGGAAAATCATGATGACGAACATGTCCTTTGGAGAAATCAACCAAAGAGCTTTTGATAACACACCATTTGCCCATTTGACTACATGAAAAAAAACCTAATGTGAAAGGGATAAGGGTTATGGAACCCTAATGCCAATAAAGATATCATAACATGATAAACCACCTGGTAATCTGGGTATAATAAAGGATGGGGAAACCCTAATGTCAAGATGATGTCATGTGATGAAACACTAAGTAACGGGTATGTTTGGGATGAGTACACCCTTGACAATTATAAACATTGTGTGCACCCTCATAATTGGGGATGAGTTGAAACCTATGGGATGGTTAATGGCACATGATGAAAACAAAAACTTGAACTTTGGCTATGATCTTGGACTAATTTCAAGGAAGAAATTTCTTTTAAGGAGGGAAGGATGTAACAACCTGATTTTTTACTCTCTCCTCTATCAAATACTCTCTCTCATTGTGTGACCTTCTTGCTCAATTGAATATCAATTTCATATTTAAAGTGTTTCGATACCCCAATTTGGTCACATCAATGTGTAATTTCATCACATGAAACATTAATTGGAAAGATTGACACAATGCCACATTTTAACATATCACCAACTTGCAACTGATATTGAATTGATTCTCTATGATGTCTTTTACTCCCCGTTATAGTCAAGCTATAGATTTCTCAATTATGAATCTTGTGGCATAAAAATAATCCTAATAGGACTTTGGAATAAAAAAATTAAGAATATATCAAAAGGAGTTGGTTTATCTTGTTTCTAGCACTTTTTATCCTTTTTTAGTGGGATTTGGGTCAGCCACCCTAATGCCCATTGACGGGTAAGTCCCAACAGAGATACAAGCCATCTTTCTTCTTCCTTCCCATCCTATTTGGGTAACAAACAATGGAGCTTTCTTATTCCTCTATCATCTACACCCAAATCAAGAAGAAAAGAAATACGACCCTACGATACAAGGGAACTCCCCACACTTCTCTAAACCCTAAGAGTTGCCCCATTTAGGGGATCTTGGCTTCACTTCTTTTTATTTTGTTCCCTCTCGTGTCTTCCTTATCCCCTAGTATGTGCCTTGGATCTATAGATCCTTTCTCCCTATCTTGGGTGGTATTGATGCCATGGACATCCTTGTAGGTCACAGTTCAGAGTACCAATGCTGGCACACTATCTCTTCCCTCTCCAACATCTTTGTCCTCCAGAGCACTGGTCACAAGTACTGCTTACCCACTGTCGACAATGTTGCAGGATATCATAGGTAGCTATGTCATCTTGGGCCATGTGATCCTTTGAGTGGAATTGCTCCTTCTCACGGTCAAGGGAAGTTAGCAAACCGTAGTGGATCAGACACCTTTACTGATACTCTTCTCTACCTAGATTAGCGGCAAGAGGCATCCTTAGCAAGGGGAAACTCCATTCCTTGTTGCAGTCTTGTTCTGCACAAAGATCACATGAAAGAGGGGTCTCCCAAATGAGAGCGTCAATGGGCAGTGGTCACCGACCGCACGATCATAGTTGGTGACTGACACAAGGCAATCACACAATGTGGGCTACCAGGCGCCAGGTGCACGTCCAATCCCTGGACACAACTGACCCAACCCACCCAACCACATGTGAGCCTAGTGGAGAGATGGCCTAGCCATTGGATTCATGATAAATGCCCAATATCTTTCGCCAAATGATATGGTAACACCATTGTTCTTTTCTCTAAGTTTTCAATAGAAAAATTCATACATAACTCTCTATACTCTTGGACAAATGTAATAAACTTATATGTCATTTTGATCCTCTCAGTGAGACCTACACAATGAACTAGCATTCTAACACTAATTCAACCTTTTACTCCGCTATTTTCCTTGAAAGGTGTAACATTTATCATATGAATGAAATAATGCATGATTATGTAAAATATTGCATGTTTGATGCACTCTTGCTGTTATAATCATCAGTCCAGTACATTTTGTGCATCCGTGAACTACATGAGGATCATAATCACCCCTAATTCTCATAAATATCTCTTGTTGTATATATGTGCCTAGTTTGGGACTTGAATGTTGTGCCTCTTCCCTAATTGCTATGTTTTGCATCTAATATGACATGTGCTTCAACCTAACTTGTAAATCAATATGATTATTCTACCATATGGTACCTCAATCCACTATTATACCCCTTTTGATATGTTTGAGTCATATGGACCTAAATTCATATATGCATCCCTTATATGAGAATGATTGATTTGAGTTTGAAGCAAAGGACGTGTGTGGCCTAATCTGAGCAACAAATTACCTTTGATCTCTTAAATCAGTAGTATAATGATGTGATATGAACTAAGGACCTAAGATCATACCCCCTTGTTCTATTCAAGATGTGTGCGGCCTTTAGCCATCCATGTTGAACCCCTATGTGACCTGATCTATGATCTTATGCTTGGTTTCTTTATGTGTATCTTTATCCTCATGTCTTACACTCTCAAATAAGAGATGGTCTATCCTTTATAATCCGCTTGGTATGGATGTTCCATCTAATACATATGTTGGGACCTTATGACCTAGATCTTATGTGTTGGTTTTCAGGAATGCATGTTGATAATATGGAATGCTATGATGCTTGGACTTGGGGAAAGCCACCTAATCCTAAATGTTATTCTTGTATCCCTATATTTATTCTCTAAATCATCTATTATGGATGGATCCTTTGACTTGATGGAACTTTTCCTTGTTCTCCCTATTATGAGTTTTTTACCCTAAAATGCATGTATGTTCCTAGAATCTCGTAATAAGCATAGAAAATGAATGGAACCTTGAAACAACATGAAATGTGATATCCACCTTTTATTAGGGATCCTAAATCAGTATAAGATCATAAAAAATGTAATTAAGCAACTTTAAACGTAACTTGGCCAAACCCTAAAATGAATCTAATTAGGGTTAATGATGAGAATCTAATGCATACATGTAACCTTGTGCTCAATCAGGGGTTTCTTTTTGTTAGATAGTCAAGGATAAGTAAGTTATTAAATCTCAAAATTAGGTATGGGCTTTAATAATTATATGGATATGGCTTTCTTGCTTGAAATGTGATATATATGTACGCTTATTTACTTGCTCAAATATTCCCATGTAGTATTCTAGTATGTACTCGATTTTTGCCTCATCTCATTGTTTTACAACTTGCACATATAGTATAGAACTCCATTATACAAATGTTGAAACATGTTTCTACTCAATGAATTTGGTTATTTCGGCCCCTCACTAAAAAAATTTCCAATCTTGAGTACCCTTATGGATCCTTCCAACAAGAAGTTGATTAAAGGCCTTATGATACATGAAATTGATGGTATAATTGGAGTAAAATGACATAAAATGAGCTCTCACTTTGCTAAGTACTTAACTTGTTTCTTCTTTTTTGTTACTTCTGCAAATCGTTTCAAATTATGCAAAGCTTATGTGAATGTATCTTTTAGTCCAATACTTGACACCTCATGTGATTGACCCGCCTTGTTTCACATATTTTATAGGTTTAGAGATGGCTATCATTTGATGGGCTTGGTGAGCTATGTTAGGTGTACTTTTGGTTAGATCCATAGTGTACAGGAGCAGCCTCGAAAAATTGTACTCTTGAACATGTAATTGACACCTTGAAATAAACAATGTTGCTTAATAATATTTTTTGAATGTTGAGATTATGATTGGTGCTTTTATCTTGTTATATGTTCATGTATGCTAAGATTTCTACTTCAACCTTTGCACTTT
Organism: Alisma plantago-aquatica; assembly: GCA_963693085.1. Classification (NCBI taxonomy): domain Eukaryota; kingdom Viridiplantae; phylum Streptophyta; class Magnoliopsida; order Alismatales; family Alismataceae; genus Alisma; species Alisma plantago-aquatica. The sequence continues at coordinate 855,046,961 of OY856410.1, read as the reverse complement.
GATAATACCATGCCAGGGACAGATGCCTAGTTCCTATCTCCATTGACTTTATAGTGATTTGGAGTTAGGATTTGGGTAATAAACTATTCCATGAAAAGAACATACATTTGTAGGATGTTGAAGGGGTTCAACATACAAGACTCAATGAGTGAAAATTTTTCCATGACTCCATCGAGTTAGCCTCTCAAGAGTTCAATGTTCCAGTTCTCGTGACAAATGGGAAAACATAAGTAAGATGGCATATGCATCGTAATTGAATCTAACATGTATGCAATGATATGTACTTATCTCCTTATCTCATATGTATTAGACATGATAAGAGGATATCTAGTTATCTCATATGTATTGGACATGATGATTGGATGTATATATTCATCAAGTTTTCTCGTGTGTATTGGACATGAGAAGTGGATGTCTATTAGATTCCAATGAAAGTCATTGGAATACAATAAAGACAACCCATAAGTATTTGAGAAGCACTAAAAGGATCGATTCCTTGATTATGGAAATAAGGAAGAGTTAGGTGTAATGGGTTACATGAATGCAAGCTTCCAAAATGATGAATAAATGATCACAATCTGTATTCATGTTTGACCTAAGATGAGAATTGGAAGCTAGAAAGGGTTCTGAGCAAGAGACATTTCTTTAAATCTACAATAGAATTCGAATATCCTGGTATTATGAGAACAACAAAAGATATCATATGGATCTAGAAGTCCATATAGATGAACTTATGGGAGGTTCCAACCATTGATGACACAATAAAAATACTAATGACAACAATGGAGCTACTGGTTAGGTGAGGAATCTGAAATAGCATACTAAGGCCTTTTCATCTCATAAGAGATGTCATTCAATGAGGAGATGTGAAACTTGCAAATGCCAACGTGAAACAAGTAGTGCTAACCCACTATAAAAGCAACAACACAACAGAAACATGATGGACATGTTAAGATCATTTGGAATAAGATTCATGGGTGACTGGATCTAAGTGCAAGTGGGAGTATGTTGTTGTGTATGCCAGAGATCCAATCATATGATGACTGCAATGTAGCACTAGATACCTAATTTGATAATGATAAAGGTAATTCTATATATTATGTTTCTCTCACTCATAAGATGATGACTGATGTATAATAGATGTGTTTAGAATGATTTTACTCGATGACATATGTCATTGGGTTGATGACCTAAACAATGAGATCATATGTTTGATAAGAGTACATACATTGTTGTTATGTCCCTAGTCAAATATTATTGTGGAAGAAAAATAGACAACAATAATACATAATACTAGAGTGTGTGTTGACTGATGACAGAGTCTCATTAGTTATGATATGTGATATCAAGTCAAGCACACATGTACATGTTAGAGAACATTTGTATTAGACAAACCCACCTTGAGAGTCATACATGGATACCATAATCAGAATCATCTCTCATAGTGATAGTGGTGATTGTGATTCTTAGACCTTAAGTCACTACAATCATCACATGTCATTTGGTGTATTATGACATCATCCAAAGTGACCTTGAATAAGGGTTGCAATGAAGGTGATGATCTGGTGCACTATGACACATGGGGATTGAGTGTGAGTAATGTAGATGAGATTTGTCCCTCCTATAGAAATTAATATCCAGGCCAATTGATAAGCGAGACTGAGAATAGTATGGACATACTCATGTGACTCAATATGTGATATGTGAGCTCATGTGCATCTCTAATAGACTGCTCTAGTTCAAGGAACATGGATTGAATGTTGAAGAGGATGATGATTCCATGCCTCGAGGTCAATTCAAATATCAGAGACAAAGGAACTATACGATCATAGTAACACTGATCGTAGATTGTAGGTAGAAGTTATTCTCAAACTTTTTGAATTGTTGGGTAGCAATGATGTGTTTCTAGACACTGCTCTTCTCTTGTGAGGACATAAAATAGTTATGGGCATAATTTTGAACCTATATGGTCACACACATAGGATGAACTTGTAATAGGAGTTTTTCTATGAATGATGCTTAACTTGATTACTAAAAGTTTTTAGGTATTCAACTAAACAATTGTGGTTCAAAGTTGACCGAGTGGACTCTGATTCGACCGGTTCAAGTGTTGAACCAATCAATTGGAGTGTCACGTCAATTAGAATCTACATTGGATGATCAATGGTTGAGCTACGGCATGAGATGACCGGTTCACACAGTGAACCAACCGGTTCATAGGTTCCAACCGACCGGTTCATGGGATGAACTGACTAGTTAAATGGTCAATTCAATTGGATCAAGGATTAGTATTGACATCATGTTGAGCATTAATCATACATTGAATACCAATGTGATCCAGAATACAAAATTGAACAAACTGACCGATTCATGAATGAACTGATTAGTTGGGCATGTGGACCGACCGTTTTGCCATTTGCAAGTTCTAGAAAATTTGTGAATTCATCCCTTTCAACTCCCACACACATTGGGAACCCTGGCCCTGGCCTCTCCAATATAGGGGTACTGGGGGCTTCTTAGACACAATAATTAGCTCTGACAATTTTTGTCCTCACTTGTTGTGGTAACCAATAGAGAGCCCGAGCAAATCCTACCTGATGAAGGGAGTGATAGCAAGGGAGAGATGATTTTGGGAGAGCAAATCAATCCTATTATATTGATGTTTGAAGGGACAACTCCTTCCCATTGGCCCTGGTAGCACAACATGTAGTTCCTGGTGGTCTGCATGTACTACTCTAGAGGCGGGAGGTTGTTTCCTATCTTTAGGAGGACACCATTATCTTATTTAGAGGAAAAATGATAAAGAAATTGAGTATGTACTATTTATTATATATATCACTTGACTATGAATAATGATAATGGAAGAGCCACATAATAATAATAACTCTAACCGGGGAAGAAACACTCAGCAGAATAGATTGAATAAACAATTGATTCCAATCCAAGTGATAACACCATTATATAAATGTGTAGATTCTTATTCTTAGATCCTTGTTATGATTGGGTAATCTTTGGAGCTTTGAATAATTTGAGTTACTAGATTCTTAATTTACTTATTGAGTTATTTTATTTCCCTCTTGAATTCCATATATCTTGTTTTTGTGGTGAATCCTAAACTATTTTATAAGCCTTTCTTGCCTTTGAAGGTCATCACCACTAAATTCATTATTTTTGGACCTTGTTGAATATTAAGATAGCACAAGAATTAAATTCTTGGAGCTTTGACTCCCTAGACTTTGGTCCTTTTGGGATTTGCCCCTTTATAGCTTTGGCTCCTAGAGGTTGGGTATGTCTCGCCACCCTATGCACATGTTGTAATGGATTAGTGGTCCCTCATTATAGTGGTTGAAATAGTAGGCTACCGTGATGTTCTCTCATAGATTATTGAACACATGGCATTGTATCTATAAATAAAGAAATAATGTGACAATGCTCAATATTCATATTTAAAGTTGATTATTGAAAATATTTTTGATATTTTGATACCTTGAACATGGACAATTTAGCATGATTGTTAGCCTGTGGAATATCTATCTTGAATTTTGAACACTGAAAACATGGGTGCTTGTTATTCTCATTTTTCTAAACTAAGTCCACCAAATATTTCCCTCCTAGAATTGATATGCTAATTGAATCATATTTTACACATACTTTTTAATTGCTCAATAAATGAATTTAGTACCAGCTTTGCTGACCCATGTTTCCCTTATTAGTGTCCATGTGTGGTTTTATTCCCTCTGGGAACTCATGGATAGATGATAAAGAGAAGAACTAGAAGAGACATGTAGGAGTTGTCCTCTATTGAAGACTACATAGGAATCAATGCCTATACGTAAATTTTGTAATCATACTTGTAAACATCCACAACTATGATGTAAAAAATGTTTGTAATAAAGATTTATTTGTAATTTCTGATATCATTTTGTAAATATTCAACCATAAAAATCAATACTTTACAAAAACCATATTGTAAATACTGTGATCCAAGTGGGGATTCACTCAAATGGTATGATAGAAAGAGCCATGTAAAGATAAAGTAGCGGAAAGAAAACTCTTACAAAGTTATATCTTATTTCGTGTACAATTATTCCTCAGCATAAAAGGTGGTATTATGAAAACTTGAACTAACATCAATTAAGGCCATTAGAAGAGGTTAACCTAGTCATTCTAAGCTATCCTTATGTCTTCATTCTAAAGGTGACCTTCTCGGCTCATTGTCATCTATCACTCATACACCTGGGTGGTTTTGGGAATGAAATCCAGTAAAAGAAGACAATGGTATGCATCAAAACACTCATTAGTATGTGCACAGTAAAAATATTTGGACACTTTAGATTAGATAGGTGTAAAAGTGGGGGTTTCCATTCGAGGGGGGGCTATTAACAATTAGGAAATTTCAAGAAAATATAAATAAGATAATGAGGCATATAAAGTGAACAAAACATCATAAGTGTATTTCCATATTCCTTTCATAATATCACAAACCAAATCAGTAGCATGGATATATGATATATACAAGATATCCAAAATAGGGTGATAACACAACTGGATTATGGCCTAAAAGAAATAAGGGTGGAAACGTATAGCCCTGGAGGAATACGCACGCCTTGTTACATAAATTGTTGTGCCCATGCACCACTACTCGAGATAAAAATTCTAACATATAATATGCATAATTTGAGAAGTAAAACTTATAGCTCAATCATAATTTAATTTCCAAGTGTCAAGGCAAAGGGGGGCATAGAGCCTATGATAAAATAAATTAAATAAACAATTTGGGAATAAATGAGTTTCCATGAGGAATAATAATGATGGTAAATGAGGCATCCAACTCGCATAAACAAAATTAACTAAGCGGAAGCGAATCATTTGCAGCAGATTACTGAAAATCACTAAAAATTAAAAAAATTTACAAAGAGATCCAAACATAGGAAACTCATCCATTAAGAACCAAAGTATAATATTTACATCCTGATTCAAAAGTACATAACTTGTACCCTCTCTTCTCAAGGATTACAACATCAGCTGTCCTATTCAACATTATATACAGACATCATAAAACCTCGAGGCATCAAGCCAAAATCTCAAGTCGATGATAAAACACTATCTACTGACTCCGAGGACCTGAGAGTATAGAGACAACACATAGGACTAATAACTAAAACTTAACAGATAGTGTCTCCACCTGAGACATTACTGTTGTCCCTGATGATGTTGTTGATCTTTCTCTGTTATAGTGTTTCTGCTTTTTCGTCTGCGTCCACCTAAAAACATTGGATCCCACGGGAGTGAGACAATTGTAAATTGCCCCAGCGGGAGATATAACTCTCCGCCAAAACATTGTTATAGAAGTTTATTATAATGAAACTAAGCAGGAGTTATTATATATTAACAACAATATTAATCATTGAATGAATAGAGAAAAGTAATATTCTTTCTTAAGGAGAGCATTGTATCTACACATGGTAGATTCATATTTCATGCATCTACTTGCAATGAATATAAAGAGATATGAATAACATTTATCAACTGAAAATGCATAAAAGAAATGTAACACCAGCCAATGAATTTTCTGTATTCAATCCTTAAGTAAATATGCTATACGGCTGATTACATTTTATAATCAATTTATGCCCTGAGGAGATGAGGTATACCGCTCATTCTCCAACCGACCATTGCAAAGTCAAAATCTATACCATAAAAGGTCAAAGGTAGAGATGGCTACCAAGACCTCCCATATCTCGGTCAGCGCAAGATTACATGCAGGACATCTTGTGTCTCTGCTATATATATAGCTTTCCAGGGTATACTGGCAACTTCGCTATTAGAGTTATAGTGGCATGATGTACTCTCTTTGTGATCGTGAGATCTCATGTTTATCTCCATCGATTTGACATTAACATTATTGGGAGATGTGTACTGCATCTGTCCCAATCGTCTGGGGATTCATGATACATCCATCCTGGTACAAGTAATGAAGGATTGAGATGTTTGTTGTTTACCTTTCATCAATTCCCTCATTAGGACGTCAGGATATAGTCGCCCATTGCCCCCACATATTCAAAATATGTGTTACGGGTTTTGCCGCGGAGCACCCATTTCACCATCACCTATTGCTGACGATGATGGATCTATGGCCAGGGCTCTACATGATATGATTTCACTTGATTAATTAAGTACATTATCATTTTATTTTAGCATCAGTCAAGTTCTCAAACATAACTTATTCAGACAAATGACATTAAGAAACAAGTACTATTTTCATCAATCACTTTTCAGTCTTTATAAGACATTGGGATCTAAGTCCCTCATTTCATTTATTTGAAAGTTCACTTCCCTCAGCAGCATCATTATCATACTTATCAACTTTGGGTATTCATACCCTCAATTCATCACTATCACTGTTACCATTTATTAGGTAATTATTACCTCTGGGTCCTTAGACCAAGGTATGCATAATACTTGTTACACAAGTATCTCACATGGCTCTCAAAGCCTATTAAATGTTTTGTCACCTTTCACTAGGCAACAACTTACTCATGGAACTCATAAGATCCATGCACATTTTGTTACTTTTACTAAGCAACAACAACATTAGGCACATAAGGCCATACAACATGTTAATTATATGAAAGTCATAGCTCATATCTGGCTATGTTCATCATCTCATGATGTCTACATGGTTATGATAACAGTCATGTAAGGCATTTGTCACATCATATGAAACATTAGTAACACCACCATCCTTTATCAGGATTAGGGTTATCTATCAATTAGGGCTTTTCATTCCCTTTACCCAAAATTAGGGTTAGGGTTTCCCATCATGCTTTAATTAGGGTTTCATGCTCACATTATTAGTTCAACCCTAATGCATTACTCCACACCTCTAGGAGCATCCAAGAAATCATAAGTAATTTATTATGATTACCATTCTTATCATATATCATTAATGATCATCAATTCAAAGCATGAGTTCATTTCTCATCCTTGTCATGATATAATTACATTATAATTGTAACATCCCTGACCTGGGTTATGGCTTAACCCTAGAAGTTTTGCTTAAGTAAGTTGTTTACAAATTTTTTTTAATCTTTTGAAAAGTAATTAAGACTCTTGTAGAGTTTTAATTTCAAGTTTGAGCTTATTTGCAAACTGTTTGAGCATTATATGATAGTTTGGGCATAAAGTGCAATTTACCCAAGATGAGGGGCTATATTGCAAAATTTCACATGTTGAATGTACCTCATGTGTTCTAGCATCATAAGAGAGAGAATTATGTTAAAGTATGCCTTGTGGAAAGCCTAAATTCCAAGTTGTAGCTTGTTTGAATAATGTTAGTACATTATGCACCAATTTTGGTACAAATTGTAATTTACCCATAATGTGGGGTTAATATGCAAATTACCACCTCTAGAGTGTCCCTAATCCCTCCTAGCATCATGTAGAGGAGAGATAAAGAATTATACACCATGTTTGAATCATTTGTGAATGATGGTAATCTTGGTGATGAAATGACCAAGGAAAAGGGATGAATTTGAAAGCTTAACTTGAGTTGTATCAAGTTGAAAAGCTTATATATGAGTGCCTATCGGCCATGGAGCCCAAGGAGGTGTTCCATATAGTTTTTTGAACTTTTTTCAAAGGCCATATCGTGCAAAGCACCTCAAGGAGGTGAGTTGTGTTGGATTGCAACTTCCTTAGCAAAATTGTGACGGGTTGTGCATAAAGTGATGAATTAATTAATATATATTATTCAAAAGGATATGAAATGGCCGAATCTTTATCTCCAAATGATACTCAACTTTTTTACATTTAAAGATAAATGTTTATTCATGCATGTACACGTGTCACACATGCATGGACACGTGGCACCTACTAGCTCAAAATGTTGACACCTCATTTTTACCTTTCTTCATGAGCAACAAGTATATATACCCCTAGTTTCACCCTTAAGTGAAATTTTTCGACCCTTACCACCATCCTACCTTGTGGTATCGTGCATGGGGCTCTTGTATCGTGCAGGAGAGCAAGCATATCATGCATAGGCCCTTGTATATTGCCCATAGAAAAAGCATATCGGCCAAGTAGGTGAAATTGGCCATATAAGGTGATATCGACCAATAGGGTGAAAAGTTGTGTGCCATATCATGCAAGTGAGTGCCATATCATGCAAGTGAGTGCCATATCGTTCAAGAGGGTTGTCATATCGTGCAAGGGCACAAGGGTATCGTGCATAGGCCTTGGGTATCGGCCATACCATGTTGATATTGTCCATAGCAAGTTGATATCGGCCAATTGAAGTGATTTTGGCCACAAGTGAGGGGGTATCGGCCACAAGAAAGGTTGTCTCGGCCAAGAGGAAGTTCATATCGCCCAATAGTGGTGGGGTGTCGGCCAAGGAGCTAAGGAACTCAAAAATTAACCCTAAGGTGAGGCAATGATCATCTTCAACATTGGATTGAAGCATGAATTTAGGGTTTTGATCTTCTTTTCTTTTCTACTTCACCAATTGCTTATCCATGGTGATTCTTAGCATATAGAGGAGTTGTTAAGTTCATCTTCAACCTTAGGAATGTGGAGCATTGGATCTTGGAGCTTTGAAGTTGTTCTTAAGGCGGGTTATATAACTTGAACCCAATTATATTATTATGTACCTTCAATTTTGCCATACTTGTTGAACTACTTGCAATTCATTTTCTCTTGAATAATTGTTGAACCTTTGAGTTATAAAAGCTTCATGGGACTGTGGTCCATGACTTAGAACAGTAAGAACACGGATCTTGAGGTTGATAATGATGACATCATCAGTATCGTGCAAAAGCACACAAGCACACACCTTCATCCCGATATGGAAAAGTAGCTCTAGTTTACTTGGAAATCGATAGTGGTGTGCATTGGTTTGTACTTTGGGTTGATAGTAGTTCAAACAGTTGTCTAGCCTGTCACTTAACCCATGGTAAAGGGAAGGTCGTAGCCATAAAGGTTTGAAGAGGTCAAGAATACAACCACACACCTTCAACCTGATATGGGCTAAGCGAGCATACACACACCTCTAAAACGATATGGTGTGGAAGTACCTTAAATTGCAATATACTTGAGGGAGAAACACATGGAGTATTTTATATCAATTCATACATTGAGTAGTATGTAGTTTGATGATTAATTATTAAGTAGGATAATGTACCTTGAAAGAAAGGTTGAGCCAACTTAATAAAGTGTGAAGTGATCAACATCCTAGAGAGGATGAGAGAGAAACTCATACTTGTAAACCAAACATGTAATGTGCATTTATTAATGTCTCTAATATGTGTAAAGTATGATTTAGGGTTTGATCCTCGATAAGGTGATCTTGAAACCCTAATCAATAAGAATGGGAAACCCTAAACGTAATATGGGAATAGTGGTGTTACCCTTGTTTTACATGGGGTTGATATATAATTAAGATGGTTGTTATCATGTATACTAACCACGTAGGTATCATGAGATGATGAGCATATCCAGGTATGAGCTATGATGTTTATTTGATAAAGATATTTAATGGGCCTTGTGATCCATGTGAGATGCTTGTGTAACAAGTATCATGTATACCTTGGTCAGATGACCCATGGGTATTAGTTACCTAGTAAGTGGTAACTGTGTTCTCTGATGAACTAAGGGTTTGAATACACAAATTTGGTAATCATGATGATGATAATGTCAAGGGATGAGAATTCCCAGTAATGAAATAATGGATTGAGATCCTAAATATTATATGTGTTTTAAAGATTTGAAAAGTACTTGATACATGTATTACATCTTTTCTTTCTTTGTAGCATTTGTCATAATAAATGTTTGAAAACTTGATTGATGCTAAAAGAATATGGTAATGTTGTTAATTAATAAAGTGGAATCTTATCATGTAGAGACCTGACCATAGATCCATCATCGTCAACAGCTGGTGATGGTGAAACATGTTTTCCCACAGGATCACCTGGAGATCGCATATTTTTGAATATGTGGGGGTGATGGGTGAAAATATCAGTACGCCCTAATGTTGGATTGAGGTGAGATAAACATGAGATCTCTCAATCCTTCATTATATGTGCCAGGATGGATGTATCACGAATCTCTCGATGATGTTTAATGTCGGGATTGATGGTAGATAAACACGAGATCTCTCAATCGCCGAAGGAGTGCATCCGTCGATGTAGCTCTATAGAGAAGTTTCCAGTATACCCTGGAAAGCTATGTAAGCAGCTGACATGGTCCTGCTTGTGGTTTCGCACTGACCGAGACGGTAGAGGTCTTGGAAGCCGGCTCTTCCATTAACCTTGTATGGTACCGATTTTGACTTCGTAGTGGTTGGTTGGAGTATGAGCGGTATACCTCATCTCCTCAGGGCATAAGTGTGATTGAAAAATGTAAATCAGTCGTGTAGCGTATTTGCATAAGGATGAAATGCGGTAATCATGGGTTGATATTGCATTGCTTAATGTATCCTCAATGGATAAATGTTACACATGTTCTTCATATTCCTTATTAAAATGAATAGATGATTTACTGCTTTATCATATATAGCTACAATGCTTCAGAAGATGATATTGCTCTACCCTACTTAAACAGTGTTTGAATCTTGTTAATTAATGAAAATGAATCCTCTGCTCAATTTTATACTATTTAGCTGTGATAATAATATGGTCGACGGAGAGTTATATCTCTCACTGGGACAATTACAATTGTCTCACCCCCGTGGGATCCAAAATTTTTAGGTGGATGCAGACGACGAGGTAGGAACTATACAACAAAGGGAGGACAGCAACATTAGGAGCAGCAGTAACATCTCAGGTTGAGTTGTTATATGTCGTATCATGTAAATATGAGTCCTATGTGTCGTCTCTGTACTCTCAGGTCCTTGGATTCAGTACTTAGTGGTTTTATGATCTGAGATTTTGGCTTGTATGCCTCGAGGTTTTATGTTTCTCGTGTATAGTTTGGTAAAGCAACTGTTGTATATATTCCTCGAGATGAGATGGTACATGGTGTGAACAATGTGAACCTTAATGTATGTAGTACTTTGGTTCTCTTCTTAAGAGTTTTCTGGAAATCAAACTCCTTGCAAACGGTTTTAATTTTTAGTGATTTTTGTTAATCCACTGCTTATAGTAATTCCGCAATTATTTACTGGTGATGATTTGATTTGTGGTCGGATCGTCACAAAGTTTTGGTATCAGAGCTTAAGGTTCACTGAGTCTACAGAGACATAGGATTGAGGTCGTTGAGTCTGTTCTAGTGTCTTCCAGTTTATCTGATAGTGACTTCTGCTCATATAGGAGAAGAAGTAAAGCTTAAAGATGGCTGGATCACACAAAGAACATGTTGCTGAAAGTAGTGTTGCTGCACCAGGAAGAGGTGCAAGGGATCAGGCTAGAGAGGAGCTAGTACCTGAGAATCCCCAGCTTAACCAAGCTTCGATAGAAAACCCAGCTTTTCATGCTCTATTTGGACAGTTCATGAATACAGTGACACATATGGCAGAACTAATGCCAGCACCAGCACCTAGGGCTCCAGTGCCCAATGAGGGGCATGGATCTGGTAAGACCTTTGAGCAGTTACGTCGGGTAGGAGCCACCGAGTATGCCGGTACAGGTGACCCAGCAGACGCAGATTCATGGCTTACTGAGTTGTAAAAATCCTTTAGAATGCTCAGCATTCCAGAAACTGAGAAAGTTAAGCATGTTGTATACCTGTTGAAAGGGAGTGTTGGCCACTGGTGGGCCATTGAGGAAGAGAAACGACCAGGTGTTGAGGTCGAATGGAGAGAGTTTCGATGAGAGTTTGTTAATAGATACTTTCCCGAGACTTACTTGGATGAGTAAATCTCTCAGTTTGAACGGATAAGGCAAGAACCAATGAACATTAACGAGTATGAAGCTAAGTTTATGGAGCTTCTACGGTTTTGTCCACACATGGCCACTACAGATGAGGAGAGAATTCGACGTTTTGAGAAGGGTTTGAACACTAATTTAACCACACCTACATCTTCTCTAGAGAATAGAGAGAGGTTTGCCACCTTTGTGGAGTCAGTTAGGCAGATAGAATGGTCTGTGACAGAGAAACATGAAACCAACAGTAGGAAAATGCATACACAGTTCCAAGGACTTAGGTCTGAAAGTTTAAGAAACCAAGGTTTTCTGCACCAATAGCACCACAGAGGTTTAATTCTCAGACACAGTGGACGTCCAGCAAGGGTAGAGGTTGTAGTCTACCGCCAAGTAGAACCCAAAGTTCACCATCAATGTCAGTAACAGGACCATCTAGGCCGAAATGGGAAAACCTAAGTTGTTACCAATGTGGGAAACCAGGACATCTGATGAGGGATTGTCCATTTGGAGATAGGAATGTAACCCAACCACCGAGGCAGAGTCAACAAGGCTCTCAGAGGCGACAGTTCAATAGTGGCACACAAGGACGTGGACATGCATCCCAAGCTGGTTCATCTGCACCCGATAACAGGACGTACAACCGGAAACCACCAACGACGAGATTCTATGCTATGAATCAGCCAGAGGTAGTGGTCAACCCACGAGTAGTGACAGGTCAGATGGAATTATTTCATTCTGATATGTTTTCATCCTGCTTTGTATCTGTTTTGATTGATCCGGGTGCTACGCATTCCTTTATCACTCGAGAAGTGATTCATGACTGCAATATGACTGTCAGTCATAGAATGGATAATTTGTTATTAGAAACTCCATTAGTCAGATCTGCGGTGTTGGGGGAGGAATGTTCTCCCTGTGTTCTTTCCTTTTCAGAACACAACATTCAGGTGGATCTTATACCACTTGAGATGCATGGGTTTGACATAATTCTTGGGATGGACACCCTAGAAAAGTATAAGGTTGTCTTGGATTGTGGTTCCAAACAAGCTATGTTTACAAACAATGGTGAGACATGGGTCTTTCAGGGGGGGACAAAAAGATTCTTCCAGCCCGTCTAGTGTCAGCTATGGTAGTAGAAAAGTTGATGAGACAAGGATGCTTCACATTATTGGCACATGTGGTAGATACCAGAGTAGAGAGTCCTAATCTTTTTGGAGTTCCGGTTGTTAGGGAGTTTGAGGATGTGTTTCCTAAAGAACTTCTAGATGTTCCTCCACCCCGAGAGATTGATTTTGAGATTAATGTAATCCTGGGTACGCAACCTATAGCTCAAACACCTTATAGGATGGCGCCAGCTAAGATGGCAGAACTTAAGAAACAGTTACAGGAGTTTCTTGACAAAGGTTTGATTCGACCAAGTACTTCTCCGAGGGGTGCTCCGGTTCTTTTTGTCAAAAAGAAAGATGGGTCTATGATATTATGCATAGACTATAGATAGCTCAACAAGGTGATAATTAAGAACAAATATCCTTTGCCAATGATAGATGATCTATTTGACCAGTTGCATGGTGCAACAGTATTCTCTAAGATAGATCTAAGGTTAGGATATCATCAATTACGAATCAGGGAGAGTGACATACCTAAGTCAGGCTTTAGGACAATGTATGGTCATTATGAGTTTGTAGTTATGTCGTTTGGACTAACTAATGCACCAGCTGCATTCATGGAGCTGATGAATAGAATCTTCCGGCTATTCCTAGATCACTTTTTAGTAGTCTTCATAGACGACATCCTGATATACAGTAGAGATGGTCAACAACATGAACAACACCTTCGTCAAGCCTTGACATTGTTGAGACAGCACAAGCTATATGCTAAGTTTAGCAAGTGCGAGTTTTGGTTGTCAGAAGTGTCTTTTCTTGGACATGTTATATCTGCTTCAGGTATTCGTTTTGATCCACAAAAAGTGGAATATATATTAGGGTGGGAACAGCCCAAGACACCGACTGAGATTCACAGTTTCTTAGGCCTAGCAGGTTATTACAGAAAGTTTATTAAAGACTTCAGTTCTATAGCCCTACCCCTAACCAAGTTGACCAGGAAGGAGGTTCCTTTTGTTTGGAATGACAAGTGTCAGCATTCTTTCCAGTTGTTGAAAGAAAGATTGACCAGTGCACCTGTGTTAAATTTACCTGAGCAGGGAAAGGGATACATTGTTTTCTGTGATGCCTCCAAGAATGGTCTAGGATGTGTGCTGATGCAGAGTAATCATGTAGTTTCTTTTGCTTCCCGACAACTTAAGAAACATGAGGAAAGTTATCCGACACCTGATCTAGAATTAGCTGCAGTGGTTCACGTGTTGAAGATTTGGAGACATTATCTCTATGGAGAAACATTCCAGATTTTCACAGACCATAAGAACTTAAAGTATATCTTCTCACAACATGAGTTGAATATGAGATAATGTTGCTGGATGGAGTTAATCAAGGACTACGATTGTACAATTGATTATCATCCAAGAAAATCTAATGTAGTGGCAGATGCACTAAGTAGAAAATCATCATCGCCTACCATAGATAAAGCACAGTTGAACACTTTAGTGTGCTTTAAACGAGACATGCTTGTCTCATTAAGGCAAAACAATGTACATCTTAAAGTATCTTTATTAGCTGGACTGTTAGCTGAGATGCAAGTGAAGCCTAGTCTGAAACAATTGATCAAAGAGGCACAACAAGATGATATTGTGATTCAACAGATCAAGTCAGAGTATGGCAGTGAGAAATGGGATGGGTTTCATGAGTCAGAGGATGAGGTAGTCTGTTACCATGGTAGGATGGTAGTACCTAATGCCAATGAGTTGAGGAAGTTATTCATGGAGGAAGCTCATTCGTCCATGTATGCAATGCATCCAGGGAGTACCAAAATGTATCATAACTTAAAAGATATGTTTTGGTGGCCTGGTTTGAAGAAAGATGTAGCTGAGTTTGTTATGCAGTGTCTAGTGTGTCAGCAGGTTAAAGCTGAACATCAGAAGCCCATAGGAACAATGCAACCTTTACCTATACCACAGTGGAAATGGGATCACGTGACCATGGACTTTGTGGTTAGTTTACCCAGAACAACCAAAGGTCATGATTCCATTTGGGTGATAGTTTATAGGTTGACTAAGTCAACACATTTTCTTCCTGTCAAAACAACCTATACTGCTGAGAAACTTGCACAGATCTATATAGATGAGATAGTGCGATTACATGGGGTTCCAACTACAATTGTATCTGATAGAGGTCCCCAATTTACAAGTCATTTTTGGGAACGACTACATAAAGCCTTGGGTACTCAGTTGAAGTTTAGCATAGCTTTCCACCCTCAGACAGATGGGCAATCCGAAAGAACTATACAGACTTTGGAAGATTTGCTTAGAGCATGTGTTCTTCAGTTTGTAGGAAGTTGGGACATACACTTGAGCTTAATAGAGTTTGCCTACAACAACAATTACTAGACTAGTATTAATATGGCACCATATGAAGCCTTATATGGTAGACGGTGTAGATCTCCGTTATGATGGTATGAAATAGGGGAATACCAACTTCTGGGTCCTGAGTTAGTACAACAGACAACTGAGAAGATTAAAGTAATACAACAACAGTTGAAAGCCGCCCAAGATAGACAGAAGTATTATGCTGACAAGCATCGTAGACCCTTATAATTCCAATTTGGAGACATGGTGTATCTCAAAGTCTCTCCTTGGAAAGGTGTTCTCAGATTTGGGAAAAGGGGTAAATTAGCTCCTAGATTTATGGGACCTTATCTAGTGATAGCACGAGTTGGAAAGGTAGCTTATAGGTTGGAGTTGCCACCTGATCTATATAAACTACATCCAGTGTTCCACGTATCTATGTTGAGAAAATGTCATCCGTTACAGAGTTGGTGTTGCAACCTGTAGAGGTGGAATTAAATGAGGATATATACTATGTGGAAGGTCCAATGATGATTCTTGATAGAAGAATCAAGAAGTTGAAAAAGAAAGTGTAGCATCCAACTAACAAAAACATAATTAACTAATGCGGAAGCGTTCACTAAGCAGCGGATTATAGAAAATCACTAAAAATTTAAAACCTTTTTCAAAGAGACCCAATCATAGGAAAACTCTTTCAACAAGAACCAATGTATTACATTTACATCATGGTTCATAAGTATATATCTTATACCATCTCTTTTCAAGGGTTACAACATCAACTGCCTTGTTAAAAGCTAAACACAGACAACATAATAACCTCGAGGCATCAAGCCAAAATCTCAAAACGATACATTAAAAGCACTAAGTACTAACTCAGAGGACCTGAGAGTACAGAGACGACACATAGGACTTCTATCTACCAAACACGATAGACAGCACACTCAACCTGAGTTGTCACTGCTGTCCTTGTAGCTGCTGATGTTCTTCATCCAAAAGATATTATCAGTCTCTTTCACACTCGTCCACCTAAAAATGTTGGTTCCCACGGGGGTGAGACAATTGAAAATTGCCCCAGCGAGAGATATAACTCTCCGCCAGAAACATCATTATTGTAGTTTAATTAATATAAAACTGAGCAGAGGGTAAGCAGTTTAGATCATTCTCATCTTTTAAAGTATTACACATATCTATGATTGAACAGTAATTCATCTATTCTCTTTATAAGAAATAGAAAGAACATGTATAACATTCATCTACCATACATTTTCAACATCTCAAGCTTTGCTCATGTCATTCATTATTCTGATGTGTCACCCATGATTCATTCTTGTTTCTATTTGTTGGCCTTAGCCAATCTGCTAAACAAGTATTCACTTATGCCAGACATGTGATTATCTAAATCATCATGTATTATTCAAGCATTAAACTATATCAATCAGGTATAAATGTTTCAGGCATTGGACTATACCAATCCTGATTACACATCCAGGCATTGGACTTTAACCAAACCTAATTACAGGCATTAAGCCTCTGTCAGGTATTTTTAATTATAGAGGCATGGATAGCATGTGAAACATAACTATCAACATGAGATATCTAGCATCCTGATTATAATCAACAGCAGCAGTAAGATATCAACATAAGCATGACCATTGTATGTACACAATTACAGTCTTATGCATATCCACAACATAAGTATAATTACTATCTCTTAGTTGCACTAAGCATCATCTTTATGTAAAGAGAACAAACATGGGTTTCCATTCAGTGTGAAGCGTCATGTATAACCCTAAACAGATATGCTATACGGCTGTATTACATCTTTTATTATGCCCTGGGGAATTTGAATCGTACCATTCAAAGTCCAACCGACCCCTGCGAAGGGCTATTCGGTTCCGTACAAGATCTAGGAGTACCGGCATCCTAAGATCTCTTCCCCTCGGTCAGTATGAGTAAACTGCAGTGACATACCAGTCAAACTGCCAACAGTGACATATAGTCAACTGATAACAACTAGTCCGTACTTGGTACAAGTTACGACACTAGAAAACAGGGTATACAAAACCCTCTAATCCGAGGTACAACCGCAGCTGTCCTCAATCACATCAAATATTTGAGGCATGACCATAGCCATCCTCTGTAACCTGCAATTGTGGATGACAAGTATATATATATCCTCAACCTGCCACCCCCGCATATTCAACAATATGCGCTCCGAGTTTCCCTTAGGAATACTCGTTTCACCATCCAGCAAGTTCTGACACTGAAGATGGTTCTACGGCACAGGGCACTACATGATTAGAGTTGCACTTAATTAGTTATGCCAATTAGGTGAATTAAGGCTGCATCAAACAAGTGGACATACAAACCCTAATTCATTTCTAGCAAGCATATAAATATCAAAACCTGAAAAGATATAAAACATATGAAAAATAATTTCTCATCTCTTCATCACATGGTAATATTCACTTGCCATTCATTAGATTACACCAATTATCATATTATCACAGGATATAAATCCTTTTCACAATAGCACAGGGTATCAACCCTTATCAACATAAGAGGAATACACCTCATTCAGGGCTCAATCATGCCCATGAAACATCTTGTTACTTCTTACCAGGTAACATCTAACCATATGGCTCACAAGGCCATTAAACATCTTGTCACCTCTCACTAGGAAACAATAACATATTAACTCATGTAATATAATAGTAACACCACTATTTCCTCCACAGGGTTAGGGTTTACTATTCACATCAATTAGGGTTTCATGTTTATTTTATCAATACAACCCTAATATATTGTTCCATACATCTAGGAGCATCCATCGACATTCCAAGTATTTAATATTCTTATCATTTATCATTAAATGATCATCAACACAAGGTATGAGTTTATCTCTCATCATTATCATGGTATGATTACATCATACTCATTTTAGCTTACTTA
This sequence comes from Alisma plantago-aquatica, assembly GCA_963693085.1. NCBI lineage: Eukaryota > Viridiplantae > Streptophyta > Magnoliopsida > Alismatales > Alismataceae > Alisma > Alisma plantago-aquatica. The sequence continues at coordinate 855,028,694 of OY856410.1, read as the reverse complement.
TCAAGTATGTTAAACTCATTACATTTCATTGTGACAATTTACATAACACTCTCCTTGTGTATCTTATCTAAAAATATTGGATTTGAGATGCATCAAGGTATATCAACCCTGAAATGCTAAATGTGATATCTATCATGTCTCAATGTATCACTTCCCTCATCACTTCTATCTTACATGAGTTTATTAACTTATCTTATAATAAGGAATTTCACATCTTAATACTTTCATCCACCAACCTATCACCTTTACCATGATGTGCATAGATCACACACAAGGATTGTCCAACTATCTTCAATGATATGGACTCATCTCAAATTAAGGCATTTCTTGTTATAAGGTTGCCTATAGTCAACCACTTAAGATATTTCATCATTATAGGGTATTACTCATTATTTCATCATTAAGGTTTACTCATATCATTACCCAGACATTAGGGTTATGATTTATCATCATATTGCCCATGATTAGAATTCCATGCACTATAGCCCAAATTTAGGGTTTTACATAGCTTTACTCTGTGTTAGGTTTAAGGTTTCATATGACATCGCCCTCAATTAGGGTTTCACATGGAATCATCCTCAATTAGAGTTTCTCAGGGAATCACCCTCAATTAGGGTTTCACTAATCATCCCAATTAGGGTTTCATTCAATTACCCATAAATTAGGGATTCATTATTCCTCTAATTAGGGTTTGGTATTTCATTACCTTAAATTAGAGTTACCCAAGTCATTACCCTTAATTAGGGTTACACTATTACCCTTAATTAGGGTTACACTATTACCCTAGATTAGGGTTTTACTCAAAATTTCCCTAAATCAGGGTTAGGGTTCATTAACCTTCTCAATTAGGGTTTCTTGATCTCTTTACTAAGGATCCTACCCTAAATCACCATATGAATCATACTCATGTATGAATTCATTTCTATCATTCTCTCCACTTGATTTGGTTACATCAACCATATGATCAAATACAAACAACTATGTTTGACATAGTATACTGAGTTATTGCTTCCATAAACAATTAGGGTTTGCTTAATTGAATAGCCTTCAACTCACGATTCCTTGGGAGTTAATCCCTCAAATTTGGTGAGTAATTAGACCACATCATTAGGAACAGTAATCCCAAACATTCAACCCTTGGTCAATGCATTCAAACGGTCTTGAGACCGTTTACTCAAAAAGGTCAATTAAATCAGATTGAAAATCAGCACTTAATTCAATTAGGTTTCCCTAATTGATTAGGCTTCAAATCACGATTCCTTGGGAGTTAATCCCTAAAATTTGGAGGGTCATTAACCAACATCATTATAAACAGGAATCCCAAACTGTCAATGCTTGGTCAACACACTCAAATGGTCTTGAAACCGTTTTCCCAAACAGGTCAAGTTGATCAGGTTGAAAATCAGCATTTAATTCAATTCGATTTATCTAATTGATTGGCCTTCAACTCACGATTCCTTTGGAGTTAACCCCTAAAATTTGGAGGGTCATTATACTACATAATTAGGAACAATATTCCCAAACGGTCAACGCTTGTTCAACCATATCAAACGGTCTTGAAACCGTTTTCCCTAAAACAGTTTTATGAAACTGCATAGCCAATCAATTTAAAACGATTTGGAATAGATATCAAGACCATTTGGCTTGGTACTTTTCTTTGTATAAGCATATAGGATGATGTCATCATCCCCTTCCTTCGAAAAACCAAGAACAGCAACTGTTCTTGATGGAAATTGCAGCAAGGAAACAAGTATGTATCAAATTGAAGAAAACAATCAACAAAGCATAATTGATTGATGCAATAGCAATGATTAAGGGTTTGAGTTATAAAACCCGCCTCCAATTGAGCTCCAAAGCTTCAAGCTCACGCCATTAATGGTGGATGAAGCTCTAGCAACTCCCCCTAAGCTCGTCCTCAAGCTTTTGGATGAAAAAGTTGGCTAGGGTTGAAGAGGAGATCCAAATAAGAAGAAATCAATGATTTATTTTTTATTTCCACCATGGAATCAAGGAGAACGAAGGTCAAGGACCTTACCAACAGGTTGGGGTCGTCCTCCTGCTCCTCCACAGCTCCTTAGTCGTTTTCCAAGCAAGGGTAAAGAAAAGAATCCGAAATAGCCTTTGTTTTGGCTTGGTAAAGGTACTTTTATAAGAAACTTGATGAGAGAGAAAATGCATTATTAAAATGCATTAAATTCCAAACATATGGCCGCCTCTTCCCCCTCAAATTCCCCTCAAAATCCTTAAGGACGAGGCTATCTTCATTGCCTCTTATTCCTCTTCATTATCCATCAATTTAAAGAAAAGAAAATTAAGCACCTTAGATCATATTATAATAATATTCCAATTTGAGTGGATATTGCTTTTCTTTATAATAATGGTGAGTGGGTTATCCACTTGCTTGAGATATTTTCGTGGCCTAGCAAAGTCACAAATGTGTTCACACTTGAGCAAATTCAACCATCTCGTTTTTGGTTGAAGGCCCTTCAATTATTATATTTGTTTTTACACTAAATAGAATTAGGGTTTCAATTAGGATTAAATCTTGATTATTTTAATATCAAGATTCTCTCTCCTCCAACTTAATTCAAATGAGGCGCCCCTCTCATTTTATTTTCTCTACTTGATGCCAAGAAACATTAGGGACCTTATTGAAGTGGTAATTTACATATTACACCCTGGGTTTTGGGTAAATTGCACATTACACCAAAACTAGGTTTTCATGCACATACATTGCTTTATCAGCTCTTTCTTGGTATTTAGGCTTCCATAACCCATACCTCAGCATCATCTTTACTCTCATGATGCTTCAACACATGAGGAACATATTATCATGCACAATTTGCACTTAAACCCCTCAACTTGGGTAATTTGCACTTTAGTCCAAAACAGGCAAAACATTGATTTCAACAATGTTCAAAAAGGATAAGAATTGTAATATAAGTTCCTCTTGAACCATAATTACCTTTCACAAGATGAGATTAAGCATTTAATCATCTTTCTTAATCAAAACACCTAGGGTTAAGGTATAACCCAGGTCAGGGGTGTTACAAATTACAAACCCCTAACAAGGATTTCGTCCTCGAAATCCAGATAAAGGAAGACAAATGTATATTATTCATCATACTATCTAGTCTTCACATATCATCTCCTTATTATAGATACACCATAAAACTTTGATCAGCACCAAGTGTTTCCATACAAAATTCTCATGGAATCAACACACAAGGCACATGCCCCACTGTCCCTCATCATTGACTATAGAGTCAACTTTGTGTCAAATAACACTTTTCTTATTCAGAGAAGCATCATACATTCTTTATTAGTATCATGTTTATGCAGAGCATAAACCCCTAACATATGATGTTCATATTATTATAATCAGACTAAATTCACAGTTGACCAATCCAGGTAGCCAACCTAACCCATCTGATATCTCTCAGATACCATAATCTTTCACCTTGATATCTATCACATGTGTTGGAAACACATCATATATATCTCTTCCTTTCATCTTGGAACATTATGTGTTTCATATGTCCTCATCTTGAGACCAAAGTCCAAGATAACTGATACTTTTCTAAGTATCCATCACATGAACACATTTATCTTATGCACATCAAGTGTCCTAAGACCCACTTGATGGTCATGTCCCTGAAAGGAAAGAAAACAAGGATTCATATTCCTCTTATTAATTTATGTATTTTCAACTATTCATGAATCATTTACTCTTTAGCTCTTCCTAGGTTCCTTGCCTTTAGCATAGGAATTATAAGGATGATTACATGACATTATCCATTTAGCATGTTTATGATCATCTCATGATCTCATCATATTTCCCATTTCTTCGTTAGGGAAAATACATTTATTATACTTACATCATTATTGAACAAGTTTCATTTCCCTTATTCTTATCCTTATCTTATGAGGAGTACACTTTTAGTTCCTCATACAACATGCTCATTTGAGATTATCTCAGACTTCTCTTTCTTATACTTAGTATATCACACATTTATTCATTCCATATTTCTGATTTCATGATACTCATTAGATTGTATCAGAATGACTGCTTGATCAGGGCAATCAGAGAGATTACAATCTAAGAGTTTCCATACTCACTTTATCATCAATAGTTGTATACCTGGCCAGGGTATATAAATACTGAGATTAGGTAGTATGCACTTTATTTGCGATCATATTCCTCACTTTTAATATCATTATACACACATGACTTTCCCATGTTCCAACATGACTAAGTCATTTAGGAACTCTTTTAAAGCTCAAACTTCTGTATTAAGGACTGATAACCTAGATCGTAAAGCTAGTATCCAGTCCACTATATGCATTAATGTTGCTCTAATCTACCCAACAGTAATACTTAAAGAAAGATTTTCTTATCATAAATGGATCAACTAGGAGACTCTTAGGAAATTGTCTCTGTCTTGCCTGCTCCCATGCACCTCTTCTTGGTGCAATATTGCTGCTCTCAGCAGCAATCTCCTCATGTGACCCAGTCACCTTTAAGTTCTTCTTCTCTTATATGAGCAGAAGACATTATCAGATACACTAGATGATACCAGAACAGACTCTACTACCTTAGTCCTATGTCTCTGTAGACTCAGCGAACCTAGAGCTCTGATACCACTTAATTGTAGCATCCAACTAACAAAAACATAATTAACTAATGCGGAAGCGTTCACTAAGCAGCGGATTATAGAAAATCACTAAAAATTTAAAACCTTTTTCAAAGAGACCCAATCATAGGAAAACTCTTTCAACAAGAACCAATGTATTACATTTACATCATGGTTCATAAGTATATATCTTATACCATCTCTTTTCAAGGGTTACAACATCAACTGCCTTGTTAAAAGCTAAACACAGACAACATAATAACCTCGAGGCATCAAGCCAAAATCTCAAAACGATACATTAAAAGCACTAAGTACTAACTCAGAGGACCTGAGAGTACAGAGACGACACATAGGACTTCTATCTACCAAACACGATAGACAGCACACTCAACCTGAGTTGTCACTGCTGTCCTTGTAGCTGCTGATGTTCTTCATCCAAAAGATATTATCAGTCTCTTTCACACTCGTCCACCTAAAAATGTTGGTTCCCACGGGGGTGAGACAATTGAAAATTGCCCCAGCGAGAGATATAACTCTCCGCCAGAAACATCATTATTGTAGTTTAATTAATATAAAACTGAGCAGAGGGTAAGCAGTTTAGATCATTCTCATCTTTTAAAGTATTACACATATCTATGATTGAACAGTAATTCATCTATTCTCTTTATAAGAAATAGAAAGAACATGTATAACATTCATCTACCATACATTTTCAACATCTCAAGCTTTGCTCATGTCATTCATTATTCTGATGTGTCACCCATGATTCATTCTTGTTTCTATTTGTTGGCCTTAGCCAATCTGCTAAACAAGTATTCACTTATGCCAGACATGTGATTATCTAAATCATCATGTATTATTCAAGCATTAAACTATATCAATCAGGTATAAATGTTTCAGGCATTGGACTATACCAATCCTGATTACACATCCAGGCATTGGACTTTAACCAAACCTAATTACAGGCATTAAGCCTCTGTCAGGTATTTTTAATTATAGAGGCATGGATAGCATGTGAAACATAACTATCAACATGAGATATCTAGCATCCTGATTATAATCAACAGCAGCAGTAAGATATCAACATAAGCATGACCATTGTATGTACACAATTACAGTCTTATGCATATCCACAACATAAGTATAATTACTATCTCTTAGTTGCACTAAGCATCATCTTTATGTAAAGAGAACAAACATGGGTTTCCATTCAGTGTGAAGCGTCATGTATAACCCTAAACAGATATGCTATACGGCTGTATTACATCTTTTATTATGCCCTGGGGAATTTGAATCGTACCATTCAAAGTCCAACCGACCCCTGCGAAGGGCTATTCGGTTCCGTACAAGATCTAGGAGTACCGGCATCCTAAGATCTCTTCCCCTCGGTCAGTATGAGTAAACTGCAGTGACATACCAGTCAAACTGCCAACAGTGACATATAGTCAACTGATAACAACTAGTCCGTACTTGGTACAAGTTACGACACTAGAAAACAGGGTATACAAAACCCTCTAATCCGAGGTACAACCGCAGCTGTCCTCAATCACATCAAATATTTGAGGCATGACCATAGCCATCCTCTGTAACCTGCAATTGTGGATGACAAGTATATATATATCCTCAACCTGCCACCCCCGCATATTCAACAATATGCGCTCCGAGTTTCCCTTAGGAATACTCGTTTCACCATCCAGCAAGTTCTGACACTGAAGATGGTTCTACGGCACAGGGCACTACATGATTAGAGTTGCACTTAATTAGTTATGCCAATTAGGTGAATTAAGGCTGCATCAAACAAGTGGACATACAAACCCTAATTCATTTCTAGCAAGCATATAAATATCAAAACCTGAAAAGATATAAAACATATGAAAAATAATTTCTCATCTCTTCATCACATGGTAATATTCACTTGCCATTCATTAGATTACACCAATTATCATATTATCACAGGATATAAATCCTTTTCACAATAGCACAGGGTATCAACCCTTATCAACATAAGAGGAATACACCTCATTCAGGGCTCAATCATGCCCATGAAACATCTTGTTACTTCTTACCAGGTAACATCTAACCATATGGCTCACAAGGCCATTAAACATCTTGTCACCTCTCACTAGGAAACAATAACATATTAACTCATGTAATATAATAGTAACACCACTATTTCCTCCACAGGGTTAGGGTTTACTATTCACATCAATTAGGGTTTCATGTTTATTTTATCAATACAACCCTAATATATTGTTCCATACATCTAGGAGCATCCATCGACATTCCAAGTATTTAATATTCTTATCATTTATCATTAAATGATCATCAACACAAGGTATGAGTTTATCTCTCATCATTATCATGGTATGATTACATCATACTCATTTTAGCTTACTTATCAAGTATGTTAAACTCATTACATTTCATTGTGACAATTTACATAACACTCTCCTTGTGTATCTTATCTAAAAATATTGGATTTGAGATGCATCAAGGTATATCAACCCTGAAATGCTAAATGTGATATCTATCATGTCTCAATGTATCACTTCCCTCATCACTTCTATCTTACATGAGTTTATTAACTTATCTTATAATAAGGAATTTCACATCTTAATACTTTCATCCACCAACCTATCACCTTTACCATGATGTGCATAGATCACACACAAGGATTGTCCAACTATCTTCAATGATATGGACTCATCTCAAATTAAGGCATTTCTTGTTATAAGGTTGCCTATAGTCAACCACTTAAGATATTTCATCATTATAGGGTATTACTCATTATTTCATCATTAAGGTTTACTCATATCATTACCCAGACATTAGGGTTATGATTTATCATCATATTGCCCATGATTAGAATTCCATGCACTATAGCCCAAATTTAGGGTTTTACATAGCTTTACTCTGTGTTAGGTTTAAGGTTTCATATGACATCGCCCTCAATTAGGGTTTCACATGGAATCATCCTCAATTAGAGTTTCTCAGGGAATCACCCTCAATTAGGGTTTCACTAATCATCCCAATTAGGGTTTCATTCAATTACCCATAAATTAGGGATTCATTATTCCTCTAATTAGGGTTTGGTATTTCATTACCTTAAATTAGAGTTACCCAAGTCATTACCCTTAATTAGGGTTACACTATTACCCTTAATTAGGGTTACACTATTACCCTAGATTAGGGTTTTACTCAAAATTTCCCTAAATCAGGGTTAGGGTTCATTAACCTTCTCAATTAGGGTTTCTTGATCTCTTTACTAAGGATCCTACCCTAAATCACCATATGAATCATACTCATGTATGAATTCATTTCTATCATTCTCTCCACTTGATTTGGTTACATCAACCATATGATCAAATACAAACAACTATGTTTGACATAGTATACTGAGTTATTGCTTCCATAAACAATTAGGGTTTGCTTAATTGAATAGCCTTCAACTCACGATTCCTTGGGAGTTAATCCCTCAAATTTGGTGAGTAATTAGACCACATCATTAGGAACAGTAATCCCAAACATTCAACCCTTGGTCAATGCATTCAAACGGTCTTGAGACCGTTTACTCAAAAAGGTCAATTAAATCAGATTGAAAATCAGCACTTAATTCAATTAGGTTTCCCTAATTGATTAGGCTTCAAATCACGATTCCTTGGGAGTTAATCCCTAAAATTTGGAGGGTCATTAACCAACATCATTATAAACAGGAATCCCAAACTGTCAATGCTTGGTCAACACACTCAAATGGTCTTGAAACCGTTTTCCCAAACAGGTCAAGTTGATCAGGTTGAAAATCAGCATTTAATTCAATTCGATTTATCTAATTGATTGGCCTTCAACTCACGATTCCTTTGGAGTTAACCCCTAAAATTTGGAGGGTCATTATACTACATAATTAGGAACAATATTCCCAAACGGTCAACGCTTGTTCAACCATATCAAACGGTCTTGAAACCGTTTTCCCTAAAACAGTTTTATGAAACTGCATAGCCAATCAATTTAAAACGATTTGGAATAGATATCAAGACCATTTGGCTTGGTACTTTTCTTTGTATAAGCATATAGGATGATGTCATCATCCCCTTCCTTCGAAAAACCAAGAACAGCAACTGTTCTTGATGGAAATTGCAGCAAGGAAACAAGTATGTATCAAATTGAAGAAAACAATCAACAAAGCATAATTGATTGATGCAATAGCAATGATTAAGGGTTTGAGTTATAAAACCCGCCTCCAATTGAGCTCCAAAGCTTCAAGCTCACGCCATTAATGGTGGATGAAGCTCTAGCAACTCCCCCTAAGCTCGTCCTCAAGCTTTTGGATGAAAAAGTTGGCTAGGGTTGAAGAGGAGATCCAAATAAGAAGAAATCAATGATTTATTTTTTATTTCCACCATGGAATCAAGGAGAACGAAGGTCAAGGACCTTACCAACAGGTTGGGGTCGTCCTCCTGCTCCTCCACAGCTCCTTAGTCGTTTTCCAAGCAAGGGTAAAGAAAAGAATCCGAAATAGCCTTTGTTTTGGCTTGGTAAAGGTACTTTTATAAGAAACTTGATGAGAGAGAAAATGCATTATTAAAATGCATTAAATTCCAAACATATGGCCGCCTCTTCCCCCTCAAATTCCCCTCAAAATCCTTAAGGACGAGGCTATCTTCATTGCCTCTTATTCCTCTTCATTATCCATCAATTTAAAGAAAAGAAAATTAAGCACCTTAGATCATATTATAATAATATTCCAATTTGAGTGGATATTGCTTTTCTTTATAATAATGGTGAGTGGGTTATCCACTTGCTTGAGATATTTTCGTGGCCTAGCAAAGTCACAAATGTGTTCACACTTGAGCAAATTCAACCATCTCGTTTTTGGTTGAAGGCCCTTCAATTATTATATTTGTTTTTACACTAAATAGAATTAGGGTTTCAATTAGGATTAAATCTTGATTATTTTAATATCAAGATTCTCTCTCCTCCAACTTAATTCAAATGAGGCGCCCCTCTCATTTTATTTTCTCTACTTGATGCCAAGAAACATTAGGGACCTTATTGAAGTGGTAATTTACATATTACACCCTGGGTTTTGGGTAAATTGCACATTACACCAAAACTAGGTTTTCATGCACATACATTGCTTTATCAGCTCTTTCTTGGTATTTAGGCTTCCATAACCCATACCTCAGCATCATCTTTACTCTCATGATGCTTCAACACATGAGGAACATATTATCATGCACAATTTGCACTTAAACCCCTCAACTTGGGTAATTTGCACTTTAGTCCAAAACAGGCAAAACATTGATTTCAACAATGTTCAAAAAGGATAAGAATTGTAATATAAGTTCCTCTTGAACCATAATTACCTTTCACAAGATGAGATTAAGCATTTAATCATCTTTCTTAATCAAAACACCTAGGGTTAAGGTATAACCCAGGTCAGGGGTGTTACAGAAAGACATAGTTCTTGTGAAAGTTCTATGGCATCACCGTGGCATTGAAGAAGCCACATGGGATCTAGAGGAAGAGATGAGGAGGAAGTACCCTTCTCTTTTCTCTTGAGATTTCGGGGACAAAATCCTTGTTAGGGGTTGATAATTGTAACATCCCTGACCTGGGTTATGGCTTAACCCTAGAAGTTTTGCTTAAGTAAGTTGTTTACAAATTTGGTTTAATCTTTTGAAAAGTAATTAAGACTCTTGTAGAGTTTAAATTCAAGTTTGAGCTTATTTGCAAACTGTTTGAGCATTATATGATAGTTTGGGCATAAAGTGCAATTTAACCAAGATGTGGGGCTATATTGCAAAATTTCACATGTTGAATGTACCTCATGAGTTCTAGAATCCTAAGAGAGAGAATAATGTTAAATTATGGCTTGTGGAAAGCCTAAATTCCAAGTTGTAGCTTGTTTGAATAATGTTAGTGCATTATGCACCAATTTTGGTACAAATTGTAATTTACCGATAGTGTGGGGTTAATATGCAAATTACCACCTCTAGAGTGTCCCTACTCTCTCCTAGCATCATGTAGAGGAGAGATAAAAAATTATACACCATGTTTGAATCATTTGTGAATGATGGTAATCTTGGTGATGAAATGACCAAGGAAAAGGGCTGAATTTGAAAGCTTAACTTGAGTTGTATCAAGTTTAAAAGCTTATATATGAGTGCCTATCGGTCATGGAGCCCAAGGAGGTGTCCCATATAGTTTTGTGAACTTTTGGCCAAGGCCATATCGTGCAAAGCACCTCAAGGAGGTGAGTTGTGTCGGATTGCAACTTCCGTAGCAAAATTGTGACGGGTTGTGCATAAAGTGATGAATTAATTAATATATATTATTCAAAAGGATATGTAATGGCCGAATCTTTATCTCCAAATGATCCTCAACTATTTTGCATGTCAAGATAAATGTTTATGCATTCATGTACACGTGTCACCCATGCATGGACACGTGGCACCTACTAGCTCAAAATATTGACACCTCATTTTTACCTTTCTTCATGAGCAACAAGTATATATACCCCTAGTTTCACCCTTAAGTGAAACTTTTTCGACCCTTAACACCCTCCTACCTTGTGGTATCGTGAATGGGGCTCTTGTATCGTGTAGGAGAGCAAGCATATCATGCATAGGCCCTTGGATATTGCCCATAGCAAAAGCATATCGACCAAGTAGGTGAAATTGGCCATATAAGGTGATATCGGCCAATAGGGTGAAGAGTTGAGTGCCATATCATGCAAGTGAGTGTCATATTGTGCAAGTTAGTGCCATATCGTGCAATAGGGTTGGCATATCATGCAAGGGCACAAGGGTATCGTTCCTAAGCCTTGGGTATCATCCATAACAAGTGTATCGGCCATACCATGTTGATATTGTCCATAACAAGTTGATATCGACCAAGTGAAGTGATTTTGGCCACAAGTGAGGGGTTATCGGCCACAATCAAGGTTGTGTCGGCCAAGAGGAAGTTCATATCTCCCAAGAGTGGTGGGGTGTCGGCCAAGGAGCTAAGGAACTCAAAACTTAACCCTAAGGTGAGGCAATGATCATCTTCAACATTGGATTGAAGCATGAATTTAGGGTTTTGATCTTCTTTTTTTTCTTCTTCACCAATTTCTTATACATGGTGATTATTTGCATATAGAGGAGTTGTGAAGTTCATCTTCAACCTTAGGAACGTGGAGCTTTGGAGCTTGGATCTTTGAAGTTGTTCTTAAGGCGGGTTATATAACTTGAACCCAATTATATTATTATGTACCTTCAATTTTGCCATACTTGTTGAACTACTTGCAACTCATTTTCTCTTGAATAATTGCTGAACATTTGAGTTATAAAAGCTTCATGGGACTGTGGTCCATGACTTAGAACAGTAAGAACAAGGATCTTGAGGTTGATAATGATGACATCATCAGTATTGTGCAAAAGCACACAAGCACACACCTTCATCGCGATATGGAAAAGTAGCTCTAGTTTACTTGGAAATCGATAGTGGTGTGCATTGGTTTGTACTTTGGGTTGATAGTAGTTCAAACAGTTGTCTATCCTGTCACTTAACCCATGGTAAAGGGAAGGTCGTAGCCATAAAGGTTTGAAGAGGTCAAGCACACAACCACATATCTTCAACCCGATATGGGCTAAGCTAGCATACATACACCTCTAAAATGATATGGTGTGGAAGTACCTTAAATTGCAATATACTTGAGGGATAAACACATGGAGTATTTTATGTCAAGTCATACATTGAGTAGTATGGAGTTTAATGATTAATGATTAAGTAGGCTAATGTACCTTGAAAGAAAGGTTGAGCCAACTTAATAAAGTATGAAGTGTTCAACATCCTAGAGATGATGAGAGAGAAACTCATACTTGTAAACCAAACATGTAATGTGCATTTATTAATGTCTCTAATATGTGTAAAGTATGATTTAGGGTTTGATCCTTGATAATGTGATCTTGAAACCCTAATCAATAAAGAATGGGAAACCCTAACCCTAATAAGGGAATAGTGGTGTTACCCTTGTTTTGCATGGTGTTGATATATAATTAAGATGGTTGTTATCATGTATACTAACCATGCAGGTATCATGAGATGATGAGCATAGCCAGGTATGAGCTATGATGTTTATTTGATAAAGATATTTAATGGTCCTTGTGATCCATGTGAGATGCTTGAGTAACAAGTATCATGTATACCTTGGTCAGATGACCCAGGGGTATTAGTTACCTAGTAAGTGGTAACTGTGTTCTGTGATGAACTAAGGGTTTGAATACCCAAATTTGGTAATCATGATGATGATAATGTCAAGGGATGAGAATTCCCAGTAATGAAATAAGGGATTGAGATCCTAAATATTATATGTGTTTTAAAGATTTGAAAAGTACTTGATACATGTATTACATCTTTTCTTTCTTTGTAGCATTTGTCATAATAAATGTTTGAAAACTTGACTGATGCTAAAATAATATGGTAATGTACTTAATTAATAAAGTGGAATCTTATCATGTAGAGCCCTGACCATAGATCCATCATCGTCAGCAGCTGGTGATGGTGAAACAGGTTTTCCTACGGGATCTCCTAGAGATCGCATCTTTTTGAATATGCGGGGGTGATGGGTGAAAATATCCATACGCCCTAATGTTGGATTGACGTGAGATAAACACGAGATCTTTCAATCCTTCATTATATGTGCCAGTATGGATGTATCAAGAATCTCCCGATGATGTTTAATGCCAAGATTGATGGTAGATAAACATGAGATCTCTCAATCGCTGAAGGAGTGCAGCCGCCATTGTAGCTCTATAGCGAAGTTTCCAGTATACCCTAGAAAGCTATGTAAGAAATTGACATGGTCCTGCTTGTGGTCTCGCACTGACCGAGATGGTATAGGTCTTGGAAGTCGGCTCTTCCATTGACCTTGTATGGTACCGATTCTGACTTCGCGGTGGTCGGTTGGAGTATGAGCGGTATACCTCATGTCCTAAGGGCATAAGTGTGATTGAAAAATGTAAATCAGCCGTGCGGCGTATTTGCATAAGGATGAAATGCGGTAATCATTGGTTGATATTGCATTGCTTAATGTATCCTCAATGAATAAATGTTACACATGTTCTTCATATTCCTTATTAAAATGAATAGATGATTTACTGCTTTATCATATATAGCTGTAATGCTTCAGAAGATGATATTGCTCTACCCTGCTTAAACGGTGTTTGAATCTTGTTAATTAATGAAAATGAATCCTCTGCTCAATTTTATACTATTTAACTGTGATAATAATATTGTCGGAGGAGAGTTATATCTCTCGTTGGGACAATTACAATTGTCTCACCCCCGTGGGATCCAAAATTTTTAGGTGGACGCAGACGAGGAGGTAGGAACTATACAGCAGAGGGAGGACAACAACATCAGGAGCAGCAGTAACATCTCAGGTTGAGTTATTATCTGTCATATCATGTAGATATGAGTCCTATGTGTCATCTCTGTACTCTCAGGTCCTTGGAGTCAGTACTTAGTGGTTTTATGATCGATCTGAGATTTTGGCTTGTATGCCTCGCGGTTTTATGTTGGTCGTGTATAGTTTGGTAAAGCAACTGTTGTATATATTCCTCAAGATGAGATGGTACATGGTGTGAACAATGTGAACCTTAATGTATGCAATACTTTGGTTCTCTTCTTAAGAGTTTTCTGGAAATGGAACTCCTTGCAAATGGTTTATATTTTTAGTGATTTTTGTTAATCCACTACTTATAGTAATTCCACAATTATTTACTGGTGATGATTTTATTTGTGGTTGGATCATCACAATACTCATTGATTAGCTTACCCCATTCTCAAGGTATATTGGTAAACTTTTATCAAAGTACCTTGAGTTCATCACATCTTGTAACGATTGCATATCAAACATTTCATGTGTTTCTTAACCAAGAGTATTGGATTAGGGGCTCGTCAGGATAAGTCTACAATGAAATGCAGAATGTGATATCTATCATATTTGAATGTATCACTTTCTTTTCATTTCCATATTCTTAAGTTAATCAACTAACTTTGTATTAAGGTATTTCCCTCTTAATACTTTATCCACTAACTTGTTACTTTCATCATATGGTGCATGGGTCACACATTAGAATTGTCCAATTGTCTTTAATGATATGGACTTATCCAACTGATAAACATTGCTGATATAAGATAAACCATTATCAACTATTTTAGGTATTTCAACTCTTAGGATGTTATCCACATCATTATTTAGTATAGCATACATCATTCGTAAAAGTTTCATGTCCTCATCATTGTAAGGTGTATAGGCTATTACTCATGTATAGAGATGGTTGTACAAGGATCTAGGCATCATATTGTCTCTTAGATCCTTATTCATTAAAATCACCACATTATCATTCACATGGTTCATCAACCCTATCCTTCATGTCTATAACATATTCATCTTATTTAATTATTTTAGCCACACCTCTCTTTGGTGTACTAACTATTAAACCATCTATAGGGTTTCATGTATCATCACATGACATCACCCTGAATTGAGTCTTGCACCATATCATAATATCAGGGTTCCACATAACATCACTTAAAAATAGGTTTTCATATTCAATAAACCATAATTAGACTTATTGTTCATCCCAATTGGGGTTTCTCATGACATCACCCCCAATTAGGGTTTCTCATGTCATCACCCTCCATTAGGGTTTCTTATTCCATAACCCACAATTAGGGTTTACTATTCACATCAAATCACCTTAGATTAGGATTTACTATTCATATCACATCACCATTTATTAGGGTTTACTATTCACCCCAAGTAGGAGTGATCATCAAAGTACCCTGAATTAGGGTTTATCATACCATCACTATGAATTAAGATCATACCATTAACATGTAGTAAGATTACTTCCATTAATATTCTCAGTTAGGGTTATGATTCATTAACCCTCATAATTATGGTTTCATGATCTCATTATGAAGGATCATACCCTAATTAAACATTCATTCATATAGAAAGTCTATTACTCAATTATCAATCATGTAGGAAATCTTCTCTTTCATCTTCTACAAGATGATGTTTGCTTCAGCCTTGATTAAGCTAAGTCAGCTCAATCTTGAAGAAGAATTGACATCATGGGTTATGTCATTATCACCATGATCATTAGGGCTTAGCTACTTGAAGGGTACTAATCACCCTATCTAATTAAAGGTACCATTATTATAAACACCATTGATTTACATCATGTTATTGACCACTTAAACCATTGACCTTTATTCACTTTAAGTGTTTATACAATTGGATTAATTACTTTCCAAATGATCTTGGTCACTTAGACCTCAAATGGTCTTGACCAATCGTACCTCAAACGGTCTTGGTGGAATACTCAAAACCATTTAGTAAAGTAGGTGGTGAAGACCGTTTGCCAAAGTTGACTTTTTGAAATTGCATGCACCTAAACGGTTTGGGATCGTTTGGTCCCAAACGGTCTTCATACAATTTGGTTCGAAACGGTCTTGAGACCATTTGGACTCAAACGGAGTTGAGACCGTTTGGTCCAAACCCCCTCAAACCTGCAAGGATCAAAAAGGGTCTCAACCACTCCAATTAAATTAGGGTTTCCAATGTTGAATCCTTCAACCATTGAATTCATGTAAGCAATCATCAATTGGACCTATCACCATACCTCAATTAAGTTAAATAGGTCAACCTTCAACTGATTTGAACCTCAATTGGCCCTCAATTGATCATCAATTAGGTTTTGAATCAATTGGATTAGGGTTTGCAATCGTTGATCTTTCAACATTAATCAATGTGAGATTGGTTACTTTGAAACCATTGAGCCTTCATCCAAATTGGGCATGACCTGACCCCAAACGGTTTTGAGGTCGTTTGGATGACCTCCAAATGGTCTTGATACCGTTTTCCCATGTCAACCTCAAAATCCAAGTCAATCAATCACAGTTTGGATCATTGGATTGATCACCAAATCAGCATTTGATTGCACTTCAACTTAATACCTTTAGATCTTCAAACACCTAACCATAGTCAACCCTAGACCTCCAAACGGTCTTGGGATCGTTTTTATGACCTCCAAATGGTCTTGAGACCGTTTTCCCATCATATCATCATTAGCCATGTCATTCAATTTGAGTTTGGATCCTAGGATTGGTCACCAAATCAGCACTGAATTATATTTCAATTTGGTATCTTTGGACCTTCAAACACTTGACCATACCTAGCCCTAGACCTCCAAACAGTCTTGGGTAACCCCCAAACGGTCTTGAGACCGTTTGGGTGATCCCCAAATGGTTTTGAAACCGTTCGGGTCAATCAACCCAAAGCATCAACTCATTCAATTGCAAAATCAGCATTCAGTCGATTAGGGTTTATACCATATGTTTGAATCTTCAAATACCTAACCATACTCAACCCTAGACCTCCAAACGGTCTTGGTTGACCTCCAAATGGTCTTGAGACCGTTTGGGTGATCCCCAAACGGTTTTGAAACCGTTTGGGTCAATCAACCCAAGTTTCAAACTCAATCACTTATGAAATCAGCACTCAACCCGATTAGGGTTTAGGTGATTGATGGACCTTCAACTCATGAACCAATTGGAGTTAATCAATAATAATTGATGGGTCTTTAACCAAGATCATTATGAACAAATAATCAAATAGTAAACTCTGGTCAACATCACCAAACGGTCTTAAACCGTTTGCTTCTATGTGGTTTAGTGAAACTGTTTCATTCCAAACGGTTTGAAATTGTTTGCTCCCAAATAGTTTGTGAAACCGTTTGGTCATTTGATTTAAACCTTTTGGTATAAATATTTGGGTAGGTGTGTGCTTATGATGATGTCATCATCATCAAGCTCTAGACCCACGAAACCTGCTGTGATTTCCATGGAGATTGCATCAATCAACCAAATCAATATTTGTACATAGAGAAATGATCATTATTTGAAGGGGAATTGAATGCAATAACAAAGTTAGGGTTTCAAGTTATAAAACCCACCTCCAATTGAGATCCAAAGCTCCAAGATCTCGACAACAATGGTGGATGAAGCTTTTGCAACTCTCCTTAGGTTCTTCCTCAAGCTTTTGGTTGAAACGTTTGGCTAGGGTTGAAGAGGAGATCAAATTAAGAAGAAATCCATAATTTATTTTCGATTTCCACCATGGAATCAAGGAGAACGAATGTCAAGGACTTACCAATAGGTTGGGGGTCGTTCTCTTCTTTCTCCTAGGCTCCCAAGGTCGTTTTCCAATCAAGGGGTGGAAGTAAATCCGAAATTCCCTTTCATTCTATGGATAAATGAGCTTATATGTGAATTTTATTTAAAAATTCAATTAGAAGAGAGAAAGTAGGAATTATCCGCTCAATTCCCTTTCCACTTGACCCCTCTCCTTCCTTAGAGACGAGTCAATCCTCTTGGTCTCTTATTCCCTTCAATTATCCACATTTTAAAGAAAAGAAAAATAAGCACCTTAACCCTTTTTATATTAATATCCATGACTTAGTGGATATTTCTTTTCCTTATAATAAGGTGAGTGGAAATTCCACCTCCTTGAGATATTTCATGGCTCTTGCAAAGCACAAAGACAACCACACATATCTGAACTCAACCATTTTAATTTTGTTTGAAAGCCCTTTAATTAATACATTCATTTTTTCCCCAAAATTGAATTAGGGTTTCAATTAGGATTAAATCTTGATTATTTTAATATCAGGATTATCTCTCCTCCAACTTAATTCAAACGAGGCGCCCCTCTCCTTTTCTTTGCTCTAAATGATGCCAAGAAACATTAGAGATCTTATTGAAGTGGTAATTTGCATATTGAACCCTAGGTTTTGGGTAAATTGCACTTTACACCGAAACTAGGTTTTAATGCACAAACATTGTCCAACAAGCTCTATCTTGGTGTCCAAGCTTGTGGAAACCATACCACTACATCATATTCATTCTTATGATGTCTCAACATCAGAGGAACATATTATTATGTAACATTTGCAAGTTATCCCCTTAACTTGGGTAATTTGCACATTAGTCCAGAATAAGCAAACATTACTTCAACATTGTTCAAATAGGACCAAAATTGAAACATAAGTTCCTCTTGAGCCTTAATTACTTTTCAAAAGATAAGAGAAAGCATATAATTAACATTATTAAGAAAAAAACCTAGGGTTAGTACATAACCCAGGTCAGGGATGTTATAAATTATCCTCCCCTTACAAGGATTTCGTCCCCGAAATCCCAAATAAAAGGGGAACATATATTATTCATGCATCATATCACCATGTCTTCATATAATATCTCATTATTATGGGGACATCATAGAGTTTTGATCAACACAAAGTTATTTCAAACAAATTATCATGGAATGATTCACATGAGACACATGCTCCCATGTTCCTTGGTTAATTCAACATTTCACTTTCAAGATTCATAATTATATTATGTCACCCACTTGGTACCATAAGCCTTTTCATATTTTAATTGTGTCACCTTACCTGATGACACATCACAAGATTTCCTTATTGCTTGCACTAGCTATCTCATTAGTTGTGCATTTTCTTACCATAAGAAGAGGTAACATATCAACCAAGAACTTTTCTCAAGGATATCTTCAATTGTTATGTTTATGAAAAACATAAACCCCTAACATGTGATGTTCATGTTATTTACATGTTTAATTTGATTTCATAGTTGATCATTCCAAGAGGTCAACATAAATTATCTGATATTTCTTTATATACCATGGTTTCTTACCTTGGTACCTATTTCATGTGTTAAAAACACATCACATCTTTGTCTTCCTTTCATCTTGGGACATCACTTGTTACATATATCTTTTCCTTGAAACCAAGGTCCAAGGCAAACTGATACTTTTCTAAGTATCCACCGTCATGAACATTTTTATCTTATGCACATCAAGTGTCCTAAGACCCATTTTATTGTCATGTCCCTAAAAGGAAAGATAATAAGGATTATTATTTCATGTATTTTCAACTATTCATGCAACATTTACTCTTTATCTCATCCTAGGTTCCTTTCCCTAGCATAGGAATCTTATAAGGATGATTACATAACATCATTCCTTTCTTTATAATTATTTAACATGATTATGATCATCTCATGATCTCATCATATCTTCCCAATTCTTTATTATGGGAAAGGTCTTTATTATACTTACATCTTTATTGGACAGGGATTATTTCCCTTAGTCCCATTCTTATCTTATGAGGAATATACTTTTATTTCCTCATACAAACATGCTCATCTAAGGTTATCTTAGATTTCTCTTTCTCATACTTAGAATAGTACACATTTATTTATTCCATATTTCTTATTTCATGATA
This sequence comes from Alisma plantago-aquatica, assembly GCA_963693085.1. Taxonomy (NCBI): domain Eukaryota; kingdom Viridiplantae; phylum Streptophyta; class Magnoliopsida; order Alismatales; family Alismataceae; genus Alisma; species Alisma plantago-aquatica. The sequence continues at coordinate 855,008,704 of OY856410.1, read as the reverse complement.
CTCATTAGATTGTATCAGAATGACTGCTTGATCATGGCAATCACAAAGATTACAATCTAAGAGTTTCCATACTCACTTTATTATCAATAGTTGTATACCTAACAGGGTATATAAATACTGAGATTAAGTAGTATGCACTTTTTATACTATCATATTCCTTCCTCTTCATATTATCACAAGTATAAGACTTAACATTATTGGATTTTATCCAGGCATCTCTTCAATACCTCATCTTCTTATCATAGAGGTAAGATCAACATGAAACATCTATAATGTTATTAAGAAAAATATAAGTCCTCATAGGACTAATTAAGAAAAACTCAGTCAATTACTTTCTCATTTTAACTCAGAAAACCATAAAAGACATATTAAAATGACATTTATTTTGTCTAACCTGTCATGATTTGTGGATTATTCATTGCCTCAGGCTGACTCTGCCTCAGAGGTTGATTCACCATAACATTTTTGGCTGAGCAATTTCTTTCCAGATGTCCTTCCTGTCTACATTGGTAGCAAATCATGGGTGCTAGATGTGGTTTAGAAGCTTCTTTCCCCTTTCTAGATAACCATTTCCTTGGTGCACTAGGCCCTGGTTGTACTGGTGGTACCAAAAACTTCTTCTTTTTGGAACTACCAGGCCTCTGTTCCTAGATTTGGATAGGCCTTTTCTCAATTCTTCCTTTATATTCCTTTTATGGACAATTAGGTCTAATATGTCCAGGCTTCCTACACATATGGTAGATCCTAGTTTTAGATTGTATCCTATTTCTTTCATCATTATTCATTGCTCCAACATGTTGAGGTTGAGCAGGTAACCTATTGGAGTTCAACACTTCATCATTAGAGGCTGGTATTGTGGGTTGCATTGCTAATGCACGATCTACTATATGTATCATAGCTGTTCTAATTGCTCAAACATAGCAAGGAAAGTTGGGCTCTCTATCATGGCTAGGTCAATCTGGGGATGTACAGGTGTATGCTCTTCTCTGCTATGATCCCCTACATCCCTTCTTGATGCAACATTGCTGCTTTCTACAGCAAACTCCTCATGTGACCCAATCATCTTCAAGTTCTTCTCCTCCTATAAGAGTAGAAGACACTATCAGATACACTAGAACAGACTCTACTACCTTAGTCATATGTCTCTGTAGACTCAGTGAACCTATAGCTATGATACCACTAAATTGAGGCATCCAACTCGCAAAAACAAAATTAACTAAGAGGAAGCGAATCATTTGCAGCGGATTACTGAAAATCACTAAAAATGAAAACTTTTTATAAAGAGATCCAAACATAGGAAACTCATCCATTAAGAACCAAAGTATAATATTTACATCCTGATTCAAAAGTACATAACTTGTACCCTCTCTTCTCGAGGATTACAACATCATTTGTCCTATTCAACATCATATACAGACAGCATAAAACCTTGAGGCATCAAGCCAAAAATTCAAGTTGATGATAAAATACTATCTACTGACTCTGAGGACCTGAGAGTACAGAGACGACACATAGGACTACTAACTAAAACTTGATAGAAAGTGTCTCCACCTGAGACATTACTGATGTCCCTGATGTTGTTGTTGATCGTTCTCTGTTATAGTGTTTCTGCTTCTTCTTCTGTGTCCACCTAAAAACATTGGATCCCATGGGGGTGAGACAATTGTAAATTACCCCAGCGGGAGATATAACTCTCCTCCAAAACATTGTTATAGCAGTTTATTATAATGAAACTGAGCAGGAGTTCTTATATATTAATAGCAATATTAATCATTGAATGAACAGAGTAAAGTAATATTATTTCTTAAGGAGAGCACTGTATCTACTCATGGAAGATTCATATTTCATGCATCTACTTGCAATGAATATAAAGAGATATGAATAACATTTATCAACTGAAAATGCATAAAATAAATGTAACACTAGCCAATGATTTTCCGTACTCAATCCTTAAGCAAATATGCTATACGGCTGATTACATTTTACAATCACATTTATGCCCTGAGGAGATGAGGTATACTGCTCATGCTCCAACCGATCATTACGAAGTTGAAATCGGTACCATACAAGGTAAAAGGTAGAGTCGACTACCAAGACCTCCCATATCTCAGTCAGCGCGAGATTACATGCAGGACATCTTGTGTCTCTGCTATATATATAGCTTTCCAGGGTATACTGGCAACTTTTCTATTAGAGTTACAGTGACGTGCTGTACTCTCTTCGCGATTTTGAGATCTCATGTTTATCTCCATCGATCCGACATTAACATTATTGGGAGATGTGTACTGCATCTGTCCCAATCGTTGGGGGATTTGTGATACATCCATCCCGGTACAAGTAATGAAGGATTAAGAGGTTTGTTGTTTACCTTTCATCAATTCCCTCATTAGGACGTCAGGATACAGTCGCCCATTGCCCCACATATTCAAAATATGTGTTCCAGGTTTTACCGCGGAGCACCCGTTTAACCATCACATATTGCTGACAATGATGGATTTATGGCCAGGGCTCTACATGATATGCTTTCACTTGATTAATTAAGTATATTATCATTTTATTTTAGCATCAGTCAAGTTCTCAAACATAACTTATTAAGACAAATGCCATTAAGAAACAAGTACTAGTTTCATCAATCACTTGTCAGTATTTATAAGACATTGGGATCTCAGTCCCTCATTTCATTTCTTTGAGAGTTCACTTCCCTCAGCAGCATCATTATCATACTTATCAACTTTGGGTATTCATACCCTCAATTCATCACTATCACAGTTACCATTTATTAGGTAACTATTACCTCTGGGACCTCAGACTGAGGTATGCATAATACTTGTTACACAAGTATCTCACATGGCTCTCAAAACCTATTAAATGTTTTGCCAACTTTCACTAGGCAACAACTTACTCATGGAACTCATAAGATCCATGCACATTTTGTTACTTTTACTAAGCAACAATAACATTAGGCACATAAGGCCATACAACATGTTAATTATATGAAAGTCATAGCTCATATCTGGCTATGTTCATCATCTCATGATGTCTACATGGTTTTGATAACAGTCATGTAAGTCATTTGTCACATCATATGAAACATTAGTAACACCACCATCCTTTATCAGGATTAGGGTTATCTATCAATTAGGGCTTTTCATTCCCTTTACCCAAAATTAGGGTTAGGGTTTCCCATCATGATTTAATTAGGGTTTCATGCTCACATTATTAGTTGAACTCTAATGTATTACTCCACACCTCTAGGAGCATCCAAGACATCATAAGTATTTTCTTATGATTATCATTCTTATCATATATCATTAATGATCATCAACTCAAAGCATGAGTTCATTTCTCATCCTTGTCATGATATAATTACATTATACTCGTTGATTAGCTTACCCCTTTCTCAAGGTATATTGGTCAACATTTATCAAAGTACATTGAGTTCATCACATCTATATTGTAACGATTGCATATCACACATTTCATGTGTTTCTTAACCAAGAGTATTGGATTAGGGGTTCATCAAAATAAGTCTACAATGAAATGTAGAATGTGATATCTATCATATCTGAATGTATCACTTTATTTTCATTTCCATATTCTTAAGTTAATCAACTAACTTTGTATTAAGGTATTTCCCTCTTAATACTTTATCCACTAACTTGTTACTTTCATCATATGGTGCATGGGTCACACATTAGAATTGTCCAATTGTCTTTAATGATATGGACTTATCCAACTGATAGACATTGCTGATATAAGATACACCATTATCAACTATTTTAGGTATTTCAACTCTTAGGATGTTATCCACATCATTATTTAATATAGCATACATCATTCCTAAAAGTTGCATGTCCTCATCATTGTAAGGTGTATAGGCTATTACTCATGTATAGAGATGGTTGTATAAGGATCTAGGCATCATCTTGTCTCTTAGATCCTTATTCATTAAAATCACCACATTATCATTCACATGGTTCATCAACCCTATCCTTCATGTCTATAACATATTCATCTTATTTAATTATTTTATCCACACCTCTCTTTGGTGTACTGGCTATTAAACCATCTCTATGGTTTCATATATCATCACATGACATCACCCTGAATTGAGTCTTACACCATATCATAATATCAGGGTTCCACATAACATCACTTAAAACTAGGGTTTCATATTCAATAAACCATAATTAGACTTATTGTTCATCCCAATTGGGGTTTCTCATGACATCACCCCCAATTAGGGTTTCTCATGTCATCACCCTCCATTAGGTTTTCTTATTCCATAACCCACAATTAGGGTTTACTATTCACATCACATCATCCTATATTAGGATTTACTATTCATATCACATCACCCTAGATTAGGGTTTACTATTCACCCCAAGTAGGAGTGATCATCAAAGTACCCTGAATTAGGGTTTATCATACCATCACTATGAATTAAGATCATACCATTATCATGTAGTAAGATTACTTCCATTAATATTCTCAGTTAGGGTTATGATTCATTAACCCTCATAATTAGGGTTTCATGATCTCACTATGAAGGATCATACCCTAATTAAACATTCATTCATATAGAAAGTCTCTCACTTAATTATCAATCATGTAGGAAATCTTCTCTTTCATCTTCTACAAGATGATGTTTGCTTCAGCCTAGATTAAGCTAAGTCAACTCAATCTTGAAGAAGAGTTGACATCATGGGTTATGTCATTATCACCATGATCATTAGGGCTTAGCTACTTGAAGGGTACTAATCACCCTATCTCATTAAAGGTACCATTATTATAAACACCATTGATTTACATCATGTAATTGACCACTTAAACCATTGACCTTTATTCACTTTAAGTGTTTATACAATTTGATTAATTACTTTCCAAATGATCTTGGTCACTTAGACCTCAAATGGTCTTGACCAATCATACCTCAAACGGTCTTGGTTGAATACTCAAAACCGTTTAGTAAAGTAGGTGGTGAATACCGTTTGCCAAAGTTGACTTTTTGAAACTGCATGCACATAAATGGTTTGGGATTGTTTGGTCCCAAACGGTCTTGAGACCATTTGGACTCAAAAAATTTTGGAGACCATTTGGTCCAAACCCAAGTTTTGAAACCTTTTGGGTCAATCAACCCAAGTTTCAAACTCAATCACTTATGAAATCAGCACTCAACCCGATTAGGGTTTAGGTGCTTGATGGACCTTCAACTCATGAACCAATTGGAGTTGATCAATAATAATAGATGGGTGTTTAACCTAGATCATTATGAACAAATCCTCACATGTTCAACACTGGTCAACATCACCAAACGGTCTTAAACCATTTGCTTCTATGCGGTTTAGTGAAACTGTTTCATTCCAAACGGTTTGTGAAACCGTTTGGTCATTTGATTGAAACCGTTTGGTCTAGATATTTGGGGAGGTGCGTGCTTATGATGATGTAATCATAATCAAGCTCTAGACCCATGAAATCTGCTATGATTTCCATGGAGATTGCATCAATCAACTAAATCAATATTTGTAAATAGAGAAATGATCATTATTTGATGGGGAATTGAATGCAATAACAAATTTAGGGTTTCAAGTTATAAAACCTGCCTCCAATTGAGCTCCAAATCTCCAAGCTCACTCCAACAATGGTGGATGAAGCTTTTGCAACTCCCCTTAGGCTCGTCCTCAAGCTTTTGGTTGAAAAGTTTGGCTAGGGTTGAAGAGGAGATCGAATTAAGAAGAAATCCATAATTTATTTTTGATTTCCACCATGGAATCAAGGAGAATGAAGGTCAATGACTTACCAAATGGTTGGGGGTCATTCTCGTATTTCTCCCAAGCTCCCAAGGTCGTTTTCCAAGAAAGGGGTGGAAGTAAATCCGAAATTCCCTTTCATTCTATGGATAAATGAGCTTATATGTGAATTTTATTAAAAAAATTCAATTAGGAGAGAGAAAGTAGGAATTATCCCCTCAATTCCGTTTCAACTTGACCCCTCTCCTTCCTTAGAGACGAGGATATCTTCTTGGCCTCTTATTCCCTTCAATTATCAATATTTTAAAGAAAAGCAAAATAAGCACCTTAACCCTTTTTATATTAATATCCATGACTTAGTGGATATTTCTTTTCCTTATAATTAGGTGAGTGGAAATTCCACCTCCTTGAGATATTTCGTGGCTCTTGCAAAGCACAAAGACGACCACACATATATGAACTCAACCATTTTAATTTTAGTTGAAAGCCCTTTAATTAATACATTCATTTTTTCCCTAAATTGAATTAGGGTTTCAATTAGGATTAAATCTTAATAATTTTAATATCAAGATTCTCTCTCCTCCAACTTAATTCAAATGAGGCGCCCCTCTCATTTTATTTGCTCTACATGATGCCAAGAAACATTAGGGATCTTATTGAAGTGGTAATTTGCATATTGAACCCTAGGTTTTGGGTAAATTGCACTTTACACCAAAACTAGGTTTCAATGCACAAACATTGTCCAACAAGCTCTATCTTGGTGTCCAAGCTTGTGGAAACCATACCACTACATTATATTCATTATTATGATGTCTCAACATCAGAGGAACATATTATTATGTAACATTTGCAAGTTAGCCCCTTAACTTGGGTAATTTGTACATTAGTCTTGAATAAGCAAACATTACTTCAACATTGTTCAAACAGGACCAAAATTGAAACATAAGTTCCTCTTGAGCCTTAATTACTTTTCAAAAGATAAGAGCAAGCATATAATTAACATTATTAAGCAAAACACCTAGGGTTAGTACATAACCCAGGTCAGGGATGTTACAGTAAATAAAAGAAAATTGCTTCATCTAAAGGAAAATAGGTAAAAATCATATAAATATCCAAAATAAAATGGAAATTGCGCATACCTAAAAGTCATGTTACTTATCCAAGAGTACTTCTAAGTTCAACTTCAAGTATTCCAAAATATAATTGTAATATTGATACTTTTGTGTCACCTTCAACTTTGTGGGGTCCGAGAAGTATCAAGGATTCCAAATTTGGATATTTCCAAGCCAAGGTGTCATATGGTTTCTTCATCATCTCATCCTATGAGAATCCCAGAGACACCATGAAATTGGGCATAGGGAAAAACTGAAGCCTTGATGCTTCTAGCAAAGCCCAAGTAGAAATGAAGATATGAAAATCATAAATAAGTGAGGTACCAAAACTATTCATTGTGACCAGGAATCTAATGTAGGAAGAATCTAGAGGACTTAAAACTATAAGAAACCACTAATTATAAGACCACAACATAAGATTTTGTTGCTAGTTTTGCAGGTACTACAGATGAAAGGGACCAAGGTAATTTTTAGATATGTATCACGAACTTATCAAGTTTAACCATGAAAACAAAATTATAGGTCATCTTCAAATCTAAGTGAAATGTTTATATGTTGTAGGGAGGCATAATGGTCATTGATAGTGCTCAACCTTAGGCCTTCACACCACCCATATCTAAGATTTGGTGCTTGGCAGGAAGATTTAACAGTGCCATGTAGGTGTAAGGTACATGTGAAGGTGGTCATGGTTGGAGTTATTTATGTGTCATTGGTCTACATGTGGATGATTGATGCCTCTTCAACTGGTGGGTGTCATGTGTGGCTCAGTGGTGGTTACCTAAACCATCGACAACCCCTACAGGTGTTATTGTGGTTCACCAAAACTCCTCTTGGTGGTGCTGAGTCAAGGGGATGTACGCAGATCAGTCACAAGAAACAAGATAGAAAGAAATAGAGGGGAGGGGTGAGAGAAAGAGAGAAGAAGGATGAGATATGGTGGTAGACATTTCTGGTTGTTGTTTCCATCTTTGCAACATTACAATGTGCAGTTGAGTCCAAACATGATTGAAAGAGGAGGATGACTAGGGTTTAAGGTGTGTCTTGTAGAGGGAAGAGTAGAAGGTAGAAAAAATAGACAAATGGTGTGGAGTAGAAGAAGAGGAGGAGAAGTGGTCCTTGTTGACAGAGACGATCAGTTGTTTGCAGGTAGGTCTAGCTCTAAGAGTGGACATGATTGGGAAAAAATAACACGTGTTACTTTGACTAGGAAGGGGTTCAATTTAATGGACCAACAATGGAAATTTAATGCAAATATATATAATTAAGTTAAAACTTCATGTAATTAAATTAATAGGATAATAAAGTCTACTTGACTTGAGATTTGATTTATAAACTAATTAAAGTATGGGGAATCTAATTTGAGCATTGGTTTCTCCCTTTTAAAATGTTTTACATTTTATTTCATTATTTGTGTATGAAGCACTTGTTTGACACATTCTCGTAATCACTTTGTCACATTATGTCACATTTATTGAATTTCTTAGATCAATTAGACTTAGGGTGTATATTTTTGAGTGGATGTCGATGCTAATTAAATTAATTAATTTTTATATGATCGAATTTGAATTGTAGGTTTAATTAATGTATTTATCATTAATGTTATATAAGAGGTTTTTGTGAAGATGTCATATTTTCCTATCTCTTAATGCTCCAATTATTTGAATTCAAATAAAAAATTAAAACTCATATAGTTGAAGGAGGACCTAATGGAAGGTAAAATTATAATTTATACCCAATTTTGAGTATGTTATGGCTAGATATCTAGAATCCTCTAAACATGGGTACTCAGGAAGAGAGTCAAAGCATAATGGCTTAATATACATCAGTGGTACCACTAGGTTAGTCAACTAATCAACATCACAAGTATCATCAACATATCAGGTTTTTTTTGGGCACCATACTACAAGGAATCTTCCCTCACTTGACTAGAAACCTGCAACATTATCCAGTATGATACAAATATCTAGATCTTGAATTATTCTCTAGTCAGAAGCACATTCATCCTCATAACACATGCCTCGTGTGAAGGATTCTATAATGTTTAGGGCATCTAATATCTAGTGATATTTAATTTGTCCATATAACATCTTTATCATTATTACTATTATCCTACTTTTTAAAATTGGGCATTTAGAAATATTCATAGGTATTCTAATGGAAAAAAGGAAACTACCAAAATTCTCCTCAACTATCACAATTCAGCTCTTATATTAGAGACGAGAACAAACTTGGGGTATCTGGTGCTCTAAATCCACCATACCTTTCACTTTATTGTAAATTAGTTCACATGATAATTGATCATATAACATCATAGCACATAATATATTGACCATCATTCTTCTTTAACTGAAAATTAGATGAAAATACAATAATTTTGCATTAACAATTACTAAGTAAGAATCAACACAGAAATAACATTATTTTAGATTTATACACATTAAATAAAGGTTAGAAGGTGATTTTCCACTCAATTATACATGTTCTAAATTACTGATCTTGGATTCTATCCTGCACGAGCTTGATTCGAGCTTTAGATATTTAGATCTCATCTAAAACCTCTTACAAGAAGGTAAATAGATCTAAAAGAAGTTGGTTGGAGGTAGAAGATGAAGAAGGAAGGTTAGAGAAAAACATTGGATTCGGAAACACAGAGTTTTAAGAAAGAGAGCACGATGAGAAGAAGAAACATGTACTCAAAGGTTACATATCAGGTCTGATATGTGTTGAAACCTTTATTTTGCATCACCTTCCTTATTATTCCTCTTTTCTCAAAGGTTTTTAGGAGAGAAGAGAACCTAAAATGAAACTATTGAATGTCATTCCATTTGTTTTCATCTATTATTTATAGAGATCTAAGCTTATTGTGATTCAATGAGCTGGGGGGCATCACAACCAAACCATCAATAGGAAAAACCTTTGATTTGTACTTCATTGGTTTCTACCTTCGGTAGGCAAGCCACTAGTAGGCTCTACTGATAGTCTACACAACTATTGATAGCTAGACCTTTGGTAGACACTAGCCTTCGGTCTAGACAATCTTCGATTGTCGTCTTCGATCATCACACATTCCATTGATGGTTGTCACCGCATCCATTGATTGTTAGTGTTGTTGTTATGTTCTTCCTTTGGTAGGTGCTTGTATGAAAAACCTTTTGTAGACTCACCAGTCCAACCTTTGATTGAAAACCTTTGATAGATGTTTGTCATCCAATCCACAAACTTGTGAAATAATTAATTTTTGCTAAGTAGAGAAGTCATCAGTAGATGATTACCTACCAACCACCATAAGGCTCTCCCTCTTGAACCATCTTAATGCATTCCCATCTAGCCTATCAGTCTAGTCGACCTTAAATTGTTGTTACCACCATACCTTTAGTATGGGGCTAAAACATCCATCGGTTCTTAAACCATCAACTTGTGTACTCAACAAGAATCCTCATTTTGTAACCATCATTTGTCAAGCTAATAGGAACCTTTGATCAATGACATATAAAACCTTTTATGTTAACCATTGGTTGTCATCTAATTAATGGAGATGCTATTGAAAATTGAAAAGCTATAGCTTCTTCATTTCAACTCCCATTTGGTTCATTCTATGTTTTTATTAATTCATAACTAAACTCTTTACATTTTTATTACAAAAATTTATTTAAAATAATATCAAGAATGATTAAAAAAATAATTACGATAACAACACAAAGGTGGATATCAAGAATGATTAACATTGTAATTAATATAACAACGTAAAAATAATATCACGAATGATTACTAGGGCTATCACTTAACTCTACGATTACCACCTAAGAGTGATATGGGTGTAACAAGTATAATATCTAGATATGATCAAGTTTTTATATGTTATGGGACTTAAAATGGACAAGGAACGCCATTTTGTGTGTGAATCAATTACATATCCATTCCATAAAGAAACATAAGATAGAATTAATCAAAAAAGTGTTTTTTTAGGCATACAACATGCAATGCATTATACAAGTGATACTTCTTAGTTATACTTTAATTGTTCTTACCAACGATATTACACACAACATTCATTATTCTATACCCAACACAAAAAAATTAAGAATTTGATAGAGATCGAACATTTTTATATCTTATCTAAAACAAATGAAGAAGACAACCCTCACTCCAACACTCAAAGTGCATCCATGCAATCCTTTAATTTAATGTTGGAGAGCATCGCAAGACTCATGCAAGTTTTAATTTGACTAGCAAAACCAAATCCAAGAAAAAATAGAAATTCAAAAGTAAAATCTATTTTATGTGGTAAAAACCTCATCATTGATTGGAAGTCTATTTGTGTACCCACATACATAAAGACCCACACAGGCAGATAAACACACACACAAATACACATGCACACACTATACAAACACACATTCTATCACTCTCCATCACACACACACACACACACACACACACACACACACACACACACACACACACACATATATATATATATATATATATATATATATATATATATATATATATATATATATATATATATATATATATATATATACAAACAATTGTGTGTATGTATGTGTGTATATATTCATGTTAAGGTTTATTGTAGGAAACTAAGAAGACATTGGAGCGATACAAACAGATTTGAGACACATGATATAAAATTTGGCAAACATGTATGGACAATCATGGAAATGACATAGGCATTATTGTTGATAAGAGATTGATGGATGATTTTATAAAGATCACAAGGATGTGGAAACAAATTTATAAATAACAAGGTTGTTCTTAGGGGAATTATTTTTAACATCATTAACTCTTATGGACCTCAACTTGGACTTAAAAAGGAGGCTAATTAGGATTTTTTGGATAACAAGGATGAATTGATGCAACGAATACCGATTGAGGAGAAGATCATTACTTAGTGATTTAACTAGCCATGTCGGGAGTTGGAATGATGGATATGGGAGAGTTCATGGTGGTTTTGGATATGGTAGAAGAAATAGAGAAGGAGAGAGTATATTAGATTTTTTAGTTGCATATGATATGACTTTGACAAACATCCATTTTTAAAAAAGAGATTCTCATAAGATTACTTTCAAGAGAGGGTGCAATTGTATACAAATTGACTACCTCCTTACAAGTCATGTGGATCATAAAGTATGCAAGGATTCTAAAGTGAATCCTCGAAACCAACTCACCACCCATCAATGGTTGGTGTTTTTAGACCTCAACATCAAAATCAACAAAGGTAAGCATAATAGAAACCAAGATAGCAAGATGCAGTGGTCGAATCTTAAAGGAGAAAAGAAACCAACCTTTAATTATAAACTCAACAAGGAGGGCACTTCGAACCTGAAGTATGATGTTAACACTATGGGGCATGATATGAACTCATACATAAGAAAAATTTCCAAAGAGGTTTTGGGGGAGTTTAAAGGGTGTCAACCTCTAAAAAAAGAGACTTGGTGGTGGAATGATGAAGTACAAAAGGCTTTTAAACTCAAAAGGTAGATTTATAGGACTTTATCCAAATCTCAAGATGATCTAACTATTCAAAGATACAATTAAGAAAAGAAGGAAGCTAAAGTAGTTGTTGAAAAGGCAAAGTTATTATACTTTGAAGAGACTTATAAGAAGCTAGACGCAAGAGAAAGGGAAAAAGACACATATATATAAAGTAGCTCATATAAGAGAATGGTAAAGAAGAGACTTTTGTCACATAAAATACATCAAGAATGAAGATGGTAGAGTGCAAGTGAAGGAGGATGATATCAAGAACCAATGGAGAAAAATATTTTCAACAGAGACACTATTAATAATGTAAGAGACTTGTGTGACTAGAATATAAGAGATATTATCTACACATGATGGAGTTTCACTTTCTAAGGTCAAGAATGTTGTAAGAAAAGATGAAAATCAGAAAGCATGCTGACCAAATGGTATTTTGATTAATTCATAAAAGATTATAGGTGATGAAGGAATTATATGGTTAAAAATTCCTTTGACAATATTACGAAGACTAAGAACATGCTAGATAAGTGGATCAATGGTACTATAGTACACATATACAAGGACAAAAGAGATGTTGAAAGTTGCACAAACCATAGAGGTTTCAAGTTGATGAATCACACTATGAAGCTTTGGGAGATGATTATTGAGCAAAGTCTAAGATCTATAATTTTGATATCATACAAACATTTTTCTTCAATGACAGGAATATCAACAACTTATGCCATTATTATAATAAGGAGGCTTATGAGAAGTCTAGAGAAATTACAAGAGATCTTCATACAATTTTAATTAATTTGAAAAGGGCTTATGATCGAGTATTCATGGAAGTGTTGTGGATTGTTTTGGAGAAGAATGTTTTGCTAATCCTAATACATTAACTTCATTAAAGACATGTATGATAGATCAACTGCAAGTGTGAAGACTCCTAGAGTAGAGGCACCAACATTTTCTTTCATAATTGGGCTACATTAAGGATCAACATTCAGACCAGATATATTTATATTTGTTATGGATGAGTGATAAAGCAGGTTTATGATGGTATTCCTTTATGCATGTTGTTTGTTGATAATATTTTGTTGATTGTAGAAACTAAAGACGAATTATATGATAAAGTTGAACTTTAGAGAAATGTGTTGGAGCTAAATGTATTGATGATTAGTAGGATAAAAAATGAGTATATGCATTGCTACTTCATTCAATCTTGAATTGTGAATGATGGGGCCAAGTTGGACGAAGTGGATGTACCAAAATGTGATAAATTTTGTTACTTGATACCTATTATCCATATATATAGGGATGTTCATGATAATGTTGGTGACAAGATCATTGTAGGATGGTTGAATTTGAGGATTGAAATAAGAGTAATATGTGATCGAAAGATCCCTCTTAGATTAAAAGGTAAGTTATACGGAACAACTATGTTTCCAACCTTGCTTTATGGGAGTGAATGCTGGGTGGTGAAGAAACATGGTCATAACAAGATGAAAGTAGCCAAAATGTGTATGTTGAGATGGATGTGTGGGAAGACAAGAAAAGATTGCATGAGAAATGACTTTATCAGGAAAAATGTGGAGTTGGTGAGTATTGAGGACAAGTTACTTGAGGGTCGTCTAAGATGTTATGCACATGTGAAATATACACCAAGTAGTACACCTATATAGTGCAATGCTATCATGTCAAGTATAATTAAATAAAGAAGAGCCATACCTAGTAACTAGGGAAGAGCTTACAAAGTGATATTTTGAATCTCTTCATTCTAATCAAAATAAGATAGATAAGATTGTTGATTGGAAAACAAGGATCCAAGTAGACGAACCCAACATGGTTGGCATTGAAGCATAGATGATGGTGATATATATATATATATATATATATATATATATATATATATATATATATATATATATTATATATATATATATATATATTGTTGGTATGTATGCCCTAAGAGCCAATCATGGGATGATTGGTGGGATACATTAAGATTGATTTGATAAACATCAAAGGCAAGCTTCCAATTCTTTCTGGTTCAGTCCTATTAGATAATGATAGAACATATTGAATGTCTAGAGAATGACAGTACTCAATGATGTATGCTTTCAGGTTAAGGACCTGAACGATGAGATCATATGGATGCTAAGAGTTTGTACATTCTTATTATGTCCCTAGTCATATGTCATTGTAGAAGGTAGATAGACAGCAATGACATACAAGAATAGATTGTGGTCTTGGTTGATGACTGAATCTCGTTAGTCATGATATGGACATATCAAACCAAACACATAGGTACTTGTTAGAGAACAAGTGTACCGGACAGACCCACTATGAGTTTAACACATGGAACCATGACATGGTAGTCACAGTCAGCTCTCACAGTGATGGTGGTGAGTGTGATTCTTTGACCTAAAATCACTACACTCAACACATGTCGTTGGGTACACTTTGACATCAACAAAAGCAGTCCTAAAACATGGGTTTTTATAAAGGTGATGATTGGGTGGCTTTGACACATGGGGCTTTTTAGGGGTGAGTGATAGATATGGGATTTGTCCCTCCTGAGGTATTTTGATATCCATGGCCACTTGATGAGTATGATTGAGATAGGCGTGCGCACACATGTGTGAATTAGTATGTGATATTTATGTCACACATATCTCCTCCAATCTACTCATAGATCAAGAAAGTGAATGAATGTTGATAGGATGATTGTTTCATGCCTTGAGTTCATTCGGGATATTAGTGACAAAGGAATTATACATTCACTGTAACACCATTCACGGATTGTAGGATTGAAAGTTGTTCTCCAACTTTCTATTTCACTTGGGTAGCACTGATGTGCGACTAAGCACCACTCTTTGCTTATGAAGTCATAAGTGTTATGGACTTTCACTACCAACGTAAAATGGGCATGTAGGGTCACACACATAGGATTTAACCTGGAAGAGGAGTTTATCCACAAATGATGTTTAGATTGATTACTAAAGGAGTTTAGTAGTTCAATTAAACACTCAATCAATTGATAGCTCAGTATCATAGTGTTCAATGTGTTGGACTGATTTATTAGAGAATCAGATTGATTGAAACTACAATTGATTGATTTTGCACAATCTGCAATCCCAACCGATTGGCTCATATGATGAACTGATTGACTTAGCTTGGTGAACCGATCAGATCATGTGATGAGTCGATCTACTCAGGACAGGCTGAACTGACTGGTTCAAGGGTTGAACTGGTCGGCTCAACTGGTCCAAACGAGTGAGTTGGGAAAGTCAGTTTGGCAAGATATTTCTCTTCGTTTCACATGTCCAATTTGATTGGAACAAGGATTGGTATTTGGATCAATTCGAAACAAAAGAGGAAAAGTCAATCGGGAACTGACCAGGGTAGGTCCC
Organism: Alisma plantago-aquatica; assembly: GCA_963693085.1. Classification (NCBI taxonomy): domain Eukaryota; kingdom Viridiplantae; phylum Streptophyta; class Magnoliopsida; order Alismatales; family Alismataceae; genus Alisma; species Alisma plantago-aquatica. Next base: position 854,992,948 of record OY856410.1, on the reverse strand, counting down.
CAACCAATTGATTCCTGCTTGAAACAATCGGTTCAGCTCGTGTAGTTGGTTGTTTTGTGCCCCAACCGATCGGTTCAGGTGTGAACTGATCGGCTCAGGTCCCCTACCGATCGATTCATGCTTGAAACGATCGGTTTAGCTCATGTAGTTGGTTGTTTTGTGGAAATTTTGAACCCTTCTACTCCTACTTTAATCCTACATTACCCGGGGTAGAGAACCTTGTCCCATGACCCTCCTATATATAGGGGTATTGGGGTCTTCTCAAAGTACAACTCAGAACACTAGTTTCTCTGCAAAGTTGTCATTCTCTCTGGTTGTAGTAACCGAGAGAGCCCGAGCAAGTGCTACCCGATAAGGGAGGCACAACAAGGAAAAGACAACTACAGAAAAGCGACGGGTGGCAGGAGAGTGTGTTGATGATTAGTACGCCGACAGGAGGGTACGACTCCTTCTGGTGCCTTGTGCGACAAGGCGATCGGAGTTCCAGGTGGTCCGTGTGGACTACTATAGAGGCGGGAGATTTCTACCGCTCGGAGGACAGCTGTCAATCCCGACAGTCTCGGTGAGACCAGGAGCTGCACAGACACCGTCCAAGACTAGAGGTGAAGATCGCGCAAGCTGTAAGGTAATGTCTCCGGGAAAGCCTCAGGACAAGGTATGCCTCTACAAACCATCCTTCCTACTGTATAGACGTTGACACGATTCCTTTATACTGAGTTAAGGGAGAAGAATTTTTTTTGTTTCCAATGCCTTCTCTGATTCCCCTAAAACCCAACAGTGGTATCAGTGCCCCATCAACTACTCTATACTTTAGGATTATCAATATGATCAATTTTGGTTTTTTGCCTTTATTTATTGCATACGATGTGAATAAAATTGGCTTTATGCATTTCCAATCCTAAATCCACAAATTCCAATATACATATATGATATGTAATATGAATGCACTCGATACGTGTCACCCATAAACAAGTTTTGTGGTGGATGTATAGCGTGGTTATGGGCAATACACCTTATGTATGTGTGCTTGGTTGAATGTGGTTGCTTGCATCTCAGTTTGCGCATTTATTCCTTACCTCCTTATTCCTGATGTAACTTGAGATAACTCAAGATTTCTTTCCTACCTTTTCTCCCCTCGAATGTAACTCGGGGTTTCCCAATTTAAATGTAAATAGGATAGATTTTTTTATTTCCTGTTATGTCAAAGAACAGAGGACAATCTGACGACAACTGAGATGATCAGTTCAAGGAGTGAACCGATCAGTTGTCTATCCAGATGACCGGCTCGAGGAGCAAGACGAGCAGGTGGCGACATGAGGATATGCACGACGACCAGTGAATTGATCGGCTGGTGGCACCCAACCGACCAGCCTAATGGCAAGCCAATCAATCATGGAAATGTGTTGATCAAACCTAGAACACAAAGCATAGATTTCATCTTATACAGGTTGCATGTGATGTGGACCTAGATGACCGTGATTCCGCTTGGCTCAAGAATCACATTAGGATGGCCATAATCATCACTTTTATCGTTTCGCATGTTTTTGTGGGATATAGCTTGCATATGATACATACTATGTATTGTGGTGATTGGATATGTATATGTACCTATAAAACCAAATCCCTCATCTAAATATTAAGTCTTATACACCTTCCATTAGCGGCACACATCAAAAGCTCGATCGACCAAGTGTAGGTTATGACAAAGCATGGTGCGCCGTCCATCATGCAGAAGTGTGAAGGGTAGATATGTAGGATCTGCCAAAGCAGGTTGCATGTTTACCGTGTTGGATTTTAGGTTAGACTTAACTGGTGATTCTTAGAGCATCTAAGAATAGAGGAACAAAATGTTCATGGTAGGGTGTTGCACATGTTCATTCATCAAGAGTTGCATATGATGCAATTGGCATGATGGCCTATCTAAATAGTCATGATTGTGGACGATCAGCCAAAGCTGACTCATGACTTGATGAAATACAGATCTTGCTCACGAGAAGGTTGTATGTTGCAATCTTCCAAATTGATGGTGAGGGCTATCAGTTTGAACAAAATAGTGGCAGTGATAATTAATTAAAGTCCTAATTATATCGTAAAAGTTTTTCAAATCAATCAAATAAGTCAAAAGTAGTTTTTTGACTAAATTGCATATATTTCCTTTTATACAATAAATGGTTAATCAACAATAATCACTTTATTTGTGATCAGTCCTTAAGACCAACGAATTAAATGAGAATAATTCCACGACTGGTTAGGATGTTGAGAAGTGTTCTCAATCAAAGAGAGAAAGCTCTAAGTCCAAGCTATACCATAACCAGGTGAACTCAATCCCACCACACCAATGGCTAAAAATATGCTTATGGAAGAATACCGAGGATGACATTGATGTGGAGTGCTTGATGTTGTGTTCTCTGAACTATGAGTTGTAGAGACAACATGAGACATATGATGTCTCCAAGACACTGTCCTAGTATGTCATGACAGAAGGAGATCCAGTAAGGTATTCAGACACTCAATGTGATTGGGTATGTGGAAAAACCTGACTAAGAAGGATTCCCTCTGAGCCAAGAGTTGGTTATTGGTATGATACTGCAAATGTTGCGAGAATCATACAATTCATGATGAAATAAAACATGAACAACTTTGACAAGCATTGACAAAGTTGTTGTACATGTTAAGGATAGTAGTGGCAAATATGAAGAAAGACAAACCATAATCTTTGATGTGATCAATGAAGGGTAAGTCTTAAAGGCAAGGAAAAGGGCAATGCAAAGAAGCATCCTGATGCTAGCCAGTAGCCCAAGTCATCTTCATCCTCAAGGCACATGGGAGGGTGAACGAGGGAAATGCCCTCTATATCTGGAAGAACAAAAGAAGATGAAAGGAGGGGATAGAGATCTCCACCATAGGTATCATGAAATAAACACTTCTTTATCTAAGGTATATGATACCAAGATATGGATCTGTTATATATGATATACAAGATCCACAAAGAAGTGATGGCCTATATAAAAGGACCAATAAAGAAGTACTCATCATTAGAGCAAGTGTTGTTGCCATAGATAGGAGTACCTTTCAGTTTATTTCAGCCTAAAGGACACGCAATTGAGTTGAGAATTGCTATTTCAATTTGCCAATAGAAACACTTTATTGTTGCATCTTGTTGAGACAAGGATGGCTATCAATATAGTTGATGTCTCAAAGATATAATCTTTGTGGCAATGCCTTGTTTATCTTGTGGTACTTGGTAGGAATAAGATAAAATGATACATAAAAGTTATTAATAACTCAAACAATCAAATTAGCATAAATCATGAGAAATTCATTTCTAGTTTCCATATGATTGATAAATCTAGACTCTTTTGGTTAGAGAACCAGTAAGAGACATGAATCTATTGGACATGATCAGTCTTCACTAGTCATAGTGGGAGATTGATTATCCTATTAGGTATAATACATGTGATGTATTTACATACCTATTGGACTTAATGCTAGTACTTCAAATGGTGTTTAGAGAAATACCAATATGAGTATCTTGAAGTGTTCAAGAATATCATAGATGAAGTACGAATTTGGTAAAGTTCTTGATGAGATCAATGAATGAAATACTTGAACCAAGTGTTTGAGAACCTTATGAGTGATTATGATAGTGTATCATAGTAAACTCATGATTAAGGCATGGTGATGTCTAAATCAATAAGGAGTCATACTCTAAGGAGTTATAGGATGATTATCAAATAACTAAGTTATTCTTAAATAAAGAATACCTTACACTAATAAAGGACATTAAGAATCACAAGGAGTTGTGAGTTCTTATATCCTTGACAGAGACACCTCGATTATCTATGTGATGAGTTGGTCATGTGAAGAATCAACTATCCAGATGAATATGAGGAACCATATTTTGAGTTATGGTTTATGACCATTACATCCTAAATGACTTCTATGTGAACCATAAGGTATGACCTTGATGGTAGCACCCATTGGGATGAAATCCATAAGTGCGAATGAGTCTTAAGGGTTAAGACACATTGCTGACATTTTGAGAAGGATGATTCTTGTTGATTGCAACTTAATGACTAAGTGATTTAGCATACTGATACTAAAACCACATTCCTATAAGGAATAAAACAAGGATGTGTACGTGACACAACCTATAAGGTTTATGAATCCATTAATGTAAATGAAGTCTATAAGTTACAATGGACTAATCAATGTGATTGATTGAGTACAAGCAACTCAGAATTGTGATCTTTACATTGATAATATAGTCAAAGGGTTTGACTGATATGTCAAAGATAAAAAAGGGATCTGTGATTTAGTGCGAGCATATTCACATTCCACATGTTGATGTGAAATGGAAATGTTCCAGAATGGAAATCCAAAGTGGAAATTATCTTTAGGGAAGATAGAGACGTTTCCTATGTGATAGGAATAGAGATCTATAGAGATAGTTCTCAAAAACCTCTTGACCTGAAAAGAGAGAGCATACATTGGCAATCTATATTGAAGGGTTCAGTGTGCACAGATTCAGTGGGAGAAAACTTGTCCATGTTACATGGAGTTAGTATCCCAAGGCCAAGTGTCCAATTCATATGAAGAAGGGGAACACTAAGAATAGATATGGATCTATAATGTATGTAATCATCCCATTATCTTGCATAAATGGACATAGCAAGAATAATATGCATTCATCATCTTGTATGTAGGACATGACAATATGATGTGCTCATCCTGATAACTCGTATGTGGGACATGACGAGTGGATGTTTGTCTAGTTCTAGTAAGGGTTACTAGAATACCATAATAACTTGATAAGTATTTGAGAAGTACTAGTCCTATGGAAATAAGGAAGGGTTCACTGTAAAAGGTTACACTGATGCGAACTTCTGAAAATGATAGAAAATTAATCGCAAAATATATATGAGATATATAAAAGTGAATGTTTGTTGATAAATGCAAACATTCTAATAAAGTCGTTTAAAAGGAAAAGACGAGTATCCATGTGTTAGAGAACATTAGTGGATACTATATGGGTCTGGAATTTCATAGAGATGAACTTATAGATATTTCGGTCATTGATGACAAGTTAGGAGTGCTTGGTCATGCAATGTGATTAAAGGTTAGCAAAGGAATACTAGATCGCATATTATGGGAACTCCATCTCATATGTGTGACGTATAGTAAAGAGATGAGAGACATACAGTTAATACTGACTTTGGCAAGGTGTTGCCATAACTCACTGTGTAAGCACTAGAGTATAGTAACACGTGTGATATGTTTGAAGATCACTATGAATATGATTCAAGGGTGATTGGCTCGCAGTGCAAGTGGGATTTTGTTCGTATGTATGCCCTAAGGGAAAATCATGGGATGATTGGTGGGATACATTAAGATTGATTCGATAAACATCAAAGGCAAGCTTCCTATTCTTTCTGGTTTAGTCATATTAGATAATGATAAAATAGATTGGATGACTAGAGAATGACAGTACTCAATGACGTATGCTTTCAGGTTAAGGACATGAACGATGAGATCATATGGATGCTACGAGTTTGTACATTCTTATTTTGTCCCAAGTCGGATGTCATTGTGGAAGGTAGATAGACAGCAATGACACACAAGACTAGATTGTGGTGTTGGTTGATGATAGAATCTCATTAGTCAACATATGGAGATATCAAACCAAACACATAGGTACTTGTTAGAGAACAAGTGTACTGGACAGACCCACTATGAGTTTGACACAGGGAACCATGACATGGTAGTCACAATCAGTTCTCACAGTGATGGTGGTGAGTGTGATTCTTTGACATGAAATCACTACACTCAACACATGTCATTGGGTACACTTTGACATCATCAAACGTAGTCCTGAAACATGGGTTGTTATCAAGGTGATGATTGGGTGTCTTTGACACATGGGGCTTTTGAGGGGTGAGTGATAGATATGGGATTTGTCCCTCCTGAGGGAGTTTGATATCCATGGCCACTTGATGAGTAGGATTGATATAGGTGTGTGCATGCATGCGTGAATCAATATGTGATATTGATGTCACAAAAATCTCCTCCAATCTACACAGAGATCAAGAAAGTAAATGAATGTTGACAGGATGACTGTTCCATGCCTTGAGTTCATTCCGGATATTAGTGACAAAGGAATTATGCATTCTCTATAACACCATTCATGGATTGTAGGATTGAATGTTGTTCTCCAACTTTCTATTTTACTTGGGAAGCACTGATGTGTGACTAGGCACCACTCTTTGCTTGTGAAGT